>OX403623.1:17625067-18225067 GCA_948107755.1 Campoletis raptor
TTCGCCAAGTAATCTGATGTTTATCGCATTCTACTTCTTTTTTAAATGTACAAGGTCTCCAAACTCCAGGAAAGGTATTCAAGCAGTCATTCGAAAAGAATGCTCAACGAAGAACACAGAAAACGTTCAGACGGCCTTCGCGTGACGTACACGCAGCGAGGTGCGCGTAATCCTGTGCTCTTGGGGGTCTATCCTCTCGGAGGATCCGAGATTCGAGAGGCACAAGGTGGGAAGACCCGCAGCATCACGCAAACACTACACCAACGAGATTTCTACCGTTAGAAAATAATCCACGTGACACGTAAGGGTCAAGCCATTTATTATCGTCGTATATTACGAACGATTATTATGGAAGCCCCTGTCGAGATTACGATCTTCTATGCGGACACCATCAGTGTTGTCCCCTTCTGGATCCTGGTAATTACAGTCATAGCATAATTGTCCTATCACCGAACCAATGATTATTTCCGGGTCAAACTGTAGACGTTGGATCATAATTCATTGTTTTCCTTGTTTGGATCATGAAAAAAATCGTGTGCATTATAGCTAGAAATGAACATTCCAGAGACGCAAGGAACAAATTTAATTCTGAGTGTAAAGAATCTTGATGTATTCATAACGATCTCGAAATTGATGTTCTGCACTCAGTTTTGTGTAATAAGATCAATAGCTGCAAACCACCAACACAAATCTGTAGACGATGCAAAGGAAATATTATTGTAATCGACCTTGAGCATCTATGAGAATATCACTTCCATGACTGGCTCTAAAAAAATCTCCACTAGCTCTTCGAACTGTTGTCTCTGGGATGCAATCACTGTTTGTTTTCAATGTTAACTTCGTACAGAAGAAAACAAGAATCTGTGGTCACTCTTGAGAACAATTAGTGATAATTGTCTATATGTTGATGGGTCTTTCCTGATCCAAGATTTTTCTTTCTTTCAAATGATACTTCCAAGGCATGATCAACCCGACGATAATGCGTGGCCCACTGTACCAAGCCCTACGCGCAGGACACTCCACAACCACGTATCACACATACTTGCCCTAGCGAAGGCAGCTAACGAGAGAACTCGATGTGAAAAGCACACGTGTTTACGCGACATCAACGCAACAGATGACGACCCAGGAATTGTCTTCTAAGGAAGATCGAAAGATGTCGTCGCTACTGGCGATTTCCACTCGGCTCACTTCGAGCATATTTGAGGATAACGGAGGTTCACGAATTGATGATATTTGGTTTTTATTTTTTTTTATTTTGCAATTCCAGTGAGAGGTTTAAAAGAGCTCTCACGATGTGCGGGCAGAGGATGCCGGTCGGGCACCTGGGCGACACTGGCCTGATCCTCACCTCTCCACGTTCGTTGCTTTGCTCTCCATGCTTTGGAGCCACCACAGCAGTCTCTCAGGCAATGCCTCGGTATATCTGTACACGTTGGTGCACATGTATGTAATGTATATAGAATACGTAGAGCATTCAGCCTGGTTGGCTTCGAGGCCTACCCTTATGTCGGTGATGCTTGATGCTGACGTCGTGTGTGCAACCGCACCACACAAGTACCCATCTCGTTCTCTCTTTCTCTTTCTTTCTCTCTCTCTCTCTCTCTCTCTCTATCGCTTTTTTTCTTTCTTCCTCTCTCTCTCTCTCTCCATCTCTCTTTCTGTCTCTGCCTCATTCTCTTCGAAGTGTGCAACGCCAAATGTGTATGCCCAGGCAACATCAGACCCCCGAGCAGCACTTTCTGTCGCGTTGATTTAGTGGTGGATACACGAACACACGTTAACACGTACACACTCCCGCGCACACATATAGTCACGTGTGTATCGTTAATATACACATGGATGTTAAAAGTGAATGTGTACAAGTTATCTTGAGTGGACCACATTTGTGTATGTCTCTTTCTGGGCCTGTGTGAATGTTCCGGGACATGGAGTGAAGTTGGTATTCGTAAGAGCCGCGTGACACCAGGTAGAGTGGCGTTTGCTAAGAGCCTTCTGTACATATATATGTTGTATAGACTCCAAAGCTAAATATAGGTACACACACAGTACACATCGTTATAGCTTTTGCACTCTCTTCAGGCTAGCTCTCTGGCTATCTTGTATGTACCTACGATTTGGGACTACACCGAAATATACGTTTGCCGAGCGCAAAACTCTAGCCGTCCAAAACTCGGATAGCTGGTACCTCTAGTCTACCATTCCTCCCGGAGCATCGTGGCTATGTACACCACGAGATTCAACACTCGTCTTCTCAACACGCTCTAGTGTTGCCACGATGAACTCGTGACACTGGCTAACAATGTTGAGTACTTGTAAAGAGGTTAG
Organism: Campoletis raptor; assembly: GCA_948107755.1. Classification (NCBI taxonomy): domain Eukaryota; kingdom Metazoa; phylum Arthropoda; class Insecta; order Hymenoptera; family Ichneumonidae; genus Campoletis; species Campoletis raptor. The sequence continues at coordinate 17,627,396 of OX403623.1, forward strand.
CGTCATTTCGAATTTCCCTAACGAGAAATTTCGTTGCTGGGTGGCCCAGATTCTTTTTTTTTTTTTTTCGAGTTAGCCTTCGCATGCCAAACTCTGTCTCCCATCGCTAACCATCCTTGTGAAATAAAATGAGACAAAATGTGAGTGTCTTTTTCAAATAGGGAGGCAAAAGAGAAGCGGACAATGCAGAACAACAGGCCAAAGTGGGACACTACGCTGAACAGAATTTAAAAAATATCGTGCCACGTCAAAAGTTATGAGAAATCATTGAACCAAAGAACAGACGTTTCATAATAATGAGCTGTACATTCAAACTGCTGATCGTTTCTGATTCTAAAACTTCAACTTTTTAAATCAAAGACGATATTCAGCTAATAATTTTTTTAAGACAACTTTCAGACTTTGATATCATCATCGGTTCGTCAAGTTCCCACGAGCAGATTCAGCAATTGTGTATGAAAGCAGGAATGCATTGTTCAAATAGTTATTTTTTCTTTCTTTTAAACTTTGATTATTTGAGAGAAATACTGTATATAATCGACGTTGTGTCCTGGAGTGTTAGTGACCTTTGCTCGACCATTCGAACCCACGACGATCGAGAAGCTCCGATGTACGTGCATGTTCTTATATATGTTCCGATCACGTTTTAGCGTAAGCTACGAGCTGCCACAGTCTCGTGTATTATGTACCAAAGAGTACACAGGATATATTTATTTATTCTTTTGCAAAAGGAATTTCATGGTGAAGCTGATCGATTCGTTAGCATCGGAACTTGGTAATTGTACAGTTGGTCGATCAGTTTCATCGAAAAAATTGCGTTATGTGCTCAAGGGTTTATAGAGAATCTCATGACGTTACGTACATACTATTGCTCTCTCTTTCTCTCGTTCCACACGCCAGTCGATGGCCAGTGTACAGTCTCCGGTCTGGCTAGTCTGCAGCTGCGAACCGGTTATGTACTTTCGCGTCGTACGAACCTTCGTTGGTCCCTAAAAGAGTGTACCCAAGCGGTACAGCAGAGAGAATACGCGAGGAGCAGCCACAGCAGCAGTTGGCGAGCAAAAGGGGAAATAAAAGTGATGTATGTATGTATGTACGTTGAATTTAACGGGCCGTCCTGTGGCCTGGTGGAAACGAAAGGAAAAGGAGTGAGAAGCTGAGACTCGCGCGAACAACGGAGAAAGAGAGTGAGGAGTTCATGGAGAGAGCTCGCGTTAATGCTCGAACGATGCCAGATCATGGAAAGAAAGAGTAGGAAGAGGATCATGATGAAGAAGAAGAAGAAGAGGCAGAAGAAGTAGAGAGGAACCGGCAGCAAACTCGTGATCCTCGCTAGCCTCATGGCCTCCCTGACGCAAAGAAAGAGGACCTCTTTTTTTACAATCGTGGTTTATAGTCTTCGTTATACAGACTTGGCGGTCTGCCGTTTTCGATCGCCAGAAATCGCTCCCTGGGTTCACCGACGTCATCAAAAACACAAGTCAGTCGTTGATGAGCAAAATACGAGATTCCAAAAAAAAAACGAAAATTCAGAGGTACTAAAAGAACCAGCTCTTCGGAATCCTACTCTATAGTTCAACATTATTGAACGAACAGTTCATTTGACTCCTATACACATACTTTTTTCAAATTCTAATCAAAAACTCCGTGGAGAAAGTATCAATCAACATGTTCATGCTAAAATCAGTAATGAGTCCAAGGTTCTGTTGTTTCGAACGTTAATGATTCCTGGGAAGTGATCAAACGAATTATGGCCTCTTATTTTTCACATTGTACACTTATATATGAAAGACGACAGACGCAAGAGGAAGAAAATTGTCTGGAGGAAAATTGATCAGTGTCCATAGTCATGGTATAGAATCGATAATCATACGAACATGTTGTACCCAGAGTACAACATTCTTGTGTTCCCTCGATTATAGCGATGATGATGATGATGCTCCATGGCCGTCCCTGATAAACTACCTCATACTTCGATCAAATACTAATCGGCTCTAGTCATAACATCTCTACTAAGAAAAATTCCCGATGAATCTGCATCTATAAATTGTTCAAACATCCTCAAAGAGGCAACGAACCCTAGTCACTTTTTTGAACGTCTATGGGCAATTCTATAATGTTTTTATTAAAATACTTGAAATCTCAGATTGAGAGAGCATAGGAGGTAAATCGGCGATCAGAATTAGAGTTTGAATATTAATAATCATCTCATGTTCTTTCTTTTTGTCAATACACCTGACATTTAGTGAAAACATCTTTGCATCAACAACCGTGGAATCAAACTACGTTAATTGTTGCATTTGTATGTACCAGCTGTTGGCCTATTGCAGAACCGTCATAACCTTTAGAGCTTACCACATGGTGTACCCCATGATTTAGGTAAATTGCCAGCAGCAGGACAGGTTCCCAAAGTTTTTATGCGGTTGCTGACGGCAGATAATGTAGGAAATTTCTCATTCGAGTGAACCTATTCGTACTTTTTTCACTGCTACTACAACGTTTGATCAGTTTTTCTCATCATATTTGATCGTTTTTAGCAATACAATACATTTTTCACACTAAATTTAGTTATAAGTAGAAAAAAACGACGATTTTTTCAACTGTAATCTTGACTGAACGGATTGGTAGATATCGTTTTGTTTTTATGTATAAAATAACATTCGTTGTTAATTAGGATTTTTTTTTATTTTTTATTTTTTTTAAGATGCGCTGTTCACCTCTTTCTTTGTCCTACCCGATATTTTTATCGTAACCATGCAAGAATACATGGGTGTTGTTTTCATACTCGTGAGTTGAATATAATTAGATAAGGCGACAAGTCTTCAGTACCCACAGAATTTCGAAGCACAACGAGACAAAGCACCTGTCTCATCGATTTGCGTATCGGTGAAAACCGAGAGAGCTTCTATTCTTTCACTTCGCTACGTGGGTTCGTCTCGATTACACCTCACGTAAACTGAGAATACACCATCTACCGATACCTTTTCATTCTCAATGCAGAGACAACGAATTTAATGACAATTTGGAGAATCACCAAGCGAGATCGACGAACTCTCACGTGAAAGCAAAACCACGACAACGTTACATGACTCATGATTCCTATTTCGATTCTGTTGTTGTTGATGCATACCGATTTCATAATAAATAAACCGTTCTGACTGCAATAAAATGGATAACACAATTGTTTGTTTTTCTTTCATGAAAAAAAAAAACAAAACAAAAAACAAAAAAATCTTTTTCAACAAACGAGTGTATAAGACATCTTCTTTTTTTCACATGGAGTGTTAGAGTCGTTGGCGATATCTACAATGTACAGAATTTAATTAACTTTTGCTGCGTTGTTTGCAAAGAATAATTTTATTCAATGAAATTCCGAAGCATTGTACTGCCAAATGGGTAAAGTAAAAAACAAGTTCTCAATATCGGTAGATGTGAATAACAAATCGACATATTTTGGCGATTTTTTTTAGCAAAATTGAAGAATGGATCAAAATGCTGTGTACAGTTATTTATAAAAGTATTAATGAACTATGAAAAATAATTTTTTGCCACTGACAAAAAAAAACCGCTGCACAGCATTTTTCTGATGACATTTTTATTTCGACGACCGGAACGTAACTCGAACAGTTTTTAACCTCATTTTTACGTCATCAGACAAATAATTTTTTATAGCAACAAAAAAAAACTATACAATAAAAAGAAGTCATAGGAAAAATGTTGTGATGCCATAATTTTTTTATTGATCAGTGCAATAAAATGATTTTTCGTACTTCTATTTATTATAAATTTTTATAAATGCCAAAACTTATTACCGAAGTTTCGAAAATCATTTTTCCATTGAAACCGTTTCTTTCTCAATGCTGATCATGGAAGATCATTGAAATTAATATTCTTTTTAACCCCGAAAGTGAAATTGAAGAGATGTTGGACTATATGTACGAATATGGCGGGAAATTTGAACGAAAAATTAGAAAATAACACCTGTTTCGTTGGCGTTAGTGACCACAGGTAAGTTGAAAAAGTGAGGGAGTCGGGGCACATATACGGGGGGGAACGAAAAAGCGTATAAGGCGTGTTGCACGCCTCGTGAAACACGGCGGGCTGAATTCAACTCGAACAACCGTATATTTTGTGATGTTTCCGAGGCACGGTCAGTGCTCACCATCGGGCGATGTATAACTCTTGTGCCTTGAGCGGCAAAAGCAGAAGTTAAGAAGAAGAGCGACAGCGTGGCCACAAGCCACCAGGCAAAATACTCGTTTCCTCGACTTGCTAACTTTCAGTTTACTACTTGCGGCTCAAGAGTGCGCACAGGTGCATCATTAACGTTCTATCAGCTTTAAATAAGCCCGCGATTGAATCGTCGCCGATTTAACTTTGTCTTTTATAAATTAAAAATATTTCTAAAAGTGTCTAGTTTTTTTTATTAGAAATTAGTAAAAGTTTAGATATTATTGTAAACTAATTTAAATAAATTCGTTTTAAAAGTGTGAGTGTGAAAAAATGTTACAATTTGATAAATTTCGACTTTATTTGGAAAAAAAATAATTTATGTAATGAACTCTGACGGATAATTGAATAAATTAAAATGTAATAATTATATTATCAATTTAATGGTTATCCAGAATGTGAAAAAACCATGGATTTAAAGAATTTCGATAAAACAAGTATTTGGTAAGTATCAATGTATATTTTAAAATAAAATTTTGTATTGTGTACATGCATCGCATAAAATCTGTTCATAAATATGCCAAATCGAGGGAGCCAATTATACGTCAATCATATAATGAAGCAACGTTGAGTCTATCCATATAATTTTACAAATTCTCGACAATCTGACGTACAATTAGTGACAGCGACATAACTCGTCAGCGTCCGGGGCATTCCCGCGAAACTTTTATACACAAACTTTTCGCGTGTGTGTGCTAAATAAAAATCGCAGTTACAGCAATTTTTTTAGCCAATTGATGCAAAAATATATCGTCAACTCTAAATTCTTGATTTATATTCCACTGATGCACGTCAGTTTCAATATGAAATTATTAACGTTTTCTGAAGAAAAGGATAGATCGATTAAATCGAAACGTTAATACAATAAAATTATGAAAATGTACGAATTAATAAAACTCTTCAATGTTCTTACGAAGTTCAAATCTCCTTCAAAATATTAGATCTTTGACTACAGACTCTGGTGCGAATAAACAATTCAATGTTAGTTTTTTTGGATTTTGGGTAAAACAAAATGTCAAATTCCCATTGTGATGATGGACAATCATTTGTAAACATTTCTTAGTGTAAAAATGAGCCATAAAAATTGAAATAGAACGACACAAGACCGAAAACCATTAAAAAAAAATTCATTATTGCTGCCGAAATATGAAAAAAACCAAAAATAAAGTGAATTCAGTATACGTTGTATAAAATTTTCGCGAAGAAACGAATCGAGCACGTGAGCAACCAGAAATCCTGTCTGTTTCATTGCTCTATACGAAAAGTTTGGGGAGGTCGTCACGCAACGTGAATTTCCATGGGGTGAACAAGCATATATTAATGAACGCGTTGATGCAGCTCTTGATTGTGTTTTTGTATACGTATATACACGTATATTAATGTACTAGGACAGCCGGCATGACTCGCGCCTGATGCGTCAGTTAGACAGAAAAGGTACCAACTCCGGGGTAATAGTATACCCCCGTACATATGTAGTCCTCCTGCCAAGCTATCATTCGGAAACACGCATGGCAGGTGTGGGAAGTGACGTCACGGAGTATATCCACCGCGAAGAGAATTGTTCGACGAATTGTAAAAAAGATAATTTTTTTTTTTTTGGTCCTGTGCACCGATGCCGATCGACCTTGGACTCCAATACTTTCTTACTTTGAAAAAGTGACACTTTACCTTCGAATATGTTGGATAACAACTTTTGTAAATCGTCTCCAGCAGTATGCTTTTTTTTTTCTCAAATATTTCGGAATCTTTGAACTAAATTGAATGTATTTATTTATAATTATTATATCATTATAGTATGAAAATTGGACAGTTTTACACGCGCGTTCTTATGGAGAGCAGTAAAAAAATTCACATTTCACTAAACATCTACGAAACTTTTCGATAATTTTTTTTTCATCATTCACAGCTGAACATACGGTGAAGTTTGTTTTTAAAAAATCAAAAATTTTGTCTATTTAGTTTTAGTGAAACAGCGATATAAAAAATCGTCATTTTTCAAAGTCTAAACTTCATAATAAACATTTTTATCGAAATGTTATATGTTTTTCCTTTTCTTTTTTTAAATTCCTACAAGACAGAAACAACTAGTTGACAATCAATCGTTCCTACTCGTTCTACTGGCCCTGTATTATTAATTCTTCACAATAATTTGTCATCTAATTTTGAGCCTTTTGTTTTTATGCTCCACACAATGCGAGGCATGAGAAAATGATGATTTAATGCTGAATCTCGGTTTGCTAGAAATCCAATCACCGTTACACCCGCAATAACAATAACCGTTCTTATTACGACATATATATATTGCAATATTGTGAAATTATTTGGTATAAGTATTCATTGTCTTTCTCCGAGAGTTTCCACGTAATTCGAGACATCTTTTTGTCATGATTTTTGTGCGCTCTCCTATACGATACGGCCGACTGAACCACATAGCCAATAATTAAATATATAATATGTATTCTGTAGGTTGAATACTCAGAATATAGGGATTAGAATTTGTAGTTGATCTACCGGAACCTCGGAAAGAGATATTTGTGCTGGACAGTTGTCATTGCGCTTGTATATCGATGCAAAGAAACATCGACATAAATTTAATACTTATTGCGGTTTATTAGTGTCGATTTCGCGGTTACGACTCGACGACGTGAGTTTAACGAAATAAGAAAACTAAGAAAGGGACCGAATAGCCTGAAGCCTGAACGACAGTAAAATATAATAAAATATTGTTCAGCATTTGCCATCATTTTGAAAAGACATAGACTATTTGTTTGTCTTTATTTTTCATATTTTTTTTTATAGTCAATTATTCTTGGTTTTTTTGCCTAAAGAAATGGATAAATTTATGAAAAATATTCGACTGAATGTTATTCAACCAATTGTTTTTTTTTTTAATGAATATTCCGCAAAGTGCATCGCTGCATTCTCACGAAATGGAACTTTGAACCTTGGAAACTTTGAAACTTTCAGGCGAAGGAATTATCGCTCTTTGTATTATTGATCTTCTCAAAAACCGGAAGTTTGGCGGCGTTTCAAACTCATACGGATAGAACGAAAAAGGATATTATAAATGAGGGAGAGAAAGAGTATGTGTGTGTGTGAAAGAGAAAGAGAAAGAGAGAGAGAAAGAGTCATGGAGTTCACCGCAAGAGCAGCGAGCTTCCGGTTTCTTGAATGGGTGAGGGATTATTAGGCGGCGTTGAAAATTCGACAGCCGCTTTATTAAAGTTGCATCAGTTGAGTTTTGCCCTCGTGGTGCTGCTCAACAGAAAATAGAGTTTGGTCGCGTGCACGTAAGTTTTTTGTGAACTGGACACTTCGAAATCGATTTACTTTTTTTTTTTTTTTTTTTTTCATTTTTACGACAGCAAATTGACGAATTATGACAACGAAATAAAATCGCCTCCATTTGTCACTTAATTCAGCATTCGTTTTATAAAACCATTTTTGTTTAAATTCTGCTTGTTATAACTTTAATAATTAATTTATTCTTGTTGGCTGTTTATTTTGAATGAAAAGAAAGACGAATCCAAGCCACATGTTATAACAATAAAAGACTCGACAAAAAAAAATGTCTGGCGGTAGAATTTACACACTGGCAAAGATACCGACACGCGAATAAGGAAAATAAACCATGGCGTAGCCGACACACTTCGTTGGTAAGAGGAACAAACTATTATGCGTGTATGTATATACGTGTTTTAAAGTCGTATCACTGAATAATATGGATCACGAAATACGCACAGTTAGATTTTTAGTCGTGAATTATTTCAATATTGCCGATACAGTGGCCAGTCGTTCCTATCATTGCCTTCTTAATGCCCTCATAAAGGTGAATGGTAAAATTAATAATCGATGGAAATCCTGGGTAGAGTTTAACGTAATGATTGCAAGTTGCTTAAAAATTTTCCTCATCTGCAAACAGCTTGAAACTTCGTACTCCAAGACTTCGGAGTCGTTGATATCGAATCTGGTGTCAAAATTCGAAAATTCGAAATGAATCATTTCTCCATTTTCTTAAACAAAAAACTACCGTACGAAAAATTTCGAAAAAAAAAAAGAAAATCTATAAAATTCTTTGAACTGTATCGAGTTTGAGAAATAATTTTCATTACGATGTTCATTGAATATAGTCAAGTAAAAAATAAATTTCTTCATAAAAACGTATGCGTTATTCGTTAATACGTTTTATTTGGACAATTGCCAAATAATTATTATTCATTTTTTTTTTAAATCTTTATAATGAATCAAAAAATCTGGCATTTGTTGCTAAAATAGTAATTCATAGCTCGAAGAGTCATACGAATTGTTAGTACGAAAAATTGGTATACCGATAAAAGGATAAAACTTCGATTGAATTGATGGTGAAATTAATATTTAAAAATAGCAAAAACAGAAATAGTTTGACAGGCAATTGCGTACATTGATTTGAAATCAATGTAATTATACGGAATTTCTTCGTGTCTCTTTTCTCTTCTCCTATCCTTTTCTAATTGCAATCTCACTGAGTTATCTGATTTTCGGACAACGGCCCTGCAACTACTACAACCGGATGTTTCACCTTCCAGTGGTCAAAGTCCTCCGGTCAACGGAGGACGAAGGAATAACCAATGAGAAAGAAGGCGAGCGCGACTAATATAAAACCAGCATGTTTTTATTTATACTTCACAATGCGTGAAGACTATAATATTTTTATAGTGAATAACTCTTTCGAAATATTCATACGGAAATTCGGTCTTTGACCTACTCGGTCACCAACGCGTTTACTTTTCATTTTTATATCTACGAATATTTTGAGCTTCCTTTTATTCCGTTATGCCACTTGAATCGCTAGATAGAGCATCAAAATCTTTGCTTAATTATTCGTAAGTTTTATTCCTTTTAAATGTCCATCCAAAAAATATGACTTTATTCAAATAATTTTCAATAATAAATATGATGATTATTTACTCACGTTCTCGTTCCGTACATGGCAGAGTCAACGATAATCTGGAAAAGAAAAATCATTCTATAAATTATTGTTTGTCGAAAGTTTTTTTTTTTTTTCATTTGAAAAATTTCATAAATTTTCATTATCAGACTTGAGTCTAATTGAAACTTTTGTTTCAACGCGAAAGAAGTTTTTCCTTGTTTTTAGCTCGATAGGCTGAGCATCGAGTAAAATTGTCAAAGTAATGAATTCCATCTTGGAAACAAAAGTTTTACATAATAATTGAAACTTTTTTTTTTAAAGCGAAACAAGTTTTTCCTTGTTTTCAGCTCGATAAGCTCTGAGCAGTGAGTAAAATTTTCAAAGAAACGTTCTTCATCTGGGACACAAAAGATAGATCGCTCGATCGAGCCCGAGCTCTCTTTTTTAGCGTTAGTAATACTCTCTCTTGTGCTATGCAGTTTGAAAGAAGTTTTACTGCGTGGAAACGCGCTCTGAACGATCGATGCAACTCTCGCCTGGTAATGGCATCGAGGGGAAATCTAGATCGCGAAGAAATGCCCTGAACGGAAACAAGTCGGAAGCTGGAGACGATCTCTAGTTTTTATTTTTATTTTCAATTTTCGAATGGCGTACTAAGAACAAATTGTGTCGATGAGAAATTGATAAAATGAAGGGAAAATATTGCATCAACCATGCGGCAGGACTCCCACGTTTTTTTTTCTTTGTCATCGGACTGTTATATATGATTGAATAATGATGATGATGACATAATTTCATCGTCAAGTCTCAGGGCAGAATGCAGTCTTATTATTTTCTCATATTATGCAACATATATTGCACTTTTCTTCGGGACTCTTTGTTCTCGTTGGGAATTTATTCTCGCTCTAAAAACACTCTCGTCTTCAACGTGATACTCGTATATTTATTCCTCTCCCTCTCGATCTTTCTACATTGAATTCTTTACGATGATGATACCACTTTTTTAAACATTTTTTTTTTTTTTTCGAACTTTGTTCTCTAATTCTCATCATTGTCGCTGGCTTTCACCTGAGAGTAATTACGCCCTTCTACCAGGCCGAGGTCCAAAGACGCTCTTGGCTCTTGACATTGCACGATGCGGACGCGCTCGGACACACAGAGAAAGCGCTTAGAGTTCAAAATCCTCTTCTATATCCATTTGACAAATTATATCTTGTAATAGAACGAGCGTGCTCAAAGCTATTGTGTGTATTTAAAGCACTTTTGGGCTGATATTTAGAAACTTCACGAAGCCCAATTCTTGTAAGAGAGAGATTTCTTTAATTTCAACCATTTTTACAAAACCATTTACTTTTTGAGTCAACTAGATTGAAGAAAAAGTACGCAAAATTAACACTCGTTTATACTTTTTGTTCATTGTTCCACATCTAAACGTTTCTGAGTCCAATGACAACGGGTGAAACTTGTTTTTGTCAAATACACTGTCGATTTCATTTACTATGACAAAATCTAAATTTCGCAGATAGAAATTGGTCCCATGACAATCGAGTTGTGCGAACTAATCAAAATAAGAGAAAATCGTGCCCGATTAGAAGAGAAGAAGCAGTTAATTTTTTGATACAAAATAACCCAAAAGTTGTCATTCCAAATCAGCTACTTTTTTATTATTCACGTTATTCAAGCTTCTGAACTCAAAAAGCAAAAAAAAATAAAAATATTTTATTTTAAAAATCAATAATAACAATAACAACCGTAATAAAGACAATATATAAATAAATAAACTGTCACCTGCAGCCGAAATAAATTACGATTACACGTTCTTCGTACAACAATCGATAATAAATATAATAATCGTCTAATAATCGATAAATCAAATAATAAATCATCAATTAAGCGTTCTGATGACAATTATTTCGTGGTTTGAATCAACATTACAAATTGTTTTACGGTATGAAGATAACTGTGAAGTTTAACATTGAACGAATAGATGTTGGTATAAGCATAAAGAATTTTAATTCTCAAAGATCACGTTGCGCAGGCTAGGGGCGCTCACGTGCGCCAAAGTATCAGGCAATCATCCTAAGCTACCGAAGAGAACGAGATGCAACGTCTTAGGCGATCGCGTGTGTACTGGGTTCGAAAATGTTCGTCATCTCACGCGTAGTATCGCACTTTGAACATTTGGTTGTAGGAAATAATTGCCCGTTAACAGTCGTTTGGAAAAAAAATTTCAATCGTCGAAAAAAACGATTTGTTAGAATAGTTTTTTTCTTTGGAACTGAATATCGAATGTTCAAACCAAACAAAGTTTTATTTTATTTTTAATGTCCAATTCGTTTTAGTTTTTTTTAAACTATTTTCTATAGAATAAAATAATATGGTGAATACTTTTTATGAGAATAAAAATGCTCAAAAGATACAGTAGAAAACATCGTCCCATCTTCGCCTTCTTAATAATATATTTCAATGCAAATTATGAATAAAAACCATTTCCTGGGAAACAGTAGTTTTAATAGCATAAAATGTACTGTTATAACACGAAAGATCGTTGCTCTGGTCAGCACAAAAATATTAACTGAATGGCTTGATTATATTATGCAAATTTGGAACGATCGTTTCAGACTGTGAATCTCGTACGCTATAATAATATTAAAAATAATCTACAGACCATATATAAATAATGTATATAGACGCATAGATGATATAATACGCCAGTGTTAATTGCAGGATAACGAGACTGCAATTACCATTTTAATGGTACAGCACTTCACGGTTTAAGGGTCGAAGTAAATGTTCAGATTGATGATTTTTTCCGTTTTACATCAACTAAAACATAAGTAGAGATTACAGCTGTAATCGGACTGACTTGCGGATTTCAATGAATTGTTTTCAAAATTGATTTAATGAAAAAATATATATATATTTTTTTTTCGTACATATAATTTTACAAGAATTTTCATTCACACGCCTCGTTGAGCATCAGCTTTTTCTCATTTATCAAAGCAAAAATTTACAGTGCTTTCTATTTAAATAGACATAAGAAGACCATGTGAGTTTTCGTCATTATTGAAGAAAATAAATCAAAGTCTAGTTTCTGGTTTTCGTATTTTTCGAAATGGAAATCAAATCTTTTGCAAAATGTAATTAAATTAATAATGATAAACTGAATGATGTTAAAATATACACAATCTAAGAATTCACCACGATCTGCTCCTATGACATTACGTCAATTGTCTTGCCTGCAAATTCACTTTGAAAAGTTAACTTTTCGATTAACGGTACAATCTTTGATTGCGAATATCTCAAATACGGGAAGATAAATCCTTTTCGAAATTTTGCATTTCGTTTCAAAATTTTTTAATAAAATCTGTCGATAAACGCTTTGCCGAGACTACTGTCTTAATGTGACTCATGACAAAGCATAATCTGAAAGAAATTTCTAATCGATTAAATCCGGTGACTTTAGCGAGAGTTCCGCCACGACGATTGGCGTTTCGCCTGTTTGGACAATTCGAACCGGAAATGTAAAAGTGATCGTAAAGTCTGTGACGCGTGAATTGACATATTGTCGTTCGACTTCCCTTGAATGTCTAATTGATCGTAAATCGATATGACTGCTTTTATTTCCTAATAAAAATCCTCTAAATTGTATGATATATTGTACGAATGCAAAAAAAAAAATATAAATTACAAGTTCACGAGTAAAAACAAAAAAAAATGTTGATCTACGATACAGTTTAAGATTCCATACGCATTTTCTCTGTTTCAGAAGAGTATCAGCAGCCGAGAAGTATAATTAAGGGGACCTGTTGTGAGACACGAGAAAGAAATGAGGTGCGCAACGAGGCCATCGCGGTTAATTGACTACGAGATCAAGCAAAACAGACTGGGATAATTAATCAGGAACTTTTCCTCGTAACTCGGTGGCTCTCATCTTGGTTTTGTTGCTTGATTGCTCTGCGTCATTGTCACGGAATCGGTAGAACAAACGAAAGGACGAACAGAGACCAAAGGACGAAAGTGTTAGTGTAAAAAGTGATGCGAGGAATTGCAACGCCGCAATTGAATTACTCGTGATGTAAAAGTGGTAAAAAGAAAAGCCTCTAAGTTCAAATCGACTATATGATTCGATTAGTGAAGATCAGTCGAGCACAAAGCCACCTTAATGACACAAATATGAATAATCGTGTCAACGATTGAGTGATGATTAATGTGACGAATTCGTCGATGAAAAAAAGTGAAGGAATGGCGAAAAATGTTGATAAAGACAGTAACACGAGGTCAGAAAAGACGAGAAGGATTTTCGAATCTTCGAGACGCGTACGTTACAAATTGACGAGTATCCTCGTCGTACTCTTTTGCCTTATGCGTCCCTGCTTCGGGAGAAACCATCCACCGAGATTTCTCATCGATGGACAGACGGAAATTGTGGTCAGGCTCAAGGAAGGCCCGGGAACTCCGATCGGTAAGTCGAAATCTTTTTTTTTTTTTAAATTTTGATTTAAAAAAAAAATTCACCAATTTATTCTCTAGCTAAACTTTCAAAATGAATAACAAACAATTAACGAAAAGCGGTACGTTTAGTTCAAACGAAAGCATCGAATTTCTTGAGAAATGACTTTCTTTTTTAAATTACATACTCGTTTCTAGTGTGCCAATTTTAGTCGTGAATCGCTTATTTATAAATACTTTTTCAACTTTTTTTTCAGGCAGTATTATTTACAGACTAAGAGGAGTGGATTCGGATGGTGACAGGCTGACATTTGGCGTTAGAGATCAACCTGGAAGCGATGTCATTAGGGTTGACAATTTCAATCACAACGAGGCTAACATTTGTTTGAATAAACTTCTCGATCGAGAAGTAAGTACAACGATTATTTTGATTCAACGAAAAACCGAAAGAAAAAGAAAGACGAAAAAACAATGGATCTAATTCGATTTTGGAGAGTATTTTGCTGTTGAATCATATCGATGCCATTGTCATTGTTGCATTAATAATGTTTTTAACTCAAGACATAAAAATACTGCTCAGTTCTTAAATTCATTGGGAATTTCTCATGGAAACATCGAAGAGCTGTTAACCACAATAAATACAAAATGTGGTTTGCACGAAAGAGTGACAAAAGATTTCTTTACAATATATAGTTCCGTGTTAGCGGGTGTGTAGCCTAGCGGAAAAGGGACCATCTGCCTCTTTATCCAGGCTTCGTATACAGCCTTCAACTTCTTTGCCTCTTTCTTCGTTGCCTTTATTTTTATTATTCAGTTTCCTCTGCATCGTTTCCCTGAGTGTTCCGCTCGGGCGGTGTACTCGCCGCGAATCGAATCGGTTCCGCGACGTACTGCTTAATAATAACACTGTCCAGTACATTAAAGTGAAACTTTACGTATCTCCTCTTCGTACAACGCTATATTCCTTAGTTTGTTAGCGACACAAACGCATTCACAACTCAAGGAAGTCATTGCTTATTTCTTATCGCACGACCTCAAATTCTTTTATTTTTCTCTACAATAATCCAAGCAAATAGATCAAAGCGAAGAAATTATCAACCCAAAATATACATGTTTTTTTTTTTCTAATTTATTCATTTTTCCCTACGTACCAAGTCTCTCTACGAGAAAGTTCTAATTGCAGCTTTCTTGTTCAAAAAAAAAGAGTGATCAGAATTTGAAGAATGTGAAAAGCAACGAGAGCCTCATTTAAGATCGAAATTTTTTTTATATTTAATATCCTAATCCAGGGTTCATCGAATTAAAATTTCTATCCTTTCATTCAACTACTTTTTTGTTCGCGTAAAAGTTCTGAAAGAATCAAATTATTGTTACAAAGCTTATATAATCATCTAATCACATATGTTCGTTTTTCTCATTCGTGTTCCGTCGGATTTGATTAATTATTATGGTGAATGATAAATTGAATAAAATTGATTTTTAATTAATGTCATTTTCCAGACAAGAGATGAATACGCGTTGGTGCTCACTCTCACCGACGAAAAATTAGGCGAAGGAAATTTCATAACGCAGAGCCTTCTCATTCTCGTTGATGATATTAATGATAATGTGCCTATTTTTCGACCACATCCAACAACTTTGACCGTACGCGAAGATTCAGGCCCCGGTATTTTAACAACGGTCGTGGCAACCGACGCTGACGAAGGTGCACATGGACAGGTGGTCTATCATCTTCAAGAATTAGATGGTGACAACGAAGTTTTTTCTATATCAACCATTAATGGAACAGGTATTATCAGACTCGTCGGAGATCTTGATTACGAGAGGAAATATTTGTATCAATTGAGAATCCTCGCAATTGATCGAGCCATTGACGAAAAGGTTTGTTATTTTTTCAAAAACTACTTTTTTTTCGAACCCTTTGACTTCCAAAATGTGGCAATTTCTCCAAAGAGTGCATGTCGTCATCGCGATCGAGAAATATTTTCTTTTTTTTTTCTTTTTCATCATACTTGTAAAAAAATTTTGCAAAAAATTTGATTCGTTCTAAACATTCGTGAAAGTTTATTTTCCAAACGTTTTTCACCTGTTATTTCATAGCCACATTTTTAGCTGCCACGTAACGAACAGAACTTCAAAATGAAAGTGTCCATTTTATTGTTTTTTTTGTTTCTCTAAAAGATTTAAAAGAATCGATTGAATTCATGTCTATGTAGATTCAGATTGTGACCACTGATGCATAATAAATAAATTCGTTACAGTTTTTTTGCATTAGAGACGCGCTCAGTTGAAATTAATCAAATCCAATGATTTTCAGCTAAACACCGGAACAACGGCTATTCTGGTTAAAATTCAGGATGTTGAGGATCAACCACCAGAATTTATTGCCATGACACCGGTTGCGAGAATCAGTGAGAACGTAAGAATTGGAACGTCCGTTTTACAAGGTTCGTCACACTTTTTTTCTGCTCTATTCAATGAAACTATGTGAATTAAAGAAAAAAAAGCACAAAGTGTAATTACTAGCATTTTTGCGATTATTTATTTCCTGGTCTGGCTAGAATTTGTAAATTAATTGATGAAAAATCGTTTTTTTTTTCTCTGTGATTTCGATTTGACAATTTTGACACTCAGAAGTTCACGAATTATATTTACTTAGTCGTAGAGTTTTCTTCACCGACTGAATAGAGAATATTAACCGAGAAAATTACTTGAAAATTCCAAGTTTTTAATTACGGTCGTTTTTAAATTTCAAGTGAGAGCAATCGACGGCGACAAGGGCATAAACAATAGAGTCACATACAGCATAACCGAAGGACCAAAATATCTTTTCGATATCGACGCCACATCCGGAGTGGTCTTTACACGTGGTCAGCTGGACAGAGAAGCTGAAGAAAACAGCGACGGTACTTTCATTCTCGAAATCACTGTCAAAGAAGTATCAAAAATTGTTCCACCGCCCTCAGTGTCAACGGAGGTTACGATTATCCTCACGGATGTTAACGACGAGACTCCAAGATTTCGTAGTCCGCGATATTTGGCGGAAATCAATGAAAATGCGCCACAAAATACTCCCGTAAATTTTATCGCTGATTCGATACCGGAAGTTTATGATCACGATTTGGTAAGAATTTTACAGTACAGTGTGATGTACAAAATACTCAAAATAATCTTATCAAATGACGAATTTGTGAAGAAATAAATGGATTAATTTTCCATGTCCAATTAATTGATTTCTTTGATTGAAAAGGGAACAAATGGAACATTTCGTATGTTCATCGATGGTGACAATGGAATATTCGACGTGACACCATCACGTGGTATAAACGAGGCACCATTTTTAATTCGCGTGAAAGATCCAACGAAATTGGATTTTGAAAGACGAGCTGGTAAAGAACAATAACTTTTCGATCATATTTGGAACGAAAACTTTCGGAATCAACGTACTAAGTTGCATCATTTTTTTCTTTTTTAGTCATAAACTTCACCCTGGTGGCTCGAGAAATGGTGCCATTTCAACCGAAATACAGCGCAGTACCCGTGACCGTTTTTGTCAAGGACCAAAACGACAATTATCCAGAATTCACAATGGACGTTTACGAGGTTGACCTTTTTGAAAATTGCGAAGTTGGCACAACAGTCGCGTGGGCTCAAGCTTTGGACGAAGACAGCGGTAATTACGGCACTCGAGGAATAAGATACACTAACTTGGGTGGCAGTATAGCACACGCGTAAGTAAACTTAAAAAAAAACAAAAAACAATATTTCTTTATCTTTAAATTGGAAATTGATGAATTAATATTATTTTACTAATTAAAGCTTTTAAATAAAATGAATATGAATTTGTTTTATCAATTACTTCTGTTTTTATCGATATCAAAAAATGTAAAACATTTTTTTAAACAAATAAATTTGTTTCCTGGACACTGCCTTGGTTTTTCTTTTTCTTTTTCTACATTAATCATTTTATTTTTAAAGATTGAAGTTAAATTCTACAACGGGAATGATTACTGTGAAGCAGACTGGTTTGGCTTTCGATCGAGAGCTCGTATCTCGACATTATTTAACGGTTGAGGCTCGAGACGATCTTGGCAAAGGAAATCGTAACACAGCTCAGTTGATCGTTAACATCAAAGACGTAAACGACAACCCACCGGTATTTCTTCAGAACAAATACGAGGCTGTACTTTTGGAAAACAAGGATCAGTTCGAATCGCCTCTAATAGTGGAGGCTTTTGACATTGATCTGAACGGTAATAAAAAATAAAAGAATTCAATCACTTCATTTTGATTGAAAACAAAGAAAGAAGTTTTACGAAAGAAAGAAAAACAAAAATTACAGGCACAAAAAACAGTGAAATCTTCTACTCATTGGTCTCGTCCGAGTTTTCAAACAATTTTACAATCGATCCAAAGGCTGGGGTCGTTAGACCAGCATCTCCGATGGATTACGAAGCTCTACCAATAAGTCAAGGACAAAAGGAAAGTTCGGTTCGTTCACTACGGTTAACAGTAAGAGCTCGTGACATGGGAATGCCGAGTCTCAGTTCTGATGCACCTCTGACCATTTATCTTAAGGATCTCAATGATAATGGTCCCACGTTTGAAAGAACTTTGTACAAAAAAAATATCCCAGAAGATTTGGAAGGTGGAACAACTGTTCTCCAGGTAAGTTCGGTTCGATATTGAACCAGAAAAAAATTACAGTCACTGTTTAAACATTAATTTCAAGCCTTCATTGACACAATGGGTCATTTTGACCCAGATTTATTCTTTCATGACAATTGTCACTAATATATTTTCCAATTTTTATGATACACTTTCATTAAGAAATGTTCCTGATTTTTTTCAATAAACATCAACCGAATAATGAATAAAATTGACTTATTTCTTGAATTGAATATTTCTTTTTCAAATTTATCGTTTCCTAAATGACAGGTAAAAGCTTGGGACAAAGATCTTTCATCACCGAACAACAAAGTTGTTTATAGAATACAAAGTGGAGCTGGTGACAAGTTTGTAATATCACCAGAAACTGGAATAATTAGTGTAGCATCAGGCTCAAATTTAGACCCGGATCTCACTTCACCAAAAACAACGAGATACAGTCTCGATGTAATAGCGATTGACAGTGGTACCGAAATCCAAAGAACAGCTCAAGTTCTTGTTAACATTACGATCATTGATGTCAACAATAAACCACCAATTTTTATCGATCCTGGCACTGTTGCCATAAGAGAAAATACTCAAGTATGTATTTTTCATGATTTACAATAACGTATAAAACAAGTAATACTATTTTTTCATATTTTTTATTGCTTTCAACATTCGACCAATCAATTAAATCCAGAAAAAAAAATCTACTCATTCAACTTTTTTTTTTTAATCCAACAAATTTTTGTAATCCGTGAATTTTCTAAACAAAAGAAAGAGATGATTTTGACTTGTTTTGTACGTCAAAGTTTCGATCAATTTTTTAGAATGTTCGTAAAACTTTTTACGATTGTCAACTGGAATTTTGTTTTAAAATTAATTTCATAAAATCGATGCTTATGAAATATCAATGTTTACGTGACTAATCGCCAATTTAGGTTGGAGCTTACGTGCATCGTATAGTGGCCAACGATCCAGACATCGCTCCAATTTTGCGTTATCGAATAGATGCAAACTCATCGGAAGCTCGAAACGAGGAAGGAACGTTAATTCGAATCCAGGAATACGATTATTTGGCAGCTTTAGAATTAAACGCGATTGATGGTTTGCTGAGAGTAATTAAAATCTTGGACAGAGAGAGAGTAGAAACGATAAGACTCGGCCTCATAGTTGAAGATTTGGCAGCGATCAGAGGATCGCAGACCGCTTCGGGTACGAATTACAAGTCAAACATCTCAAACATTACAATCGAAGGCTTTTATCAAAACTATTTTTTGTGTTTTTGTTGTCAGCTACTCTGAGTATTTTGATCGAGGATGAAAATGACAACAATCCAAAATTTCGAAGACCATTTTACAGAAGATCGGTTACTGAGAACAGTAAAAACGGTGTCCATATCGCAAGCATCGTGGCTGATGATGCTGATAAAAATCGTAGCATCACTTACACCGTAGAAAGTCCAAAAGAGATAACCGATCTCGTTCACGTGGATTCCGAAACCGGTGAAATGGTCGTTGCGAATAAAATTGATCGTGAAATTTATTCGTGGCTTAATTTAACGGTTAGAGCTACAGATTCAGGAATTCCACCGAGGTAAAGATTGCAAATAAAAAGCAATTTTTTTTTTTTTAT
Source organism: Campoletis raptor (assembly GCA_948107755.1). Taxonomy (NCBI): domain Eukaryota; kingdom Metazoa; phylum Arthropoda; class Insecta; order Hymenoptera; family Ichneumonidae; genus Campoletis; species Campoletis raptor. Next base: position 17,647,272 of record OX403623.1, read on the forward strand.
GAAAAATCATCATTTTCTCAACGCTTTTTATATTCATAAAAAATTTCTTTTTTTTTTTTTCGTAGATCAAGTCTTTCAGAAGTTTACGTTCAAGTGCTTGACGAAAACGACAACAACCCCTACTTCATAACGGACATGAGCAACGTAACAGTTTTGGAGAATTCGAAAATTGGCACCGAAATCTCAAGAATCGAAGCCAAGGATCCAGACAGCGGTGACTTTGGAAAAATAACTTTTCTTCTCGATCGAATGTCATCGCAGGGAAAATTTGCAATGCATCCAGAAACGGGATCGTTAACAGTCGCTGATCATTTGGATTGGGAAACGAAGAGCAGTTATGTTCTTATTATCGAAGCTTGGGACAATTATCAATTTGGATACACAGCCGGAGAATCGAGAAATGCATTTAAACAAATCGAGTACGTTTGATAAACAAAATTAATAAGATAATGAAAGGAAAAAATATGAAAAATAAGGCATGGAGAATGTAAAATTAAAAAAAATCAAAAAACAAAGTATTGAAAAGCCGAAATAAGTGATTTTTCGTAATAATCAAAGTTGACAAACGATATTACATTTTTGTTTCTCAACGATTAATTTAGCAATTAACAAAAAATTTCAGAGTCATCATTCAAGATGTTAATGACAATCCGCCAATTCTCGATCTGCCTCAAGAGTGTGTAACGATTTCGGAGTTTCATGATACGAGGGAAGTAATAGCTGTAGCAAAAGCAAAAGACATTGACGATCCAATGACACCAAACGGTCGTGTAATGTTCCGAATTGTTACCGGCAATGAGTTGGGCTATTTTATTCTTGAGCAAATGGATTATTGGACAGCAAAAATCAAAGCTGCTGGATCGTTGAGAGGAAAATTTGGTAATTATTCTTTGGAGCTCGAAGCTCGAGATCTTGGCACACCTCCCAATATTGACAACAAACGACTGGATGTATGCGTTACCGATTACAATGATAATCCTCCGAGTTTCACGAGTCCCGAACACAACACGACCCTGAGAGTTCCTGAGGTACTTATTATCTTTATTCTTTATTCAATCGTCGTTAAATTTGGTGTATTTTCAAACAAATGGTTCCATTAATTTTCTATTTTGACAGAACGTCACAGTGGGCACTCCAATAATTCAAGTCGAAGCTAAAGACGCTGATACCGGTTTAAACGGTGAAGTACATTATCGACTCAAACAAGATCTTGCTGGACATTGGAGAACTTTTCAAATCGATGATAAAACTGGAGTAATTACAACGAAACTTCCACTAGATCGAGAAACTCAAAGATTATACGAAGTATGTTTTTCATATGATTTTTGATATAAAAGAATATCAAGGTTTTATTCGAGAAATATAATCGAATCGACAAAAAAATAATTGAATCGACCATATTTTTGTTCAACAAAATGAATTTTTTTCTCAGTGTCGAAACTTTAAACGAATCTTCCTCGAAACCTCGTTTTTCAAAACTGTGAGCCATTTTCAACTAACAGTGTCCTCAAGACATTCCTTAGAGCTCTCTAAAACCCTTTTTTTCTATTTCGAAAATTTCTTATTTCTCCGAACGTAAAACTATCGAAGCAAAAGCATATTTTATTTTGAAATGGCTGCTGTTTTGTTCATTTTCGTTGCATAAAAAAAATCTTCCATAACTCGCTAGAGCCTTCCATACTCGTTTCGTGTATTCGTTTTCATTTTTTTTTCTTTCTAGATCAGAGTTGAAGCACGTGATCTTGGAACTCCAACTCCGTTGAGTTCAGATCTCGATCTAATGATTTACGTGCGCAACATCAACGATTACGAGCCACAATTTCTCGTCGACATATTCGAAGTTCGTTTTACAGAGGAAAATGTGCCGGGCTCGGAAACAATTTTGCTACCAGAAACGATTGATCGTGACGAGGTTGACGATCTCGATGATCCGCCAACGCAAGTCTGCTATTTCATCGTCGGTGGCAACAATGATGGATTCTTCACTTTAGATATTTTCAAACATGAACTAAGTGTAAGTTGACTTTTATCGAAACTGGAAAATATTTGCAGCCAAAAAAATTCAAAGCTTCATCAATTATTCAGATCAATTATTTAAATTCCATGAAAGTATCGGTAAATATGAATTTATATTTTCAACAGACTGCAAAAACTCTGGACAGGGAAGAGCAAGAAGAATATTTATTATTAATCAAAGCGACCGAAGATTGCAACACCGTCCCTGGCAACCAAAGCTTTTTTGATGAGACTGACGACACTCTCCTGAAAGTAATTGTAACGGTCGATGATATTAACGACAATCCACCAAAATTTGTCAGCAAAATATTCACAGGTGGTGTTACGACGGAGGCGGACTTTGGTACGCAATTTATGCACGTGAAGGTGAGATTCTATTTGATTTTCTAATTCCTTAAGTACATGATCGAGAGGTACTTTTGACCTTGACTAATTTGTATGGGCGAAAAGTGAATGATCAAAATGTCATCAAAAATCAATGCATTTGTTATGATTTTATGGAATTAATAATAAAAATGGAACTTTTTTTTCATAGGCCGTAGATGTCGACGAAGGGGACAATGCTGCTGTCAGTTATTATCAAATCGGCAAGATTCAAATGACATTGACGGAAGGTCTTGACGACATAAAATTACAACCGTTCCTCGTAGACAGACTTACCGGTGCTGTGAGCCTCAATTTCGATCCTCAACGAAGAATGAAGGGATACTTCGATTTTGAAGTTCTCGCAAATGACACCGATGGTCTGTTCGATAAATCGAGGGTCTTCATTTATCTTTTGAGAGAGGATCAAAGAGTTCGTTTTGTTTTACGTCAGCATCCACCGGAAGTACGAAACAGAATCGATTCTTTTCGAGAGTAAGTTCTGAAAATGACAAAAAAATTTAATCGTTATTTTATTTCGTAAAATTATTTTATTCGAAAAATTATGTTCACACATGTGTTTCGTAACGAGTAAATTTGGAAAAGTTGTGAAATTTGTGAATTTTTTAAAGAATCTTATGAAGGACCTCATAAAGGACCTGGAGAAGTAAGAATATTCGATTTCTCAAGAACATTTTGATCCGAAGGTGTTAAGAAGTAAAGAAAAGTTCCAAAATCTCAATTTTACAATCCACATCTCTGTAGCTTTGGAGAAAACGCATTTAAAAAATCGGCTTAAGAAATGGCTATAAATGCTTTCAACTGTGAATTTTAAGAAAAAAACCCACAGATCATTCAACTTTGCTCGCTTTTTCTTTAGCTTCTGACTACGATGAATAAAAACTGCACTTTTCCGTACGCCTCGCGCCATTTTTTCGGTACACGTCTTCGACTTGGCGCGCTTTGCGCGCTCGGCTACGACTTGTAATAAAAACATCGCGATCGGTTTTACGGATGAGTGAATTTTTGTGCCTCTTCGTAATTGAATGTGCTGATTCTTTCTAATGTCCCTCCGACCACTGATTTACCTCGACAAATGCTAAACAAACCTATTTTACACTGGAAAAAACTCGGAAACGCGGTTGTGATATGAAAATTATCGTGTCCTCTTCGGAGACACAGCGCGATTACTAGCGCCACGCGCGGCAAAAATCTCAGTCTGCCTCCTTGGTATACAACGTACTATTTTTGTGTAATCAAATTTTCTACTTTTATTAACAACAATATGCCATTTCAGATAAACAAACAATATTGTTTCAATACCCAAATTTTCTAAATATCAAAAACGTTATTTAAATTGACCCTATTTTTTGCATCTCTACGATTTTTAATTAAAACGAAAAGAAGTACAGAATTGAGAGATAGCTTCGAACGTTTATAAATTCAAAATTAATTTTCCGTGACAAAAACACTCAGAATCGTGTTATGTGACTTCGTAGATACTTTAAATCATTCGGAACACATTTTTTTAACAAAATCAAATAACAAAGAAAAAAATATAAAAGAATTTTGTAGTCACGACTGAAAAAACGATTCTTAACATTTTTTGTTCTTCATTTGACTTCAGAATCCTGGGTAACGTAACCGGCGCTATAGTTAACGTAGACGAGTACAAGGTTCACGAGAATCATGACGGTTCGGTAGATCGTACGCGAACGGATTTATATCTGCACCTGGTGAATCGTCGTGACAATTCGATACTCGAAGTGTCTGAGGTGCTCGAGATAGTTGATCGGAATATTGAGAAACTGGACAATCTTTTCAAGGACTTCAATGTGCTGGATACGCAGCCAGCTCAGTCACAACAAATAATACAGTACGAACAGGCTGGCACGACATTTTGGCTGCTTGCTTTGACCCTTTTTTTAGGAGCACTTTTGGTGCTCTGCATGGCTCTTTGTCTCTCACAAAGAGCGTCTTTTCAACGTCAACTCAAAGCAGCTAATGCATCACCGTTTGGTAACACGGATTCAGAATTCATTCGCGGACCAGGGAGAGTCCCCAACACCAATAAACACAGCATGGAAGGATCCAATCCAATATGGATGCATGCTTACGAAAACGAGTGGTTCAAAAGTGATGAATCCTACAGGTAATCACTACATCTTTTTATTCTACTGTTTCAAGGTCAAATTCATGTGTAAAAAATTTACAAAGTCATCAATGAACCTTTGTGGACCTATTTATTAAAGAAAAACGAAACATTTTCGAATTACTTCCAACCAAATGAACACGAAGAAAAAATAATCAAACGTCAATCGTAATTTTTAATAAATAGCAATATTTTTCTCATTTTTCATAACCGAAACCATTGTTACGTGATTTTTGAGATTGTTTTGATCTTTGACCAACTTTTCTCGAGTTAATGAAAAAAATTACGACTCGTTTTTTAAGCCACAATTCTGAAAGAGATTCCTTGGATGAAAACGCTCTGAACAATGAAGAAATCTTGAATCAGACTGAAACTCCTGACAGAAATTCAGACGAAAATCCTTACTACGTAAGGCCGAGACCTGCGTCACTTTCCAGGTATGAATTATTTATATACTTTTGAACAAAACTCAAAACTGCAATATTTCTGAGCAAAATTAAATCGTTTTTTTTTTTCCAGTGTGGATAGTGGCACGGACGATCAACACGTTTTCAGCCATGACTCGCCCGTCGCGCGTGAACAAAATCCCATTATAAATAATCCTCTTGGCAAAAAAGTTGAAACAACAGAACTTTAGTACAAAGAGAAAAAGAAAATAAGAAAAAATTCTTCGAATTAAAAAAACACATTCTTAGTCGTCAAAAATCATTTTCTAATCCAACGTCATCTTCGTTAGATTAAACGTTACTCTTGTAAATAATTGTCGATATATTTTGTACTTAATATTTATTAATATTCATAAAGTACCGAGCAAGCAGGTGCCACACACGATTTAAGACAATAATTATTTATTTTCAATCCAATACTTTATTCAATATTTATTTCGAATGTCTCTCCTCTGACAGAATGTTACGTCATAATAATCACAACAGTGAAACCTCAATTTAGTTAGCAACGAGAAATCGAGTTCTCTGTTAAAATGCTGATTTCATAATTTTTTTTTCGGTCTATGAAATGCGATAACGAGTCCAATTTTTTTCCTTCATTCAAATAAAATACAATGTAGTCCATAAAGAATTTTTGTTAACTTTAACTTTTGTTTTTGTTTATTTTTTGTATTTTTTACATTTTTTTACATGAAGATGGAGGCCTCCATTTTCATATTTCATCGATTTACTGTTTCGATTTTCGACTATCAACGATTAAAATGATCTCCAAAATTTCCATGTACATTTTCAATTAAATGATAAAATTTCGACCAAAAAAAAGATACCAAACTCGTTTCATAATTATCATTGGCTCTGATATTAGAAGAAAAAATAAAGTGACACTTTATCAAAAATTTATTGCAATCATCAAATTGTTTTTATTACATTCGAAACTTGGCGTCAATATCGTTTGAAAGAGACATAAATAATTAGCCATTCTCGTACGTGATGATAATTTCCTGGATTAAAAAAAAAAAAAAAAAAAAAAAAAAATTCAAGCACGTTTATTTCTGCAAGTTTTACCAGGTGAGTGAAAAAATTTGCATTTTTTCCATTTCGTAAGTATTTTATTCGAAATGTAGGAGAGATCTGTCCGAGGTCGACTACCCCGAATTCGTGCCTTCTGCAATAATAGTAATAATCATGATAACATCCTTGATAAATATGCTTGGAGTGTTTTCTAGAATACGAAGTATAAATTATTCAAAGAGAAATACAGCAAAAAGATTTTGCAAATTCTATGTATAATTTTCGCTAAAAATTTCTATGGAAAACAACATTTCTGTCTTTATATTATTGTTTTAATCATATTCTACAAATCGTCAATAACAATTAACCAAAAAACGAAGCCTCAAAATTGAAGAATGAAAAAAGAAAAATAAAAACAAAAACAGCCAATAAAATAGTCATCAATAGAAGGAATAATTTCATAATGAACTTGTTCGTCCGTTGTGCCAACTGAGAACACCATAAATGCAACGAACACATTTGCATGCGAGCTTAAAAAAATATCGAGAGCAAAGAAAACAACGGATGGGGTAATAAGGGTCAGTTTCATTCAATTTTTCATTTTTTTTATAACTCGCCACAAGGCTTCTCGTCGTTTTCATGTACAAGTTTATATTTTAATATCCACGTCTTTACAAGAGCTGTGCAAAGGGGAGATCGAAGAAACTCAACCACCTTATTCCCTTATCGTCCTGCCTGGACGACGTCGACCTCGCGTGCTACCTTATGGTAATTCAGGAGGTTGTTCAAGCCACTGGTCAGCCCCTGACTTGGCATCCTCCAACGTGGTAACACACAAAACTTACGGCTAGTGACCCAACAGACTTACGGAGCAAATATACGTGGCGATAAGACTGCCCTCACAGCTCTGAATTTCACCCTCCAAATTACAAACAAAAATGTGCCACAAATGTTTATTTCTACAGTCTATTTAACGAAGTTGCGAATATTTATTACATACAAAATTTATTGTCAGATTGATGAACATCTGCTTTCAATTTTGATGCTATTTTTCTTTTTAAATTCCGGGACATTTTCAATTGTTGGATTTCCTACTATGGTTTATTGCTGAATCTCGAAAAAAAAGTGAAACCTTATGAGACGAAAGAAAAAAAAATCTAGAATAGATTTTAAAGCTGCTTTACTTTCTGTTTCGAAATTTTCGAAAATGACAACAATTGATATAACTTCGTACAAAAAAGAAAAACTTTTCGACAATTTTAAAACTAACCTGATAAGAAACGAATGTAAAATTGCATAATTTTTTATCAAATATAATTAAACCTTTTAAATTGGGTCGAACAATCTCATGGTTTCTGAACTTTTTGTTATTTGGTAGAAAAACGTTTCAGCGAACTACCTCAAGACATCAACGTTCTATTTGAACGAGAGATATTTCAGGATTGAATAACGATTGGTATTTTTCGAAGTAAAAAGAAATTCTAGAGGCTGGAAAGAATAATATCGTTGCATACTTCACTGCGAAAAGATTCGAACAACCCTCTTAAAGTACAATCAGACAACGATCTTTATTATAAGTACTTGTACGTAACGAGTTTTGATACGATGTTACGCGCTCCTTCACAAACAAATCACTCGTACGACCCCTTGGTCGTTGTCGCATTAGAACCGACAGACTACTATTGAGGGGGTTCCAACCTGCCCACAACCAACTTCCATATGAAATTATTCTGTCTGAGTCATCAGTTCTCGATTACTTTCCCCGTAAGATATTATATCAATAAATTTTACAACTGACTCGAAATATTCAACGTTAAAACATATAACAATCAAAAAAATATGATCGATTTTTTTTTCTCCTAAGATTTCATACTTTAAATTCCCAGTAGCTCGTATTGTATTTATTTATTTATTTTTTTCAGATCTACGTGAACGAAATTGTACGTGCTATGGTTACAGTTTTTTTTCTCCAAAATCCTCAAGTTTGTCAGGACTGGTCGAAGAATTTATAAGCATCTGTGTTAAAAACAATGTATTTTTTTTTTTTTTAAGTACATGAAGCTTCTCATATTCATAACTCAAAATGCGTGTTGGTGTTAACGGTAGAGCTTGATCTAGGGTTAGATAGCCGCAGCCATAAAACATCTATGCACACGGGGTCAAGCCTTACGGGACACTCTCAGCATTGTTTGCTTCACATAGTAACGAATTGTGTATTGCTGACCACATCACGAGCTTTGAGCAGGGTTGAGCAATGTGAAATGAGGCTAACGAAATGCATGTTTCGCTGATTTCTTTTTCTTTGGAACTAATAAACGTTTCTCCTTCACGGTTCGTTACGTAAAGTCGTTTAATCTTCGTTTGTAAAATTATTGCCTGCATGTGAATTTTTCACAAATGATACAAAATTTATAAAATTTTATATTCTAAAAGATTCCATCAGAATATTATGCTCGCGAATGCCAAACAGTAATTTCATTGAAAATCAAATGTTTTTTTTTTTTCAGAGTCTAAAAAATCTTCAAACATATTGAAATGAAAACTGAATTTGAATCAATTAACTTTCAACATTTCGAGACTGGTTGTCAGATGAAATTCAATGAAAATAAATAAATCGATAGTTGTCGCTATTCGTTTTTACATCTTCATCAATTAACGAACAAGACATCGAGGAAGGGTGAATTATGGTTGGTGGGTTGTTGATCCAAAGGTGGTAAACCACGTACAAAGCTCCTGACAGTTTCTATGTCTCGTTATAAGGGTAGAAATGTGGGTGGTGAGTATAAGAGAGGGAGTGAAGGGTTGGTTGGTTGGTTGAAAGTATAACTATATCATTACGTGACGTTACGTCGTCCACGTGACGAAGTCCCCGGCGTCGGAGTCAAGCAGAGAGGGGTGACCGAGTCGAACACTGCGACAACCCCTTCACATGCCTCGGCGCGTCCTTCGCGGCCACGTGCAACAGCAGAACACCTTGCGACTCGTTACAAAAATGAAATAAATGAAAACAACAATAATTTTCAAATCGAAATATATCAAAAACTAATCCAAAATCGATTCATTAATTTCATCGTTCGATAGCAAGTGAAAACAAAAAATTAACGAAAAAGTGACTTCTCACTACGAATAAAAGTTAAAATGTTTATTATTGTGTCGCAACGTGTGTCCTCGCGAAAATACGCGATATGCATTTAAACGTAAATTTTATAAAATTCGACTCGTGTGTGACGTTCGATCGATCGAAAAGTGTTTGTAAATGTAACTTGAATGACGTTAACGCAGCATGTTACTCTTTGTTTTCATCGCCACTCAACACGTGGAAAATTAAATTGATGGGTGAATCAGTGATGAAAATTTCGCGATAGAAATTTTTTTCGTCTGCAGACTTTGATGATGTCACGTAGGATGCAGCATTTTTAGAGGAAATCAAACAGGTGAATCAATTGATTATCAAATTTGGATGAAATATATTTAACTTGTAATGTTCAATTTGATTCAAAAATTGATTTATACGACGATTATTTCAAATAGCAAAAGAGAAATAAACATAATTGATAAAAGTATGAAGTTAAATAGACATTAATATAAAAAATGACTCTGTAAGAAATACCTGTAATAAAATATAAAATATCTCAAGCAAGCTCGAAAATTTTCGAGAAGAGCTAATGTTTGGTTCCGAAGAAAAGTTATCAACGTCCATTCACTGATTACATTGAATTATTCATACAAAATAACACACATAGATACTTGTCAAGAATCTAGAAGAGTTCACAAGAGTCTATCGATTTTTAGTCACGACGAGTATTAATTCTAGGCTTTCAATGTAATCGAAACAGGACATTGACCGTTGAAGTTTGTTTGCCTAGAAAATATCAGTTTCAACATCAGACATCGAAAAGTAATGAATATTTTATACTGAATATTCATTTTTTTCTTTCAATCATATTGAAAAATTCGGCAAAAAACTTGTTGAAAGTTTATGAAAGTTGTGTTAAAAATTATTATCTGATAATTATCGTCGTGAATTCGTGGCTATGTTAAAATCGAAATATTTATCCATTTTTTAATGGATGCAAAACTAATGAAAAAAATTTTAAAAAAAATAAAGAAATTTTTAGTATTGCACCATAACGAAAGGTGCTGCAGTCAAAAATGGGGGATGAGAAAGTAGAAATTGGGATCGCGATAAGTGAAATGATCAACATGAGAGAATAATGTGACCTTATTCTCCGGAGAATCTCGGTTTACTCACGGGTTAGTCACGCACCAATCACCTCTATACTATAGTTTTGCACGAATATATATCACACGTTCCACAGACTCTCGTCCTTTTTACATTGGCATTTCCGTGCCCGCGTAATCGACATTATAGTTTCAATTTACTAAATGGCTCCAAAATTTTCCAACAATAAGAACATGCAATATACACGATTCATAAAAACTGTTCAATCCTTCAATTGATCGATTTAGGTTCGAAATAATAATTTTTACCTTGACCCATTCGTATAATACGATCTCAAATAAAGTTAATTTATTATTTAATAATCTTGTTAATTATAAAAATTAATTTCTCGTCTTTCAGCATAACAATAACATTTTATTTCAAATAATCAATTAGAGTTAATCAATTTTTCGTATCGATGAGATGACTGCATTCTAAATATGTGTCACACGCTCTCGCGTGTGAATAGTAAAATCGAAAGTACCGATCACACTAATGTCCCGTGACTCGTGCAGAGACAGAGAAGGATAGAAAAGGAAAAGCAAACGTACGAGTGCACAAGCAAAAAACCCTATGACTCCGTGTATAAAAGTGACGACCTCATTTTCGTGATTATAAAATCGATATTAAGAACTTTTATCGATGCTCGAGATCTTTGCAACTTTGTTTTTTTTTATTTTTTATTTATCATCTACCTCGAATATTGCATGAAAGTTGACAGTGTGAAATAATGATTATTTGTTCATGTTTCCTTATTCTTTATCATAAATCTCTGGATTTATTTGTTTCATTGGAACGATGAGAAGTGCTTTTGCAAATTGTAACTCATTGATCGCAAGAGGCACATAATTCTATTTGAAATTTCATTATAAACACAATGAATACAAAAAAAAAAGATGATGTAATTTTTTTGAAAATAAACTATTTGTTTCTCAATAACTAATTCTCAATTCCAATGTCATTCCAAAATACCGTCACAAGTAATTCAGAACATAAATACAACCTCGCAACCACACACCCATCATACATTCATATATTTATACGCTTGTTGTCAACGATATTTAATAATTTATTAACCACACGCACCCCTGCTGAGGGGTTGTTGTAGTGGACCTACATTCGTACATTAGAAAATCGATTTATATTTTCGTCCTTATCTCGTGTTTAACTCGGCTGGACGAAGGTGGTAAAAACATGTCGATGTGGCGAGTCCAGTGACCTCAATAGTCATTCTACCGTGCGTCCAATCTCAATTTATACAAATATATCTGCATATTTATATGTGTAAGCTTATATGTAGCTTAATATTGGGCATCAAGATAACCTTTAAATAATGGAATACAGCAAAACTTATTACGAAAAGCCCAAGATACACATCTCTCTAGGATCACGAAACCTCATATCAAACGAATCGACCTGGACTCCTGTAGAAAAAGCAATAAATCTTTCGATGCCATGATTCGGAAAAACTTACAACCACTACACACTCTTAAAGTCGAAAAAATTAAGAATCAGGATTCAGATCAATTTGAATAAAATTTTTACCTTCTTAATGTAACCTCAATCATTGTTAATTATATTAAATCGTTAGATTAATAGAGCAACGAATAATTGAAGTTCTATTAATCGAATTGCGTGACTGTGGAGCAAACAAAACATCGGGATACTTTAAGATTTTTTTTTTTTTTACCCAAATTATGCAGTGAATCAAAAATTCTTTCCACAGCTGTTTATCGAACTATCGATCGTCTTTAAATTATGATTTTTTCACACAGTTCAATAAAAATATCTTCATCAGAAGACTCGAAACGGAGCTCACACAATTTTCAGTTCACAGAAAAGTCCTAAAACATACCAATTTGTTCCTGCTCTTAAGTGGCCTAACCCCTTAATTAAAAGGAATTGAAATAAAATAGAATTTCAAACGCCTTAGAAGTACAAATCTTTTAACTGTTTATCAATACGTAGGAACTAGGGAGATTCGTTGAGAAAAGAGGATGAAAACGCAATGAAATTCATAAAGTCCTTAAAATAAACAAAATTTAATAATATAATATTAAATAAAATTTTGTACAAAGAAAAAGTATCTAAATTTTGTATAAAACACAGTAGAACTTTTTGAATCGACATGAACGTGAGATATACTATAAATACATAATTCATTGGAGGACTGCTTGAGGCATTGCTATTTGGCCTATCACGCAAACCGCAAGCCATTGACCATAATTCTGGCCTCGTGCGAATCTCTATCCTTCAGGAGCGGTAAATAATATCTGAGCTCGACGTCGATTGAGCTAGAAACGATTTTGCCAATTATCCACAAGTAAAAGCTAACCATTATCTCGATTTATAGTTCATTGTCCTTTTTTTACTAGAATGCCCTTGGAAGAATGGATGAAATTATGGATGTACATGCAACTGGGTTGTTTAATTATTTTACCAAGTCCAGCTGGTTCAGCTCGACCTCGCTTCGACACTTCTACCGATATGGGACTTGTTCTCGTGCCTGCAGACGCCGAAATCGATTCAGTCATATTCCGACTTCGTGCCACCGATCAAGATGCCGATTTTCCTTTAGTTTTCGATATTACTGGTAATACTTAAAGATTTATTCTATAAAGTTCTAATCGATTACTTTACTTCATTTGAAAAATGTATGCGCAGCGACCGTAACGCCGATCGTGAGGATAGAAAATTTACCGTGTACCCTGTACAACAAGGTATGTCAGGCAAACGTGATCCTGACGAAAAGACTCGTGCCTGGGCGTCTTCACGACTTTGCAGTTCGAGTAAAAGACTCGAAAGGCGATTCAAACTCCATGCAAGCCACGATTTCAGTCACGAATGCCACCACTCAGAGAGATAAAATATTTCCTCATATACCTGCCATAATTATGGTACCTGAGGTACGAATTTCATCTTTTTTCATTGTTTTTATTTCACCCTCTGAATTTAATATTATTATAAAATAAAAAATCGACCAAATACGAATATTCTTCTTTTTAATGCTTCTTCGTATTTTTTCTTCGAGTTTTACGAGCCCATCTCGAACAATTTAATCTTCAGTTAGTTAAGTCTATTGGAAACCCAAAAAAATTACTTTCCTAAGTGGTCACCGGTCCAAGTACTGCGCTCAAGACGCTCTACACTCTTTTTCAAGAAAAATAAATGTTACACGTTGTTCTCTTTTCACCATAAAATAACGTGTAGCTTTGTGTTCCCGAAAAACCAAACTCCTTTGAGAAAAATGAGAATCAGATTTCCCACCTCGTTTTCAAAGATAAAAATATTTATCAATTTATTCGTGAAATATAATTCATTTTCTTCATTGAAAAATATGTGAAACTCGTGAGTAGGATATAAGTTTCTCTTCACAAGAAGATTTTTTTGAAAAATTCTTAAATCCCTAAAACTCATTATTTTTAATTAAATTAAAATTATTTTTATTTCTGTTAAATTAACATTCTACCGTTTTTTTATCCTGTCCAGGACACTAAGCCTGGCAAAGAATTGGATTACGTACTAGTAAGATCGAATCAATGGAGCGGAAAACCAGTTTATATTGAGCTGTGGGTACGTTGGTATAAATTTTAAAAAAAGTCAATAATCACTAATAATTTGAATTAAATGAAAGAGCGAAAAACCCCGTATTCTGGATTCTTTTTTTAGCAACCAAAAGAATTATTTACTATAAGACAACGACAAACTCCAGCTGAAACTCGAGGGGTGATAACTTTGACAGGTGAATTGGATTTCGAGACTCAATCGATGTACACACTCAAAATGTACGCAACGGTAAGATATTTTGTTATATGGAATGTTTTTGTTACGAAAAATGAACGCATTTGTTCAATTTTCTGAATCCGAAATATTCATTAATGATTTTTTTATAACAGGATCCTTACACCGAGCCGAAAAAGGACACTCGTAATATCGCCGGATTACATTTGGTTGTCATAGTTCAGGATGTTCAAGACGTTCCACCCATTTTTACACTCGCCCCTCCTTTGACAAAAATTAATAACACTATTCAACCGGTAAGTCATAAATAATAAAGCTGTTGAGTATACATAAAAATATGTTTTCATTAACGAGTTATGTCTGGTTGTAATCGATTAGAAAAAACTGTGTCTTTCCTACTGTTTTTTTGTCATGCAAACGATGGTATATATTTTCAAAACACGTTTTGCTTTGGAAATTTTTTCGAATACTCGACCAAGTATACTTTATAAAATACTTCAACATTTCGTAAATATAAAAATATGGTTTTAATTTAAAAAAAGGTGAAAAAACACATGTTTTTTTCGAAATCCGACCAGACGTGACTCTTTGAATTGATCGCAGCTGCGAAATGTCTAATATTTCATTAGTGGAGGATAATTTGCTTTTCGAAAGAATAACACGAATTTTAAAACTAAAATGAAATTTGTATTCTTTTTTCAAGGGTGACTTTATTTTGAGGGTCCACGCAGAAGATGGAGACAAAGGTGTGCCTCGAGAAGTGACTTACGGCCTGGTTTCCGAAGGAAATCCTTTCACCCCTTTCTTCAACATTTCCGAAACGACTGGTAAATTATATCCAATTGAATCTTGAATATTTTTTACAAAAATAAAAAATCTTAAGGGCTATTAAATTTCGCGATAAACTTTCGATAAATATACAGGCAATTAAAAAATTTCGAGAAAACCTGTCGTATGATCGCGTGTCTTTGATGACTCGCGTCGAATGGTCAATGCGTTGAGAACTGTATCGTTGAAAAAATCAAAAAAAAAAAAAAAAACGTGTCCGATTCTTGGGGCAACGCATTATTTCTTATCGAAACTCGAATCGTCGTGGTGGAGCTCAAGAACCGGATGTCGTATAGTCCAGACATTGAGTACATGGGGTAGAAAAAAAAAGAACAGTTTTACGTTTTGACAACGTTTCTGAGGAGAAAGTGAGTCACTATTAAGCAGGGATTGGGAGAACGCGCCGATCTTAAACAATAATAATCATAATGTTGTGAAAAAATAATAAAAAGTGAAAAAAGGAGGAAACAAGAGAGCTCAGCAAGGGCTTTGGGGTCAGACACGATGTTGTTGGACACGAGGACTATCGATCCAAATTGTACATTGCTTTCCTACTATGTTTATACCTCCATCTCGATCTTCAATGATCAAAAAGGCGTATGTACGTTTTTAAACATGGTATAAGGCACTGAACGAGGTTCTTCTTGTCCTCAGTAACATTTATATACGTACATAGTCGTATATACTGCGGTCAGCAATTTCTCAGGCTTTCAGTCCTTCAGACCACGATTCTTATCAGTTCCCTTGAGCGTGTGTAAGACGCATGCGATCTTTTTCCCTACTAGAGCCAAGTCTACGACACGTTTTCTAAAACCTCTGCTTTTCAACCCCTCACATTGACCAAGCTAACTTTTCTAGACGGTCCCGAGACCCCTTCAACTACTAATAACCAAGCAAATCTTGATATTTTTCTCTTAAGATATGTAAAACGAGGCTCTTAACACGCCACGATTATTCTTACGCAGTACAATACTCGCCGTTACGCTATGCCATCAAAAACATCATTCCTATTATACATTCCTGTATTCAACAACGACACGAATGAAAATGCTTTACAATTACTCAACTTTCATGATTTATTCATGATATACCTTAGAAAATTAATGTTATTATTATTCATTTACATTTTTATTCGTCATAATTGTTCATTATTATCGACGCTGCTATTTAAAACATCAACTTAACGTAGCAGTGTCGTTTAAAAAACTGTCACATTCAAAAGTTGGCTGTCCGGTTGATTTTTTTGAATTTTTAAAAAAATCTAATGATGTTACTTGTTGAATCTTAAAGGAATCAAAAAATATATAAACTTTCGAAAAAAAAAAAAAAAAAAAAGCAGACGAAGTCGCGGGCAGAGAAACAAGTTCAACATAAATTCATGAAGTTACAATTTTCATAAATTAAATTGTGATTATCGCTTATACATTTACAGGGGAAATCATATTAGCGCGTCCACTCGAAGAATTAACGTTGATAACTCACGTGGGTGCACCGGTCGTTCTGAGCGTCGTTGCTGAAGAAATCAGAAGATCAACGAGCGAACCACCAGCTCAAGCGACCGTAGTCGAGGTTGGACTGTTACTTGGCGAGCCTGGCAACAGTCCACCATTTTTCGAAAATGACAAGTTGGTATTGAATAAAACGAAGAAAAAAAAATGCGCAAATGACTTGAAAGCAAAAATACTGAAAAACAAACAAATTGAAATCTACATGAAAATTTTTAGTTACGTTGCCTGGATGGACGAAAACGCTGAGCCTGGAACAGTGGTCAATTTTACGGAGCATTATATAACCAAAGTTCGGGACGAAGACATCGGCAAAGCCGGAGTTTTTGCTCTCAAGTTGTTCAACAACAATGGCACTTTTGAAATAAGTCCCGCGGTCGCTGAACGTGTGGCAAATTTCATTATAACCGTTCGTGATAACAGTCTAATCGATTACGAATTGTACAAGAGTTTAAGATTTGAGGTAAAACAAAAATCAGTCGATTAAAAAAACTTGTCAACGAGTTGTTGACCTGATTTTTTAAGAAACTTTTATTGATTATATGATTGTCCTCCAAGATAATAGCTCAAGAAGTCGGCCCTGCGACGAATCTTTCGGCTAAAGTACCCGGTACCATTTTTATAAGGGATGTCAATGACAACGCACCCGAGTTCGATTTACCATCCTACGAAGTTACACTTTCGGAAGATGTAGCAGCTGGAACTCGAGTCGTTCAAGTAAAGAGAGTCACAATTTTGAGCCTAAACGACATGTTAATCAATTGATTAATCAATCGATGACGTTGTTTTATGTTAAAAATTAAAAAATGATGGAAACATTCCACAGGTTCATGCAACCGACAAAGACACCGGATCTTTTGGAAGAATTCAATACACTAGAATTCTAGGTCCGGGAAACGAGGCATTCATGATCGATCCTAATACAGGAATAATCACTGTAGCCATAGGGAATGTTATCCTTGATCGAGAAATGACAGCAACTCTTGAATTGTCAGTAGAAGGAAGGGACGAGGACGGTAAAGGACTCCGGGGAACGGTTCCTTTGATCATTAATCTATTGGACGTTAACGACAATGCTCCAATCTTTGAAAAACAAACCTACGAATTTACCCTCAACGAAGATTTAACTAATTTCACTATGCCTGCACTAATAAAGGTCTGAAAACCATTAAAAAACTTTCAAAAAATCTCATGAATTTTATAATTTATATTATTATTCGATTAAAAGTAATAATTTCGAATGGTTTTTTTTTTTTTAATACTCTGTTAGGCTATCGATGGCGATGCCGAACCACCCAACAACGAAGTACGTTACGAAATAATTCATGGAAATTACGAAAGCAAATTCCACTTGGATGAAATGACGGGAGAACTTTTTTTACGAGAACCCATTAACAAAGCTAGACGCACGAGGCATAATTCTTATCAAAATTTTGCAAGTAAAGTTCGCAATGATTTTTCGAGTGTGAGAACGTCGTTTGAAAAAATGGCACCTTCACCGGAGCTTCAACCAGAAGTGAACATATCGTTGATCAACTCTACCATGGACGATAGCAATAAAATGGAAAATTCTACATCGGACATTGAATCTACTCCAATTAGGAAAAAACGAGAAAATGATGATATTCTTTTTACTTTGACAGCACGAGCTTATGATCTTGGTAAATATAATTTAATCCAAAATGTCATTTAAAAAAAAAGAAAAAAGTATTTCCAAGGATCGATTTTTCTTTGCAGTTTACATACTTTATTGTTTTTGGTACTAAATAATCATAAAAATGTTAATATTTTGAACGAAACGTATTTTTAAAAAATCATATGAATTCTATTTGTCGAAGATTTGACATTTCATCCACCAATTGTTTCGATCTTCCCGTAAAGTTTATCAAAATAATCATCATTCGTGAATAAATGTTAAAAACAACATTTTGCATAATTTTAAGGTGTACCGCACATGTCCGGTGTGACTCGAGTGAACGTTATGAAAGGACCTGTGGCTGGTGCTCGTGTTGTTAGTTTCGTTGTGCCAGGAGAAAACCCTGATCCTACAAAAACTGCTGAAACTCTAGCCGCTATAACTGGAGGTCGTGTGAGCGTGCAAGAAATTCGTCCTTATACGATTAAAGATGTACCAAATGGTTCTGGAACTGACGTTCCCAGTTTAGACGGTGGAAAGAAGTGAGTTTTTCGTTTTGTTTCTACAAAATTCATAATTTAATGGAACAAAAGATATTTTCGATATTTTTACATGTTCCAAGGAATAAAATCATCAAAATAAGAAAAAAAAAATCGAATCTTCATTATCTTATTTTCTAGGAGTATAGTAGTTGCACGAGTAGAACCAAATAAAGGTGGAACATCACTAGTCGATATTGAAAGAATAAGAGCTGCTTTGGCAGCGAACGGGGTTGGCGTTATCGGCGGTGATATGACCGGCATGGGTACAAAAAATGAAACGAAATCAAATGATGGTGCGACAACGAATCACAATACAAACACCAATACCAACATAACAACTGTGCATAGCGAAGAAGTAGTAAGTTCGTTAAATAAATTGATAAAGTTTGCATTCAGTTTTGTTTTGAATTGTCAATCATTCGCGTAAGTTCGCTCGAATAGAAATTAAACAAAAAACAACAAATATTATTAAATCCTGTAAAGGAGGGTTTTGGGGTCACAAAATTTGAAAATTCGACATGAAACGTGTCTTTTTTTTAATTATGAAAGTTTTTGTAAAATTCTTTAAAGTATATGGAGTTGATCGAAATATTGCCATCCCAGTGTTCAGAATAGTTCAGTAGAAAATTATTTTTTCTAATCAAAAAGCACGAAATCAAATAATTTATTTATGTGTGATATTTGTGCAATAACCAAAAAAAGAATATTCATATTTTTCATCAATATAAAAACTTGCAAATTGCACTTTTGCAGACGGTGTACAGAGCAGAGAACAGACTACTATTTTGGCTCCTGATAATACTCGGTCTGTTGATGTTGGCGGCGCTGATTGCATTGATTATTTGTTGTATTTGTCCGGGTTGTCCATTTTATATGGCACCTCGTAAAAGAAGAGTACATTCATCAGAAACTTTAATCCCGCGATCTGACGGAAGACCAAAGAGGCATCTTCATCGTCAGCAAACAAGATTATTTGAAGGTATTATTAATATAGAGTCGTTTAATATTTTGAAGAAATGATTTTAACGAGTAAGACTAGGTTCAGACTATTCAACGAATGTGCCTTGGAATATAAAGTTCTAACGCACATTTATTTGTGCAAAAATACTGGTAGGATCCTGGCCAGAAAGGAAACAAGCGTGGAGTGCAGATCCAATGCGTCGTAATTGGCAATTCAATCGAAGAAACCAAAAAGCTGGTGGTTTGGCTTCGTTACCCGGTGACGTTAACGCAATTGACAGGGAGCAAGAAATTCTAGAAAAAGCAGCATCATTGCGTTTGCGAGATGGTCCTGTGATGTACTCGACTATGGATCAAAGAAGAAGACCGGAGGACGAGAGAATTTACGTTGAAGATGTTGAAGGAATGAGAGCCCGGGGTTACATGGGAATGGAATCCTATCGACATCACGATCCGGAACGGGGTTTAGAAATTCCGCAACAGGTTTACGTCAATCAGGAGGCAGAACACGTTCAATTGCAGCCGAAATTTATCAGGGAGCAACACTTTTATAGAGACGGCAATACCGAAGTATTGCGTCTCGTAACAAGAGGGCAAATCGAAGAAGCGATGTTGGGTCAAGTTGGCAAAAGGCCACAGACATTGGTGATAGAACAAGGCCATTTGGGAGCTTATCGTAATGATGGAAAAGAAATATTGCTCCAACGATTCATCGAAGATCAGACAAATCGGCAGGCAACTGATGGCCATGATTTGCACGATAGTTTTCAGGATATTGAACGACGAAGCATGGAATCCCATCAGCGTCAGAAAGAAGCGGTTTTTGCTCAAGCACCACCACAACAACAACCAAAAATTGTGCTCTTGCCTGAAAGACTGGAGGAGGATCATCGCCAACACTTCGAAGAACTGGGGCCAGAAGTGCAGAGGCTGATAATCGATCACGGTAGTTATGAAAAAAGTGCATTCGAACCGAAAGACGATCAAGAACTCAAGCAGGGTCCATCGTTGACTGTCAACGCACCACTTACCGAAGCTCCAAGTGAAAAACCGGAGGAACAAACTTCAAAGCCAACTATCGATCATCAGCATTATTTGCTCCATGACCTTGAGCTCGCACGACAAAATGCTCTGTTGACGAAACTTTTGCTCGAAAGAGATAGCAGAGATGTTGGTGGAGGAGCTTTGGTAGACTCGGCGAGCTACCTCGAGACTCAAAGTTTACCTGGACAGGTTGCGATTGCTACACAAACGGACAGGACCGCCTCAACCCAAACGGAAATGCCAAATCGCAGTAGAAGTGATAATGACGAATCCGAGGAAGAAGCGAGAATCAGGAAAAAGCTAAAGTCCAAAAAACGTTACACTGACCCCGAACCAAGACGAATCAGAACACTCTGGATAAAATCACCGATCGAAGAGGAAGAAATGCAATACGGATCGGAGAAAAAAACTATTTTTTTGCGAAAAAAAATAAGAGATGTTAAAGACGGTCGTCGGGTATGCCTGGAAACTGAAGTGCTGCGAGAAATATCAGACTCGCTCGACGAAAACGGTGAATCGCCAATTACCGCCCGAAGAAGAGAAAACCAAGATTCAAACTCGAAAGAAACTCGTATCCAAGATGACAGTGAAAAATTGCAAGAGTCATCGTCGATGGAGATAGAACCACGGAACAGCAAAGAAACTGTTTTGGAAAAGAGAGAAGTAAAAGGTGCAGCTGATGACGAATCCAAGAGAAAAAGCCATCGAGGAATGCGTGAAAACATTGTCGAACCAAGTTTTCGAATATTAGAGAAAGAAATGAACTCACTAAGCAAAAAGCTTTCAAGACTGACGGGTAAAAAAATGCTTCAGTACAGCAACGGAAGTGAAACGGATTCTCACGAAAAGATCGAGCAAAAAGCAGCAACGACTGGTAAGAAAATTGACAAGAAGACAGAAATCGATGATACGAAAAAAGTCAGCCAAGGAGCTGATACTTCAAAAAAGAAGCGGTCGAAATCAACCCAACGAACAGTTGTCGCGGAAACCCCATCAACGGTAGAGAGAATTGAAGTTTATGAGGAATCAACTGACGGTAAAACTCGGCAGACACTAAAAAGTCGAAAGGGCCAAAATATTAGCACCGGTAGCTCAGATTTTGAGGAAACTATGGAAAAACTTAAAAAATCAGTTCCACAAGTTACGCAAATAGAAAAACAGAGACAAGTGCCTACTAAATCATCTTATTCCAAGTTAAAAAGATACAGTCGGGTGGAACCTAAGGATCTTGCCAAACCAACTATCAGCGCTCATTCTCAAGACACTGGGGAAGGGAGAGACACCTCGGACACTGGATCAAAAGGGTCGATAAAATCGTATAATAAAAGTGAGCGAAACTCTACGCGAATTAAAAGATACAGTACAGGAGCGGTTGAGGCTCAATCCGGACTGGCTAGTAGCAGCGCAAGTTCAGACGGCTTCAAAGATAGGAGAAGCTATAAAAAAGAAAAATCCATGTTGGATAAGATGAGTGTTGTGGAGCTTAAGGACGGAAGAACGGAAATAGAACAATCAAGCGGTAGTCTCAGTTCTGATAATTCAAAAGATAAGAAACTTCGCGTCAAAGAAAAATCAACGTTGCATAAAAAAAGCCTTGGAGACATTGTCGACAGTGAAGCACGATCCGAGCACTCAGCAAATTCCGACAACATAAAACAGAAAATATCTCAAATAAAACAAAGGCCGGTGCTCGATAGAAAAAATGCAGTAGAGGCTGATGAAGAAAAAGTTGAAATTCAGGAGACCCATGTCAGCTCAATACCAAATACTGTAAAAGATGAAGAATTTCAGAGCAAAGAGAAATTCATTACCGATGAAAATAATATTGGGGTAATCGATAAGAAAATAGATTCCACAAGGACTGCTGACACCTCGTTTTCTGAAGCCTTGACAGATATTCCTGAACAAAAAGAAGAAACAATTATACTTGATACAAAAACTGCTGTAGATCAGAGTGCTGCCGAAACAAAATCTGAATTAGAAGTCCCTGGACCAGCTGACGATGATTTGAGCATTCGAATACCCGACAAAAAAAAAGAACAGACATCGGAAGCAGAAAGTGTTGTAGAAACTCGTGGTGGTAGTGAGTTTGTTGATGAAAATACTGTAAAGACTCCTGAACACGAAACGCGGACTGAAACACTTCGCGACGAATCACCTTCTGCAGATTCACAAGATAGAATTCATCAAAAGAGCGAAACACTGGTATTGGATAAAAAAGTTTCCACTAAGGCTAGTGAATCATTCAGTACAGTATCGCAAGAAACAATGCCAGTGGATTCTTCTGACAAACCTGTTGAAAGAATTTCTCGAGACCCGACTGCGATAGAAATTGAAAGAAAAAGTCCTGAAGTAGAACAACTTGCACAAACAATTGTCCCTGCAATCGCAGAAGTGCCAATCAGTGAAAACTTGACAGATCATCCTGCAGAAGTGATTCAAGAGACAATGACGGTTGGAAAACCTGATCAATTGGAGCAACAGCCTCTAGACAGTAAAAATCATGTTGAAGGTGCCAGAATTCCTGAACAAGAAATAGTTGATTTCATAAGTCATGAAGCGAAAGACAGTATGCAGGCTTTGCAAGCTCAATACCAGTCGATCACTGAAGAAGCAGAAAAAATTGTGGATATCGTTCTTGGATCAGTGGCAATGAAAAACATCGACGAAAAAACGTCTGATACCAAAGACGAAGAACCAAAACTTGAAAAAGTCGAATTGGAAAGTGTTGATAATCTCGAACCAGAGCACGAAGATTTACAGGAAAAAGGAGGAGGTGACGATGTAATGAAAAAAGAGGAACAATTCGTCCAACAATCCGAAGATGAGGGAGCGTTTTCTGACAATTTTGATAATTTCTGCGGTACAGATGGATTGTCAAAGGCTTCCATGCCCGTGCCCAGATCTGACGATGAGATACCTTACGAGCTCTTGCACTCAGGGTCCTCGGAAGAACAAGTTCCGACTGCTGACGTAATAAACATAGAAGACGAAATGAACAGTGATGAGCAAGGCAAAAGTCGGGATGAGCACATGGAAAAAGCCGCCACCCGAGAGATATCTACGATAAAGGAAATACTTGAACCTCAAGAGATAAGTTCGTTAAAGCCTGTCACCGATCCAAGTGCTGATGACTCCCCAACAATAATCGTCAGTCGTCCTTCAACACCTGTCCTTCCTGAATTGACAGCTTTGGAAACGACGACCGGAGCTACACCGGTTGATTGGACAAATGAATCCACGGGAAAATTGAAAACGATTGATGCAACGGAAGAAACAATTGACGCGTCAAAAAGCACCGAATCGACGAAGTCGTCAGAAACAGAAGAATTCAGTATCCAATCGGTAAAAGAACACGAGCACCAAGTCCCACTCGTGCCACCATTGAAGATTGAACTTTTGGATGAAAAAATGCCAGTTACCGAAGAACCGCATGAAGAAACACCTAAAAAAGAATCACCGAAATTTCCATCCAAAAGTCCTGACAGACTTCCGCTCGAAATACCTGCTCAAAAAGAATTCGGTATCGCAGATGCCTTGTTCGTCGATGCTAAAATTCTAACTGCCCCTCCCAGCCCACAAAAAAATGACAATGAGATAAAATCGCAGATACCCACTCAAGAAATTGCACAACAAGTTACAGTTCAGGTTCCACCGATAGATCTTGAAGAGTTGTCACGTTCGATGTTGGAGGATGGTGATGAAAGTGACTCTAGCGAGGCTTCTAGTAAAACAATGTTGACTGCAAGACCGTACGGAACACCCCGACATCGGCCCGTATCAGGATCCGAAGATATCAAACCCGTCGAAGTGCCCACTGATTTAATATCATCCGAAGCAGACCAGGATAAGGCAAAATTTCCAGAATTTGAACCGGGCTCAAGAATTGAGGAGAAAAAAGAATTGCCTGATGATCAAACGAACCAAATTCTAATAAAAGAACAGTCTCCAACACTGATAAAACCCGATACGACCGAGCAAATCGCTGAAGAAGGAAGTCCAGCAGCAAGAGAAGAACCAAGTTCGAAAATTTCGCAGCCTGATTTGACGAGTGAAGCGACCACAAAAATACAAGAATCTGATGTACCAACAGATGACCAAACAGTTGGAACCGCTGCACAACAAGAAGATACGAAGGATGAAACATCGGAAAAGGTACAACTTTCTCAAATACAACAAAAAAATTTACCCGCTGATCCTGATGGCTTCGCTTCTCTTCCAGAAACGGGTATTCCCGTGAAGAGTTTAGAAGATACGACATTGCTCGATGAAACAACATTATCTGAAGGGATGAAGGAGTTTCCAACAGAGTTTACGGAAAAAGTTCCTGAAAAACATGGCGACAAAACATCTGATGCCGATGGATTTAGTTCGCCATTGAAAACTTTTATAGCAAGTACATCCATACCTGAATCTAAACCAGTTGCAGAAGATGCGAAAAAATTGGAACATACGTCGTCGTCCGAGGAAATTCCATTATCTCAACAACCGATACAATTTCCTATAAAAATTCCAATTGAAAAGCAAACTCTTGAAGAGACGGACAAAAAAGCAAAGATCCAAGAAGACCCTACAATAAAAGGGCAAAAAGGTATGAAAAAAGTAGCTCCGTCCAAAGAGGACTTATCGGAAGGGGGAAAAAAAAGAATAACTTCATCGACAAAGACCAGTTCAATGAAGAAGGAGCGACCAATAAAAACATTGAAGGACGAATCTGATAAATTGGGTAAGCAAAGTGTAGTTATTAAACAACTGGTGCGTTCCCGAGATCCAAAGCGACAAGTCCGCTCTGTAGAAGAACAAGCAGCAAATCAGTCAAATTGGTTGTCTAAGCCTGATCGAATGAAACGTACGTGGAGAAAAACGGACCATCCCGAAAAAGATACGGTCCAAAAAGAGGTAACCAAAGCTAAACCAGTTCCGGAGAAAGAAGCTGAAAAATCTGTCGGTAAAAAAACAACCGCAGTTGCTGTCAAGCACAAAAAAGTTAAAGGTGCTCCCATAAAGAAGATACAAGAAAAAGATGAAAAATTAGAAGATTCGAAAATCGTACCGGAACGTAAAGTAGAAAAAAGCGTAAATGTAATAAAAATTGATCAACCAGAAATAGTTAAAGAAATAGAGCCGAAGGTGTCAGAGGAAAAGGTGACCGAAGCTCGTGTTTTACCAGCGAAAGAAGAATTGGAATCTCAAACAACAATCCAGCCTGAAAAATCGAGGGCATTTAATCTTATTACAAAAACCGAAAAGTCGACAAAAGACGACGTCAAAGATGAAGAAGACAAACCGTTTGAAATTTTGACGCCGTTCACCAAGCGGCCACAACTTTTGAAAAACGTTAAATTAGAATCTGAGGATTCCAAAGAAGAACCAATTGAAGCAGAAACGATAGTACAAATTACAAAAAATACTGGAAAACAAGATTACGGGATGACGGATGAAAAAATTAAAAAGACAGCTGCGACTGAAATAATTGAGCCCACTGCAGTAAATAAGAACGAAAATAAAAATGCGCCAACTAAGGAAGCTGGTGAAAGTAAGACGAAGCACTTTATCGAGGACGAAGTCCTAAGCGCTCTTGAACCAACGAATGAAACCCAGAGTCCCCAGCAAAGTGGAGAATCCCAAAAAGAAATTGAAACAGATCGAAAAATTGAGGATGCAATGCCCGAGGAGGCCAGTGATAGCAGAACAAAAGACTCGATTAAGCAAAAACTCCCACAGGTTGCAATTCCGACCACGAAAGCTCCAAGTCCCGAGAAGACTGAAAAAACCCAAAAGAAAAAAGTCATTGAGCCTGAAATAAAGAAAGCGATGACAGATATCTCCAGTGATAGTAAAACAGAGGACTCGATAGAGAAAAAGTTTCCAGAAACTATTATCCCGACCGATGAAACTTCAGATCTCCAGGAAACTAAAAAATCCAAAAAAGAAATAGACACGAACCCTGAAACAATGAAAACAACGACTCGAGGCAAGACTGATCAGAAGACAGGAGATTCCATTAAGAAGAAACCCCCGGAGTCTGCTATCTCGCCGGCCAAAACTTCTAGTCCCCAAAAAGCTAGAAAACTCCAAAGAGACCAAGAAACGAACCAGCAGCCGGAAGCAGAAAAAATGCAATCTCAAGACATTACTGGAAGTAAGACAGAGGACTCAGTGGAGAAAACGCCCCTGCCAACGACTGTTCCGATAGAAAAAACTCCGAGTCCGCGTAAAGCCGTAAAAGCGCGAAGAGAAACAGAAACGACAGTAATAGAGAGTCAATCAAGGTATATGGAGTGGTACAAGCTAACCCGGGAGGAAATGGAGCGTAAAAGACAAGATAGAAAAGACGGCGAAGAAGAAGAAGTGCGACCAAAGTGGCTACGAAAGAGAACACGACAAAGATGGATTAAAGTTGGTCCCGAGGACAAGAGAATATTTGATCCACAATGGTCAGAAATGACACCATCCAGAAGAAAAAAAATAAAGCCACTGGTTAACGTCGAGTCTGAACAATTGAAAGCAATCGTTCGTCAAGGTCGTAAACTACGCAAAGCTCGGGGTGAAGGTGCTGAAGAGCCACAGATCCAAATTTTCGCACCAGATAAGCCGCCACCTTCATTGTCCTCCATTTCATCCGGTTCGCGAGGTCATCATCACCATCATTTAATTCAACACTCGGAATATAAATACGAGAAAATGCCTTTGACACCATTTTATTTGCATCCTCAACCTCCACCCGACGTAGCGTCGCAATTAATGCCACAAAGCTTCGACGATTTATGTCCCGAGGATAAGTATTCGAGTCTTCCCACGGACTCTAGACGTCCCAACGAAATCTACGATTCCGGTATCGCACATCAACCGTTACAAGGTAGCAGCAAACTACGGCACGGCGAACTGTTGGAAAAAAAGAGTGTTTTCGATATCGCATACAGTGAAGCTGCACCTTCCCAGCTTCGATCGGACAGTACCACACCTCCATCTTAAATATTAATTCCCAAGTACTTAATTTATCGTTTTTTACTTTGAAAAAAATCGTGTATATTTACGTCTTTAGCTCAATGTCTTGTACATCAATAAACTTTGTTATATGCCAAATTGTAATGAATGTAACAAAAGAGCAGCAAGTGTTATTATCTAAAAAAAATGTTTATTCAAACGTATCGTTGAGTTTAACAACAAAAAAAAAAAGTAAAAATGATTAAACGTTTATCACTGCCGAAGAGAACACGGACATCGCATCGATGGCGAATTTTTTCCAAGATTTTTTGGAATCAGGCTGTAGTAAAGTTTGTATGTATCAACGCCTTCGTTTAATTATCAAACAACAGTGAAATGCAAATATGTGGTCACTTTTGTAATGTCGTATCCAAAAAATATGATGGAACGATGAAAAATCTGCTGTACAAAAAATAATCTTTTACTGTACAGCCTATCTAAAAGCTTGTGACTTAGATAATTGTAAAACAATGTTAATTCATAATATTTGTAAATAAAAATGTATAAAATACGAAAATTTTATGAATATATTTTCCCTTTACCGCGCGAAGAAAATTAAAAATTGAAAAATAACAATTACAGAATGAAAATTTCATTAACAAAAATCAAAAAAATGTACATTCCGCGTAGTAAAAAATTGTTTAGAGTTCACCATTGTTCCTGCTTTCAATCGTTCAATGAAAAATTGTCAGTTTTAATTCTCTCTCCGTCTATCCTACAACGGGGAGGCTACTAAGCGTTTCACAAACGTATAACCAATACGAGCGAATGAAACACGACGAGAGTACAATAACTTTCTGTCCAATTCTGTTTCTCTGATACAAAAGTATCCTCGTTCTCGACTTTACCCACTATCTTTCGTTCCAGCCGGTTTATCTAGTGCGTTTTGTTCGGCGTGCATTGCACGAATATTCGTTCGACGATAGAACGCGACCAAAGAACATTGAAGAGCGAGATGACTTTCAACCGTATTGTTTTTTTTTTCTTCTTTTTATCTTTTACAAACAAAATATTTCGTGGCATCGTGACGTGTACGTAAGATCGATCGCCAGACGTACAGTAATACTTCGAACGTAAAAAAAAAAAGAAAAAAAAATCAGCGTCGAGTTTCATCTCTGGTATTTTTTTCCAACTGTTTGTCTGACGCAAAAAAAAAAACGTCTGTGAGTGGGGGAAAAAAACAGAGTGGGGAGACCTCCAAGCCAAAAAGATTTCGAGAGGTATGCTCGCAGTGGCGAGACAGAGAACAAACATAACGTCGACTGAGGTTCTCTCACTCTTGAAACTATGACGTATTCTCGATCTTCGTTACGTTTACGATCATCGACGACGTATCTCGTGACGCTTGCGATGCAACTAACCTACCGTAATCAAAGGCATAATGGTGCATCAAACATAACCGGAGACTGGTAAATCTTTGGGCCAGGATTACATGAGAAGCAAACTGGTAGCATTTCTCAAGAACTTCCGCGAGCGTCAACTCCCAATCGCTCGGTTCGTTCGTTCGGACTCCCCTCTCTTTTCCAATCGCCTTCGAACGTTCCACAAGGTCTGGCGAAAAGTTCTCCCACCAGAATGCTCGCGTACACAACCTCCACGACTGTCATGTTCTCCTTATTGTGGCGTACGCCAACGGCTGGCCGTTTACGACGTATCGTGTGCTCTTTAACCAACATCTCCACGGAAATTTTAATATGTGGCAAGAATCGGCAACAGCTGGTACGATCAACGCACATATGTATATAAATTTAATTCTACATTGTGCCGCACGTATTCGATACACGAGCCAAACGTGTATTTCACTATATTCCTACGTAAACGCCGATCCACTTGTAAAACATTTAAGGCTACTGTCGAATTATTTGAGCCCCAATATCTTTTTTTTACGCTACTTTTTTTTCCCCAGCCCCCAAAAGCTTCAGATATACATAAATAGCAAATTAGAACTAAATATTTTTCGTACAAGAAATGAATTGTAAGGAAAAACTGAAAAAACTATGGAAACCTAACATTATTGTAGATTTTTCCAAATTGATGATATGTTTTTCGATGTTGATCTTAGAACCAAAAAAATTATGGATAATGATGATCTACATGAGACGTCCGTCAGAGTGTAAAACGAATTTAAAATTACATTGGAAATTTGAACATATGCCACCAAGTGACATAAAGAAGATAGCAATCCTTTTCTACTTCCCTAAAAAATTACTATGCAATATCTATTGAACAGTTTCGTAAATAAATTGAAGAGTAAGATCAATATTATTATAACGCCTAGTATGCTGACAAGAGTTTCAACAAACATAATTCCTTACTTACGAAACAAACAAACATTACGAATAATATTTATATATTTTCCAATAACTTATTTAGGCCTGATATGTTTTTTCATCAAAAAACAAAAACACTAAATGTGTGAAAACATATATGTTTAGATTTTGGATATTGATGAAAAGAACGTAACGGCATATGTTTTCTGTATTCCTGTTATCCATCGCCAGTGTCGTATTAAATTCATATATCTGTATAAAGTCGAATCTTCGAACATAATACTCATACTTTGTGAGGTAAATGGATTCAATGTTGAGTTTGCGCATAAGCTGTTGGTGTACTATGTACGAACGGTTACGTTACATAGATATATATCGACATGCGTTGCAGTCGCTGGAGCGCAAAGTGTTGATGCTGTCGGGTACTGCAGCATAGCGATATAGCCCTAGAGTAGCCATATCGAGCTATCTCACATTTTCTCTCTCTCTCTGTCGAGAGAGAGAGAGAATGAGAGAAGGTGTCAAGGGGCGGAGAAAAAGGGGAGGATGCGAGAAGGAGGAGAGAAAATTTACCGAGCGTGTTTATATGATTTCCTGATGAAGTTGCCGAGTTCCGTACGAATTGTATTGCCACATAAAGCCCGAGTCCGGACCCCCAGCGACGTACCGCTAAACTTTTTACGCTTCTCTCTCTGGCTCACGCGGTTTATAAGTGTTTCGCGTGATCGTTCGTCGTTTAATTAAAATTACGCGATTATAGCGAAAAGTAGCGACGGATAAACAATGTATGAATGTTAATTGTTGTTAATAAAGAGCGTTACATGTTGCTGCGGCAACGGCGAACAGAGAAGCGAAGAGGCAAAAACCCCGGCCTCTGTACCAACTCTACCGTTCGCTCTTGCTCGTGAGAGATGCAAGCTCACCTGCAAAATCTGCAATACCTCCCACTACTACCCCTCCCCCCCTCTCTCTTCTTTTCCCGTACATATATATGACGTTTGGATATACACATGTGTAAACAGAACTCGCGACGTTACAATACACGTATAAACATATATGTCAATGCCGCCTCTCGTTTCTCCACTGCAACGATACGCAGCACATTCATTCGCTCTCCCTCTTTGGTCTCTCTCTCTCTCTCGCTTTATCCCTCGCTCTTACGCTCCGTGTATCGTGTTAGCAAGAGAGCAAAACAAATCAGCTTGCACTCGCTGATAAGAAGTCTCAAACAGCAACTCACACGAAGCTCCCAGTTAAACAATTCTCACTCATTCAGTCAAAGAGTGTAAAAACAATATGTTCAATCACTTGACAATATTACAGGCTTATAGAGACAAACAAAAATTGTTGATCAACTCGGAAGGGAAGTTTGAAAAATTTTATCCATGGTTTCTAACGTAATTTATCCATAAAACCAAATAGCATTGTTTTTTCTGAAGAATAAAATCGAATATTTTTTCTGTATTTATTTATAATGCCGGTAAAATTCTTTATTATATTTTTTCTGAGATTCAAGACAGGGAACAAAGTGACTCGTGGTCGAGATATTGTGTTAACCCTTTGGCTACACACAGACACGAAACTGTACCGAGAATTCAACGTCTTTCTGGTTTATTTTATGTAAAGCACGAAATTAGCGAACAAGATAAACAAAAAAAACTTCATAAGTGCAATCATGAAAAACACTTTTCTCCCTATTTGTTTATACGAAAAAGTTAGCACTGTTCAGCAGATCCAAATTATTTCTCGTAACGATTGAACTGATCCCAATCTCCTTCTATTTGCAGCTTATAATATCGTTCGTCAACTCCGTGAATCAATTTTCGACTTGTTCGACCACAACATTTTTTTTTTTTTTTTACGAGTTATAAAACGACCTTCAATTAGTCCCGATCTAATCACAGTTATTCTAAACAATTGTCCAGCATAAATGCAACAAGTTTCGAAATCTACTGATACCTTAGAACCGATACGTTCCTCTCTATCAATAAATCGATTAAAAAATCAATTAAAGTTGAAAAAATAATATCTCATGAAATGGCGAATATTCCATTTGACAAATATCAATAAAGAATATCGTAATTGTTACGATAAAAATAACGAAAAAATCGTTGAAAAAAATAAATAAAATAAATGAATTGTTCTAAAATTTTCTAAAGCTTGACCCAGGGCTCAGAATTCTAACGTCTACGCTACTGATTTGAGCTTCTGGTCCTGTAGGGTGACTACTGCCGAAACGATCATGTAAAAGTGTATCGCTCATCTCATTAAGCACCGTAACAAAAATTGGGTTATTGGTGACGCTTATACGAAAACGGAACGATATCCGTGTGGGATGAGTTTGGCCCGGGCTAATAGCCATCAATCATTGCCGAATTTTGGCAACGGGTTGGACAACGCGGGCGGCAGGGCACTATCACCAAAGTAGAGTTCTCTGGGTCCACCGCGCGCTTCGAGTTTCACCCGCGGTTCGGACGAAAAGAGGGGAAAAAGGGGAAGGTCGACGAAAGCAACGGGCCAAGAGGAAAGGGGACAAACTTTCGTTCATCTCGCTTGCTCTCTCGGTTTCGATTTATACATATATATATGTTTATATATACATCCAAAAACGTTGAGGCCTCGCCATGGCGAAGGCGGGCTCGGATAGCACCTTCGTACTATGTATATACATTTTCCTTTAGCGATTTGGTACCTCTTGCTTTCAAAACGTACATACGTTGCAGGTAGTGCAAATTCGGAAACAAATATTGTCGACATACGTTCAAAATAAATTCATATTTCTTCGTAATGTAAATTCATGTTACAAGATTATCAAAAAAAAAAAATTCATACCGTTCTATTTTGCTAAAGTTGCGTTTGAAATTTGAAAGCAGTGCCAAGAATCGATTCCATGAGATCCGGGACCCAGAACTATATCGAAGACACAACGAAGAATTTTCAGTCAAAAATGACTATAAGAACGAACCCAAAGTTTATGCCAATTTCGTACCTTCTGATAATAAACAAAAAAATTAATATAATTTTGTGAATTAAAAAGTAGTGATCCGTTGACGAATCATCGATAAATCACAAAGTCACGAATAATAAAGAAAACAATTTGACAAAAGAACAGTATCGAAAGACGAAACTTACTCGCACC
This sequence comes from Campoletis raptor, assembly GCA_948107755.1. Classification (NCBI taxonomy): domain Eukaryota; kingdom Metazoa; phylum Arthropoda; class Insecta; order Hymenoptera; family Ichneumonidae; genus Campoletis; species Campoletis raptor. Next base: position 17,680,134 of record OX403623.1, read on the forward strand.
GCGAACGATGTAATTTGATTTAATCACAAAAAAATGCTAAACTCGATGACCGAAGAAATCACATTTCGAAGTGTTGAAATGTTTCGAAAGAATGAAACTTCGTTGGGAAATGAAGCAAAACGAGTTTCCCCCCGAAGTGAATTGTAGGTAGAAAATCCCATGACTGTCAGACTAGAAATCTACTCGAATACGGCGAAGATGGATTTCGAGCGAGTGTGCAAAAAACACTTACCGGAAATACTACCAAACCAGCAATTCGATGAATCGACTGGAAAATACTCACTTTCGATGAAGTGGAAACGTGTAATTTGTGACCGAAGTCAAAAGACTTGAGAAACTTTGATGACAGAACGCTCTGATATTTTTAACTTGAGATATTCGAACGTACAATTTGTAATAGAAATGAAGAAACTTGGAAAACTTGACTAAATAAACAATAAGTTGTCCCCTATTCTGAACTCGAGAATAGGAGAAATTTCAATATTGAATATCTGTAGCCAATAAAATGCTTTCTTGGTAATTTAAACCATAAAATTACTTCGACGACGCCTCTGTCTTTGATCAAAAGTTCATTCATATTTTATGGATTCTGCAGCTGTTAAAGATACTCGAAAATTCACGTCAAGTTGTCTTCCAAGGGGCATAAATATTGGTGTCACTTTCAGAAGATTAATTCCAGACCATTCAGGTAATGATTTCAATTCCATTGATTTGTACTGTGAGGAGTAATTTATTCTAAGCTAAAGGAATATCTGATGAAATAAATACAGAGTGCGACACGAAGTAAAATGGTTTTCTGAATTATTTATCGTTCCAGAGACTATAGGATTCGATAAACTCGAAGAGACGTTTGAAATCTCTTGAACAAAGATTGGGAAGTCAGTTTGTCTTCGATCCTCATGCATTTTAATTCTCCAAATCTATTTATCATTTTTATCAACGATTCTTTTTGTTTTTAGAGTTCAAGTTTTCCTTCAATGATAATTATTTGGAAAAAAAAAATCGTTTTTAATGAAACGTAAGTAAAAGTTTTTTCGACACTCTATTTGATGTTCTTACAGCTGTTAGCAATTTCAAGCGTACGTTCTTACTATATTTTTACGGTGTAAACGTTTGCATCGTTTTGAAATATGTACAACGAAAAATATTTATTTTATTTGCCATTTCTTATATTTTGAAATAGTTTCAATTTCACGAGTAAATTTAGTTTCGAAATCAAATGATAAATCATTCCGAAGAATAATTATTAGAAAAACCGAGTCAATCTCTTGTACAGTGTTGAGCATAATTTCGAGCCTCTAGCGTACATGTGCAAGTAAGTAAATTCCAGTCTGTATGACGCAACGCACGTAATTGTCGAGAGTACACCAAACAGGCGAATATGCGAGATAGGAGCCTGTTTCGTCTGTACTGTGAGAATACACGTACAGGACACTTGTTTCTTTATTTTTTTATTTTTTTTTATAAGATGCTCCGAGAGCAGGAGGACGGTCTCGTACGTGAGAAAGCCACAAATACTTACATCGGTTAAGAGGTATAACTCGAATTTATTCGAGAGTCAGGAGGTTGCAATTCTCCTCAGAACTCCTGTTACACTTTGCGTGTTAAGAATATATTCCAAGGTGACTTTTTCTTTTACCTGATATTTATCCATGTAACAAGTAGCGATTTTCATTTTTTTTCATTCAATTTTTCATTTATGGGCATAATTTTACACATTATGCTACATTTTTTGACCCTTTGACCCAATTTTTACTTGAGGGTTTGTGAAGTGACTGGTTATAGCGAATTTCAACTCGAAATTCTTAAATTCAAAATTTGTTGTTTTCTTATTCTTCAAACCAAAAAACTCTGTACTGTAAGAAGAAAATTGTCAGAAAAAACTGCAAAATCATCATTGCGAAAACCTGTAAATTCTACCGATGCCTCAAAGAATTAAAAAAGTGATTTATTTATAAATTATGAAAAATAGAGTTAAAAAAAATCTTTTTTTTTTTATCGAAAATTTGCATTGCAATGGATTGCAGGTTCTGTTAGAAATGACATCGACCAATGAAGCACCAACCTTTGAAATCTACTTCGGAGATCTATTGGATTTCATGAGATATTGTAAAATTTGGAGACCAGATAAGTTTTCAGCAAAAAAAAATATCCTCGTTACATTGACAGTTGGCATGTTGTTGGCCTCGGATGTGGCAATCATAGTAACCACATTAATTGACTTTAAAAACGCGACTGAAAATCTTACGAGTTTCGCCACCTACGTTGGCCCTTTATGTTTACAATGCATCGGTCTTATTAAATGGAGTTATTGCATATGGAAAATAAGTGACATAGCTGAACTTGTAGAAATTCTTACAAGATGTCACTATTTGTCTATGAAAATCAACGATAAAGATTTAGGCAGGTGAATCGACTTTAACTTTGTTTTTTTATATCTTTCAAATGAAATATTATTGTGAATAAATATAAATTTCAATTAAATTCATATAAAAAATTCGATTTTTCGAAATATTTTTATAGAGTGTCAATCTTTATACATTATTTCTAAAAATTTCCCAAGAATCGTAAACATATTGCAACACTATGAGCAAAAAAAAATTTAACCCTCAAATTTGATCGATAATTTGATCGAAACATTTCATTAATTCACGAAACCACTGATCGTAGGTTGGAAAAAATATAAAGAAGAAATGAAAGCCACACGCTTACACTATTTGATATTTCTTTATGCATGGTTATGGTTGTGCATCTATGGTATTCTCCACTGGTGCTCGAATGCCATTATTCTCGAGATTAAAGAGGAAGGTTTTACGAAAAAAACATTAACCGAAACTGATAATTTGACGAGAACGCGATATCTTCCCTATTTGGGATGGCGACCTTGGGACATCAGTGATAACACAGGATACTGTTGTCTATTTTTTGTACAATTCATAGGCGGGCTAAGCTCCGCACTTGGATCAATAACTTTCGATGTTTTTTATATTGCGTCGTTGATGATTATTTGCGCACATTTACGATATTTGAACGATTCACTAACCGATGTGAAGGACGGCGTAACCTTCAGGTATATTTTCATTTATATCCAACACTCGATAAATTATTATTTGATGGATTGACTTTATTTTTTAATTCAGATCAGCTACGATGATTCTAAACTTTGAATTGAAGTTAAAATATTGCGTCGATCATCACAAGGAAATCTTGACGTGAGTAAAACCACTCGTGAAAAATATATCGAATAGTTATATTTTCTTTTTACAGATTTCTAAACGCCTTAGAAATTTTGGCGAGTCCAGCGATGTTCGTCCAATGCTTCGAAAATATTATTGTTCTTTGTCTAGTTTCACTCGAAGCATCGACGATAGAAGTTAATGTAAACATATTTATTAAGTTGTATAGTTTTTTTTTCTTTTTTTTTTAGTATTGAAAAGCTATTTTGAACAATTAATAATTAATTATCAACAGACCGATCTGAAAACAATTATTAAGCTCTGGAGCATGGTCGAGTATTTTCTTAGTGTTGTTGCCCAACTCTTCGTCTACTGTTATTACGCGACAGAAATACGAGTTTTGGTTAGTCAACTTTTTCAAGGTCAAACTAAGCACGAACTTTGATATTTTTTTTTTTTCCTTTCTAATCGGTTGTTTTGTCAGGGTTTGCAAATTGCTGACTCCGTCTATCTTTCCAACTGGGAACAAGTGACTTGCAATTACAGGAAATGTGAAGCTAGCCAATCAACGTGGAGAATCAATTTTTTAATCCAAATGTTAATATTACGATCTCAAAAAGCAATTCTTCTCACAGGTGGCCCTTTTTACGTTTTGTCTTTGGAAACCTTCAAGTCTGTGAGTCAATTTTTTCCCAGGCAACATATTTTTTTTAACAAATACTGATTTGTCTCTACATTTTTAATGTTTATACTTTTAGATCGTGGGCCTTGCGATGTCAAATTCAGTAATTCTTCGTCAAGTTGTTGAAGAAAAGAATGGCATCGAAACGTGATTTCAAAGTTACAAAAGAGCCGAAAAAAACAAATATAGATCTTTTTTTAATCTGGATTAACAAAGTTCAATGTTAAACCTAATATTGCATTTTTTTTTCGTCATTTAATTGCCTGAATTTACTATCAATCACTTTTTAACATATTCAATATTATTTTACTTGAAAATAATATTTCGAAGTATATTATATGGAATTCGTTTTTTCCTAACGATCTCCTCGTCGAGAATATCGTTCAACATTTAGGGCCATTTCAATGTCCAATTCATGGGGAAGGTGGCAACATGAGAAAAAATGGCTCAACGATTGATCAAATTCTCCTATTATTCTTGGCGTATTTTTGTTTCGACGTGATCGTATACTCGAAACGACAAAGACCTAGCTCTAACCTATGCTATCCCGATACATTGTCGACGATCCGCAGATGACTCGCGCAGTCGTTGCGCGCTTGCCCACCAAGAACTCCGGCGCGAACACGTCTTGCTTCCTTTCCCCATGTTGCTCTTCTCTCCATACTCTATACAAAACGTACCTATAGATTGTGTTCGAGAATTTTCAGTCAAGAGTGTGTGGTGTGTGGCGAGTGGCGTGGCCGGGCAGTCGCACCAATATTCTGTTTGGTACGCGTCATCGAGAGCGATAAAGCAGGAAGAAAGTCTTATTTCTCCACGTCCCAAAACAGTCAAAACAAAAGTGCCAAACACCCTAAGAAAACAAAGTCTCCGATTCTTCGAAATCTGAACGATTCCCTGACAATTTGTTGAAAAAAAAAAAAAAACCTATAACATCGTGAAAAGTCGACGAAACTGTGTAACATTTCGAAAAATTTGCATTCGTTTTGTGTTTCGTATTCTCATCGAATCTAAATTTTTTAAATAAAAATTTCCTCATCATAATTCGTTTGTATATCGACGATATTCGATCCGATTATATTCTTAAAGAATAAACAAAACCTGCAGTGACTATTTCTCAAAATAGAACGATTTCAGTTGATTATAATCACAAGTTATTATTTACACAAAATCCGCGATATCGACGATACTAATAATCCAATGATTCAAGCAGTTTTTTCTAACCCATTCTTAGTTGTATTTCCATCAAACCGTTGCCCAAGTGACCCGCATTGTCCGATAAAAATGTAACGATGAAAAAAATCAACAAGTGCGCAATATGGGCCGAGAAATAAAAGCGAAAAAATTTGTTATCGCGAATTTTACGTTTTTTTTCAAGCATCAATTTGCTCGAAAAACTCGATCCTGGTGAGGAAAGAAGTAGCGGCGGGGATTGGGGGAGGGGGGGGGCAAAGAAATGCAGCCTTATCTGCGTAGCTCTCGCACTGTCGTGACGACGGTGGGGTTAGCCGGTTTGAAGGAGACTAGGAGAGAGAGAGAGAGAGAGAGAGAGAGAGAGGAGGATAAGAACGAGGCAGGCGGCGATAGGAAGCAATAAAATCGTGCTCCATCCACCTACAACCGTATAAGGAGCCCGCGCATATAACAGGAGAGCATGCTAAGTAGAAGAATAACGCGAAAGCTCCGTTGACTTTATGTTCTCTTGTTACATCGACCACGTGTTCCGATGAGGCATTTCAGTCCCTCGTGCACGAATGAATAAAAAAGATAGAAATTATATATATATATATAGAGAGAGAGGCGTTCTCGTTCGAACAAACATCACCGATCGCCCCTCTTCATTTTACGACAGTATCCATTCAACGACTTGTATCCTACTCATGAGCGCCTGATACCCAGAAGTCCCTATTAGAATGCACGTGGTATCCGGAACTAAACGTTTGGTTGAGACAACCACATTTTTTCTTCGAATTCATACACGTCCATTTTATAAATATATGAAACAAGTACTACGATGTTTAATAATTATTTAATAAAAATAAAAAAATAATAAAAATTTTAGTTCAATTGAAGATTTGTGAAAACAAAACGAACGATTGAAAAAATATACACAAATTCTTCAAATACTTGATTTTTTTTCTACATTTTATGGAAAAATTGTCAATAATTATTCACGGTTCTTTCTCCCACTTTTAAATCCCATTTAACAATTTAATACAATGTCATGATTCTTGTTTCTTGATAGACCAAAATCGGGTGTTCGACAATGCCACCTCCGTATTTACCTTCTCGATGTTATTGTTTTCATTATTATTACTGTTATGATTATTTCTATTGAAAGCTTGGTTGAAAGAGGAAGGGGTTGGGAGAGAGAAACGACTTTCCTCTCGATCATGATTCCCTGATTACGAATCCGCGAATTGCGGAGTCCTTGTGGAGGCGTCGACGCGGATCACGTGTGGACTGTGGACGTAGGGCTGTTCTCTCTGAAAGACGACGACGACGACGGCGTCGACGATGACTGCGAGGAGGCCGAGAAACAACGATAGAGCGTTCAATTCTTAGAGCGGGGGGCGTAACAAGTGTCTATTCGACGCGATTGTACTCGTCAAATATTCTCTAACAGAACAACCTACATCACTAGTTGTTCGAGTGACAGATACGCCTTTTTAAGCCTCCTGACTATTATACATTTCTCGTTTTCTATTTAATTATATATATATATCGCATGTATGTATATATACATATGTTTGACACTCGCTCAAGACTCCTCACCTGCCCATCAAAAGACGTAAAGTCATCCACATTGGCTAACCAAGTATCAGGAGTCAATACGAACGAGAAGGTACACTGTCGCGATCTCGCCTCGAAATTTTCAACGCGTGTTACCTCCTCGCTCTCATGCTACCCTACCCATTCCTTGGCTAAATGTGGACGCCTTTCGGACACGGCTTTTCTCGGGACCGCTCGAGCCCTCTACTATTCGTAAACGGACCAAAAATAATAAACCTCTCTGGGAAGCAATACGAAATTTTCAGTTGGAAATGTATGGTATTGAGTGTCCTCAGACCGGAGACCGATGCCACGAGTATCAGGAGCCACCAGTACGGGTTTTTCGACCGACCGACTATCGACAAGTGGCGAATGAAAAGCGTGTGTTGATCAAACTGACGCTCAACGTGTATTACCAAACGAGATCGGCATTGCAGATAGTCTTCCAGTTTTTCCTTTTTAATACGAAATTATGGCAAACGGGAACATTAACCCTCAGTTAACCCCCTCAGGACGAATAAAATGCTTTTTTCGAACGCAAGTCTCTCGTGGTGGCGCAATTAGATCGTTCAGCGATGAACCAATTTTTCAAATTAACGTAATTGAGATGATAGATTTACTCACCATTTTATGTCTTGTTCCACCTCTCACGGTCTCGTCATCCAGTCGTCATATATGGCAAAATTCTCCGAGTATTGCATTGTTGAGATCCCTTGCACAAGAACCTCACTAAATCATGTTATATAAATGATTCCATTAATCTCACGCATTAGTTATTTATTCACGCTCCTTTGGTTAATAAACACTCGAAATTATCACAATCCGCGCACTATACCTATGATTTCGAAAATTTTTACACCTAACATTTGTGTTTAATCACAAAAGTAATTGTTTGTCAGCGCGGTTATTTTTCGAAGCGTATTTCTTCGTAAAAAAAATTTAGAATTTAACAACGTGAAAAAAAATATAAGTACTATTCCTAATTATTTTTGCGTTATTATTTATAAAAATAAAAATGTAACTCCTTTCCTTCAATTTTAGTCAATAAAATTATTTATTGTTTCTTAGGATTGTTCCATTTTTATTAGATTAAAAAAAAATTGAATCATGGAAAAGATCCTAGTGTTGTATAAGTTTTTTTATTCGTAGAGGATTAAGAAGAATTCTACTTGTCGATTATATATTTCGTTCCGTAAACTTTATCAGCATCGGCGAACCATAAAGCGTAGCGTTGAATTGAGCAACCGGCGCGCAGGCCGGACGCTCCTTGCATCGCCGGCAAGTGCCCGGCTCAGACTGACAAACTATATCACGGATCACGCTATCCCGCTCGTCGTACCATCCCGCGCCCGCTCCTCCCTTATGTCGATATACCGAGCCTAAGAAAGTTCAATTATACATACAATTAACAATTTTTCTTATGGCTTTTTCAATTGTTTTTTTCATTGCCATACCAATATTTGCATTCGTATAAATTTAAAGGCATTCAAAAACACGCTCTCACTTCGATTTTTTCCTTATTATTCACCAAAATTTTCACTTGGAAATATCATTCAATTTTTGATGAGTTCTAGGGCCGGGAAAAAATAATTGCGCTTGGTAGAGTTTTCTGCGGTGGGAAATTACTCTGGTGGACATTTGCCTAGTAAACTTTTCGTCAGTACTGTAGAATGGTGGTAGAGATAACTTAGGAGAGATTTATTTTGATAGAAATTCGTCGCTGGGCAGTGTTTAAATCCTGGTAAGCTTTTGCGTTGATAGTGTTTTTGTGCGGTAAATATTTGTTCGTGGAGTTTATCTGGTAGTAGATCATCTGGTAAGAACGTTATATATATAGAACCGTAAAAAGTGAGATGGCCGCGTTCAAGCTTCCGAAACCATCCGCACGACAGCGCGTAAATCGTAAAATAGTAGAGTCGTGACTGTTTTCACAATAATATCGCACATCGCGCGGACTGGTTCGACGTCTGATATAACTGACAGGCGCTAAAGCTGTCTCATTTTAACCTTTCACGGATAACCCGAGGACATTTGTATAAACATTGTGATAGCAAATTTTTATGTTACAATCGTTTACTAACAAACTTTAATAGCCAGAAAATGGTAAGAATTGATTCTAAATTTACATTTCCCCACAAGTTGGTTAGTTTTTTGACCGAAATCTCCATAACCAAAATCTGACTTAACCTAAATCACCATCTTTGTTGAAATACGTCAGGACGTCTTTCTCATGATCAGGCGAAAGAAAATGACCATTTTTACGGACGCCAAGGATGACACGACGGTTCTAGAACTGAAAAAAATTATTGAAGGTAAGTTTTAACCCTTCTTGTATAAAAAATTGTTATTTTTTCCCACGTTGCCAAAAATGGAATATTTCACGGGCTTCTCACAAAAATCAAACGTAATTTTAACACAAAGCCGCATTTATATTGATTCGAATGATTCTATTTTTCTCAGGCATCCTCAAAATTCCGCCACAAAATCAAGAGCTTTATAACAAAGATGACACTCTCATGTTGGATGGGAGATATTTAGCAGATTATGGATTAAATTCCATGACGGCGAAAGCGCAATCTCCTGCTTTAATAGGTTTGGCGATTCGTCAAGAGAATGGTTACTTAGAACCCCTGGAACTTACACCATTTTCCCTACCTCCGGATCTCCCGGATGTCATGAAATCTCAAGAAGCTAACGGGCAGGAACAATCTCCATGAACACAAACGCTCGCTCGTGTATAAAGCTCGTGTCGCGACGTTAAGATCTACAAGAAAGCAATGAAACGAAAAATCGCAAAAACATCAACAATGAAAAAAAGTAGTATGGACATTTTCTTACGTCGCGATTTCACATACGTCCGAAAAACAACGGGTGAACGAATCGAAAAATTACGAGACGTATTTTCCTCATCTTTCGTATAAAAACAAACAAACAAAAATAACTATGAAAGATAAAGCATCAATTGTCGATTTTTTTGTGTTTTTTCATCGATGGTCGAAATGCTTAAATACGTTCACGTTTTATTTCAAACGTAATATTTAAATTTATATAATTAAGTAATCGAAAAAAACAAAGTCATGTTCCCGCGGGGCTTTCCCATGTGAACTTATTTTTCTTGCTAATAAAAAAAATACGTTATTGAGATTACCGACGAATCAAATATTTCTGTCTCATGTATATTTTTCATTTGTTCTCTTTTTATCATTTTTTTTTGTTGTTCAACGGAGATGCCCCCGATGTTTTTCGAATTTGGATTAAAGAATTTTTGAGGGCTTGATGTCCTTGAAATGTTTTTTTTTCTCCTAGAATTTAACCTAATTAATAACTTACGATGATGTTTCTTGACAAAGGACATCTCAGTTAAAACGAAATAATGAACCGTGCATGGGTCTTATCGATTTGAGATTTGATCAACAAGCGTTTAAAAAAAGTGACAGTACCCTTATCATGGATATTTAATGCTAACAAACACTATATTGATATTTTTTATCTTGAAGGGCAAACCCTGGTAAGCTTTTAATTCGTTTATGCTTTTTCCATCTTGGATAATATTCTGGACGAGTGTTCTCGTGTATAAAAGTAGGAATGAATGTTTGGGGCAAAAGGCAAAAAACTGAAAAACTCTAAATTCACAAAAACAAGCAACGCATCTATCATTGAATCATTTTTGTCTTTGTCTATCATTGAATTACCTGTCAAAAATGTTGGGTGTTAAAACTGGTGCTCAATTTCGTTAATAATACTTACAGGTACGTGTGAAAAATGTCTGCGATTTTTTAAATAATCGAAACACTCACCGACAGCATTATCATTGTTGGAAAATCTCGACGAAATGGTAGTCTCGCCAAGGTTGTGCTTTTAACATTAATTAAAAACCGTTTTGGAAGAAGAGAACTTTGATCCCCATCATAATTACACAGCACTCTTTTATCAATCCTCTGTTTCCGTTGGAAAAATTCTTTGCCATAGAAAAATTAATGACATAAATGTCTGAAGTATTAAAAAGTTTGCAAATAAAACTGGTTAATTAAAAAAAACTCTAAAAAAACCAAACATCATTTTTACGCAGTCAATACTTCAAACGTACCGCTGCTCTCTTGATTTTTTAAATTTCAATATCGATGCTGGATCACTTGACCACATTATAAATCTATTAAAATGAATAAAGCTTCGTCCAAGAATTTCCCCAAGGAAAATAGCGATTTGTAGTGAATAATGTCTTGCTAAAGATTGTGGGGATTCAATAATTCAGGTGTAGGCTTGTATCCATGAAATTGTTTATTCATTTCTGATGTCAATGCATTGAAAAAAAAACCATGAAAAGTATCATCTTGATAACCATAATAACAAATAAAAAAATATAAAACACAAAAACACATCAACGGTTGGCCATAGAGTAACGATTATTTATCATATTTTGCATCAAGCAAATAAAACCTAACACTGTCGCAAGTATGAAGGTCTCAAAATAAAATGTTTCTCTTTTTGCAGTCGCTTATCGAAGCGTGATTATGCTGTGATTTATATCAATAGGTTTTGACAACGTTTAATTCGGTCGAAATTTTAACAATATGAGTTAAATTTTTTTTTTGCGCCTCCTGCAATTTGAAAATTGCTTCTTTTTTTTTTATTATCATTAACCGAATGCAACTAAAAACAATTGTCAATTGTAACAATTATTTGCGATTTGTATTAGCTTTGAATGGAATCAATGAATTCTCGAAACAAAAAGAAATTAAATAAAGCAAATTTTGTACACATATGTAGATCGATAAGTTCAATAAATATTAATAATCAATATTGATTATGGGCATTAATAACAATTATGCGTATTAAGTAACTACAAACATTTTGTAACAACAATTGCTTCGCAAATACGTGACTAGAAGAAAAATTCTATGAAAATTGCAGCACTAGAATTTTCGACGCTTATAAAACAAAAAATAAGACACGTTTAAATTAATAAATTTGCTATTTATTTTACATTCATTTTTGAAGCTAACATTTCATCAATAAAGTCGACATAAATTTGTTTTTTCCCAGGTACATAATGACCACCCTCGTGAGTGATGACATTTTTATTGTCAAATAAATCAGCCAATTCCTTAGCCATGACTGAAAATAAGGCAATTGTTATAATCCTTTAAATCAAATTTTCAATTATCAATAATTTAATCATAAAGTATTTTGATTACCAGTCGGTATTACTTGATCCGTTTCACCGTAAACATGAAGGCTTCGTAAATGCAATTTTTCGTTATAGTAAATCTCGTGTGGTTTGCAAAGAGATTTGAAGCCAGATATCAGAATTGCAAAATCGAACTTTATACCAGTCACTATAAAAAAATAAGTGAAAAACGTGAACAAATTGTTCTTATTAATTGATCATACTTATTTGTTTATTATTACTATGTTTTTTATTCAATTGCTATTTACACTTTTTTTGCTGCATAGCACACAAAATTGCCACAAAGGATGCTCCTTGAGAGAAACCAATAATTCCATCAAAGGGACCCACATCCTGAAAGGTTTTTTCAATTACAGCTACACTCTCTTCAAACCCAACACATATATTACTGGGCTCCACAGCTTTGAAAACATGATCTTCTGTATTGAACCACCATCCGGCTCCTGAAAAGTTTTTTGTAGTTTCAACCAAAGAGTAACAATGATAAACATCATTACTCCGTAGCACATGGAAACAATGTCTGAAATTTGTAATGCTCTTGATTCGACCCACTGTACGATAACTCTGTTGATTGTGTACTTTAATATTCAACAACAACAAAAGTGTGTGACAAATTTATGCAAAGTGATCAAAAAGCCAATACAAGCTAATAGAATTTAAGCCATAAGTTTAATCTCTATTTCTTTTTTTTTTCCTTATCAAAAGTCAAAAAACTAAAATTTGTTTCTTTGAGATGTGTTTATTTTTCTAAAATATTACCTGCAGTTCCTAATTCCTCTGTTTCGTTATTTGCATCTGAAGGTGGTACTAAATGTGGTGCTTGCACAAAGTGAAAATCGATTTTTTGTTTGAAACTTTTTCTCAACGATCCAAGTTTTCCTGAGAAAATACTGTCACTTTGACGATAACCATGTATCGCCATAACCTATAACCCGAATACAATGTCAATTCAACACAGAACACGAGAAATAATTCTGTACATATATATTTCAAAATTTACCTTCAATTTTTGTTTTTCAGTCGACATGTTGAATGTATAAAAATACTGAAGAGCAGTCCCTAGTTTGGAAACATTGGATTGTCTTCTAGACTCCAATTATCAGCTGTCATATGGGACATAGATGTAGGGGGAGTAGTCAAAAATTAAATCATTTGAAATTAGAACTACTCCACAAGTACGATAAGTATTGAACTTCGATATTAAGATTTATTTTTATTTTTCCAATCGATTAATGAAAATAGTCATCTTTAATAATTAGAATATGAGGTCAAATGACAAAACGACCAGAATTCTTTAGAAATTTCAATATTATAAATAACATTTAACAAATAATTGTTTGCATTGTTTTTCTAAAAATACACACATGATTTTCATGCAATTATTTTTTATTTGATTTTCAAATTACGGTGCAGGGAATGAAATAATTGAAATTCAATTAGAACACTTTTTTTTTTTATTGTCATTCATGAAGTGCGTATTTGTTTAGAGTTTTCTTCGGCCACTAGGGTCGTCGCGAATCTGGACAAATGTGCTTTTGTGCGTATTTTCAATCGCAGGAGTAAAAAAAAAACTACATTACGTAGTCAAGCACAAATATATTCGAAAACAAAAGAAAAAATTCACAATTTTTCGTATGACAAGGCGATGATGAGAGAAAATGATCGTGGGAGGAATTCATAATCATAGATCACTGAGGTCAACAGCTTCTACACGATCACTTATTCCATCGTTATCTTTAGTTATTTCGGTTTTGAGGCCTTCGTCGGAAGATCGTGGAATACTCAATTGAGACCACGATCCTGGCTCTGCTTTTTTCAATTTAATTTCAACTTTTGTTGGGAGCATCGCCACTGAACTCTGCTCAACATCAACGATCTGGAAAAAAAAAAAAAAAAAAATGAGATATTTACATTTCATTTTTCTAAAGTTATTATAATCTGATGTCTGCCATTTTTTTGAACATTAATATTAGAAATATAATTTCAAACATACTCCTTTCAGCTCGATATCCATATTGTATCTCGAATTCTCCTCAATGAAGAATAAATCCACCGACAATCGTACAGGATTCAATTTAATCGTAGATTCATCGGGTTGATATTTCTTTGCAAAAATTGATATTACAACATATGGTCCTGTTTGATGCCAGTCCATTCGGCAATTTATTTGTTTGTCTGTATTCTGTAATAAAATTAAAAAGAGTTTTAATGAAAACAACGATCAAATATTCCCACTATTTTGGTAGCAGACAAAAGAAATTCGAATTTCAATAGCATAAACTTTCATACAAAAAAACAGCATATTTCAAAAATGATATTTTTTCGAACTGATAAATCATCGATAAATCAAATCGAATGTGTAATAAAAACTATTAAACCCATCCATTCAACCAATCAAATGTATAAACTGAGTAAATATTAATATTTGAAAAAGTTTTATTGCATACTGGCTGAGTCCATTCGTGTATTCCTTCCGTGCATCCTGGCTGTGCTAGGAAAGCAGAGAAATCTGTACTTTTTTTCTGGCAGCAGGACCAATATTTTAAACCTTCGTGAAATATTGGCACACCAGGATGATAAGTACAGACTTCTGTAAGAGAGTCCAAGCCTCTATAAGTGGCTTTACAGGCTTTGTTGTAGCAGTTCTGCCCTATATTTATTTCTGTGTTGTCCTTATTTTGTGCTGATAAGGATGTCAAGCCTTTTATTTGATCCAAAAGACTTGGAGATATGGTAGGTTTCAAGGTTGTTCTTTTGCTCTCAAACGAAGGCCTTTTCATGGAGGAGGCTACCAAAGGTTTAATCTCTTTGACTTCCTGCACAATTGCTTTGTCCGCTGGTGGCTTTTCTGGCTCTGGTGGTTTTTCGTTCGTGTGAAGACTTTTTGTGCATCCTTTTATGTTTAGGAATTCTGTAAAGTCTGTACATTTTTTCTTGCAGCATGACCAGCCTTTGTATGCGTCGTGGAATACAGGTACACCCGGATGATGGACACAATCTCCTTGAAACAAAATTTTCATTATTAGAAAAATTTTGTTGGTCATTAGATTTCAATGAACGTGGTATCAACATTCCAACACTCGTAATGCCCTCAATGGGTACAATTGTCTTTTTTTCATGTTTTTGACAGATACCACTGTTCTAAGTAAATTCCAATGACGATTGTGATGCTTCTATTACAGAAGTATTTATTTTTATCTGAATTATAGTTCTGACTCCACTTTGGAAAACACTACTTTTGTTTCAAATTATTTAATTTAATGTCAGAGATATTCGGACTTCCTGGATTTTGGTTATCCCAATTTTGAACTGTGTACCTCTAAAGGGTTTTCAAATAATAATTGTATATTTTCGTTAGATATTCATTGCATTTATACAAATTTTTTTTTATTTTTATGTTATTTCATTAAAGTTTTCGAGAATTGGTTGAAAGATAGAGCACAAAAAATATAAGAGAAATATGTTATAATTTTGAGGTTGATAACTCACCATCTTTATTATCATTTGGATCGAATCTCTGGCCACAGCCGCGATTATAACATGGTAATAACACTTGTTCGTTCGTCATATTCTTAATTCAATGTTAAATTTATTTCTGTAACGAAATGACAGAAAATAATGAATAAGTCGTGTGAAATTGTTTATGAAGTTTGACAGCTCGAGTAAAAATCGAAGTTGTTCAATGAATAAATTCAACAAATAAACTCACGCGAATATACAGAGTGCCCGAATTATAAACGACTTTGAAACGTGAACACAGTGAGCTAGAACATTCGAGTACTTTCGTTGCAAAAATAACCTCTTGCTGACTAACCTCAAAAGCATTGTCTCAATTGTCTGTAAATAGAGGATAGATGTCGCTCGTTATAAACAGAATTGTTTCGAAATTGGAATCAACAATATTTGAAGTTTTTTTGATATTACCAAAATTATTCATTGTTATACATTTTACGGCAATCAATTTCTTGATATACAATCATTCATAATTATCCTGTGGAAAAATCCACAGTAAGATCTTTCATTCATTTCGATACTGGGTTACATTTTGCTTACTTCCACAGTTTCATGGAAATACGCGAAAACGAAATTTCGCTTTCTGCAAAGGCTGCAAAGTGACAGTACGAGCGTCGTTCGAGGCATTGCTCAACAACAACACACTGATTGGTCGATTCCATGAGGGCAAGAAAAAGCAGATCGATTCCGCCAGATGATCTCTATTATAGTGCATAGTAGTTGCAACACGCTGCCATCAAAAAATGAAAACATTCCACAGTTGGATTCAAAAAACGACCATGACATGATTATAATGAATAGATAGTGAATCAAAAAATAGTGACTCGTGCAATCCCGATGATGAAGAATTCCAATATATTAATTTTTTTCTCGCAATTTTGTTTCGTCCTACAATTTGCAAGTGAGTCATTGAAAATTTTATTGTTTTGTTTTTTTTTTTAGGGAAGTTGAGAATCTCAAAATAAATTCGACGTTCTTTTTTTTAAGATGGTTTGCATAGAAATTTGAAATATTACGAGAGCCTTGAGTCTACACATTTTCAACACAGAATTGTGAAACGAGGTGTCCAGCATAGCAGTCATCCTTACAATAAAATAAGCGAAGTTGAATTTTACGCTCATGGAAGGTGACTGAACTTTTTTAAACTTACCTCGTTTTCATTTTCCATTTTATTCAATAATTTTTTTTATTCCAGGCACTTTCGATTGATTCTCACTCCAAGGAGAGAAGTGATTCACTCAAAGTTCAAAGCCTATGAAGTCAATGGTGACGGAGAAGAGACAACGGTCCACTTAGGTTTGACCAATTATCAAAATTTATATTTATTCAAATTTCATAACATATTCAACAAAAAACTTGCTGCAAGCGCAATAGAAAATGTTCAGAACAATCCCGATTCATAAGCTGTATGAATTTTCAAAGAAAATAATACAACAAATAAAAATGAGGATTAAAATAAAGGGAGAACCTTCAATAACATTTCAAATAACATTTCAACATAATCTTTTTAAAAATTTTGCAAAAAAATTTATGAATTTCGGTATTTGATAAAATTATGAGAGCAATGATGAATAAAAACTTATCCTAATTTTTATGAACATTTTTTCAAAACAAGATGCACTGATTTTTTATTTGTGTGCTAATAATAAATATTTTTCATCAATCTTCCAGATCATGAAAACTTTTACCACGGTCGTGTCTTTGGAGAATTAGATTCTCACGCTCAGGTGCACATTGACGAGGGAGTATTGACAGCGAGTATAACCATCGACAAGGAAACTTATCACATTGAACCATCATGGAGACACATGCCTCATCTAGGCAACGATACTATGATTATTTATAAAGCTTCTGATGTAAAATTCAGTTGGGAACATTTTGAAAATGGAGAGGGTCACACTCATGGTGCTCCTAAAACTTGTGGTTACATTCAAGAAGATTCTGGTAAGTGATAGAAGATCAAAACTAAATTTACTTATGCTTTTCGAAATTCGATCACAATACCCTCTTTGCATTATTGCAAATACTTGATCGTTGAGTATCTTTGTACAATTATCCATTAAAGACGATACCGAAGAGACTGATGATATTCACGAGGATGGAGGTCACGCTAGAGCCAAAAGGCAATCCGAAACTTATGAATACACGCCAACGAAAACACGTTGCCCTTTACTACTCGTCGCCGATTATCGTTTTTATCAAGAAATGGGAGCAAGTAGTACGAAAACAACGATTAATTATTTGGTTAGTGAGTTATTAGAATTCTTATGATAATAGCAACTGTTTATCAGTTTATGTAGAACATAATCTTATGTAAAATAATGTAATTTCTATATCGAATTAGCTAAAACTGTACAAATACCGTTTTCTATACTTCCAACAAAAATTATCATGAAACCAGCTGATGAACAATCATCAACTTTTTATTTTAAGCTCCTGAATTATTTTTCTCAATTAAAATTGACTAGTTTTCATGGAATGTTTTAGATAAGCCTGATCGACCGAGTCCACAAAATTTACAATGATACTTTGTGGCAAGAACGTCAAGAACAGGATGGATTCAAGGGAATGGGTTTTGTTATTAAAAAGATCGTTGTCCACAGCGAACCGACTCGAGTCCGAGGTGGTGAAACGCATTATAATATGGTCCGAGAAAAATGGGATGTGCGAACATTGCTCGAAGTATGTATAATTCGAAAAATGGAACAAAAATTAACTGCCCCGTTTGTAAACTAAACCTTAAAAAAATAAGTTTCACAATGGATTAAAATTCGCAGGTGTTCAGTCGTGAATACAGCCACAAAGATTTTTGTCTTGCACATTTGTTCACGGACCTCAAATTTGAAGGTGGCATTCTTGGACTTGCTTACGTTGGCTCACCTCGCAGAAATTCTGTTGGAGGAATTTGTACGCCAGGTAAAAATTACCTCCAAAAACAAATGATTCTGATACTAATTCCGAATTTCTCGCAAAGTAAATATATTTTATTACAGAGTACTTTAAAAATGGATACACACTCTATTTGAATTCGGGACTTAGTTCCAGTAGGAATCATTATGGACAAAGAGTGATAACGCGTGAAGCTGATCTTGTTACGGCACACGAATTTGGTCACAACTGGGGATCCGAGCACGATCCTGATATAACGGTACAAAATTTCTTTTCAATAGTTTCATCTGTGAAAAAAAGAAACATTTGTTGTTAATTTGTAAAGTTCGAATAATAAACACGATTACTTTTCCGATTTTTTTTTAAATTGCTATTTCTTTTGACTTTTTTTTGCAGGAATGTAGTCCCAGTGCTAGCCAAGGAGGATCGTATCTTATGTACACATACAGTGTCAGTGGCTACGATGTTAATAATAAGGTACGCATAGTTATTCTTATTTTTTTCATTCTGCATGAGATATCGACATTAAAAATCGAAAAATAAACATTACACACACTGTCAAACTTGTATCTATACTTTGTTAATAGTTGTAAGATATCAAATGTTTAATTTCGAATATTTAGCGTTTTTCACCGTGCAGTCTACGCTCGATACGAAAAGTATTACAAGCAAAATCAGGTCGATGTTTTTCCGAGCCAGAAGAATCTTTCTGCGGTAATTTGAGAGTCGAAGGTGACGAGGAATGTGATGCAGGGCTTTTAGGAACCGAGGACAACGATGCGTGTTGCGATAAAAATTGTAAATTACGCAGAAATCAAGGAGCTGTTTGCAGGTAATTTTTTATTTTATTTAATGAAAAGATTGATCGTTGTTCACAACTTAATTATTCAATTTTACGAATTTTTAATTATTTTTACAGCGACAAAAATTCACCCTGTTGTCAAAACTGTGCATTCATGAGATTGGGAGTTAAATGCAGGGACGCCCAATACGCTACTTGCGAACAAGAGTCCAGATGCACCGGAGCGTCAAGTGAATGTCCAAGATCTCCACCGATGAAAAATGGAACTGGATGTCTTGAACGAGGCCAATGCCGTCTTGGAAAATGCGTGCCATATTGCGAGACTCAAGGATTACAAAGTTGCATGTGCGACACAAGTACGTTGTTCAATTTTTCATTGATACTTCCAATGTTATCACTGTCGATTTGAAAACGATCAATTGTTTCGATGCTTCACAGTTAGCGATGCTTGCAAGAGATGCTGCAGAATGAGCATGAACGAAACTTGCTTCCCCATAGATCCGCCGGATATCTTGCCAGATGGTACTCCTTGTATTCAAGGATTTTGTAACAAGGTAACAATTCAAAGGATCAATTAAGTCGAAAAAAAAACAATTACAATTGTGAACTCATTAAATTACCCTTTGAAACTTCACTTCTCAAAAGATAAAATTTATGATAATTCGTCACTGCTGTTAAAAAAAACAAGTTCACCAACTGTTAACCTGTATAAAAATGATAAATTACATACTTTCTCCAGGGAATTTGTGAGAAAACAATACAGGACGTTGTCGAGAGGTTCTGGGATATAATTGAAGACATAAACATAAACAAAGTGATACGTTTTTTGAAAGACAACATCGTCGGTGCTGTGATCATATGTACAGCGATAATTTGGATACCAGCAAGTTGCGTTGTGAGTTACATCGATCATCGTCGAGTTAGAGAAAACGAGAAAAAATGGCGATGGAAGCACACCGATGAGCTTATTCATCCAGAGGAACAAAGACAAGTTATATGCGTTGGTTTGCCTCGACAGAGAGTGCAAAATCAAACTCAACAAACGTAAAATGTGTTACTATTCTAAGATATGCCACAAGTCACAAAATCCAACGTTTCTTACGTACTTAATTTTGTTTTCGAACTAGTCATCGAATTTACAATGTCAGGTAAAAACCTGTAGACATATTCGAGTATAATGTGCAGTTACCATTTTTCTTTTATTTATTTCATTCAAATATGAGATTAAAATGTTGAGATTAAGGAAAATCGAACTTTTGACACAATAGTGCAAACATTCTTTACGTCGTAAAATGTACATATAGGACATCGAGGGAGTCAAAGAGATAGAAAATGATTGCATTTTATGCAACAGTATTCAGAGACGTATCGTAGCATTTGAGAAACATATTGCACTAAGGAATCTTCTAACAAATAATTATCTGTTTAGCTTTATTTATCAGCTAATTCAAAACTCGGAGAATTTACGAACATACATTTCCAATTTGTTAATAAATGAGTATTCCAAATCAAATAGAATTAACCCTTCAATGACATACCATTGCCCGGTGCCTATGGAGTCAATCTGACCACAGACGTTTTCCAATCATGTTCTAATGAAATTACATATTAATATCTAAAATAATGATAATAATAATTAAGAAAAAATGATTTACCCAGAAACTGACTCCACGAGCACAGTCCAAGGGTCGATCCCGAGTATTAAAAAAATAAATTGAGATTCGTGACTCGAAATTTTCCTCATGCTACGATAAGCTTAATGTCTAATCCTTGAATACTCTTTTGAAGCGATCTATCAGTTGCGAGAAACGAGAAAAATAGTTGAAAAGCAGATTTCCAGTTTTCTCTAGATTTTTCCTGGATTTCCACTGGATTTCCTCCAGGATTTTTCACTGACTGATGGATCGCCTTAAGGCCCGTGTGTAATAGAAAACTCAAATAGGATCTTTGGCATGTCAAGCATCGCGTGAAGGGTGCACAAAAAATTGAAAGTACTTATTGCAAAATGTTAAAGATAATACGTCTAATTCACGGAATAATTACAGCACAAAAAATTTTTTAAATTCAAACGATTTTAGTAAATTAGTCAAGACCCTCTGGAAACATCTCTGTACGCAAGTTTGACATTTATTCGTAATTAACTCACTGCCATTGTTATAAAACGATCCGATTATAATTCATTAATTTCATGTGCAATTCCGAAGCATTTATTACTATAAAATCGGACAGAACCATTGTTGTACTTAAAAATTAATTTGTGTATAAAAGTTTTGTCCAAAAATTAGTGAATCGTCGAAGTTCTAAGATTTTTTAAATAATTTTTCAAACTATACGAGAATAAATAGAACACAAAAAGCGAAATTAAAAAATACGCAAACACATGCAAACTTCTAGATAATTTTCAATTTCATTGAACTATTTTATCCTTCCAGCTATTTTTCATATTTTTAATAATTTGTAGTATTGAAACGATTAGAACTAATTTTTGTATGAGACTATAGAGGATGTTTGACCCAATGATATAATTCCAAATGATGTTAACTATTACAATTTTCGTGAACTTCGAAAATATGACCTTCACCAATGACTTTTTACGACTGTATATATTATATATATTTATATGTCATAACAAAAATAAATTTTTAATTGAGCAACAATTACATTGGCATTTTGTTTTTTCCAGTAAATACTCCGTTTTTAGATTCAATTACAAAAAGATAAATGATAACTTTATTTGAAAATTGACCAAGTTCCCTCCAAGCAGAGGAATTTCGCAAATTTTTGGTAAGAACATAATGAAGATCGTTGAAAAAGGCGCTCGAAGCGGAAATTAATTCACTAATTATCTTGGTTATCAGATGTTATTGCCTAATTATCAATTCACGCCTCAGTAGTCCGTCAAAAAAATTTGCGGTAAAATTACCAGTTGCGATATGCGACTGACATTTCTGATCATAACCTCGACCTCGACGCACTGCTGCGTGGACCTAAGGTGAAAAGGCTGCAAGGCCGGTTCGGTTGAAGGGATTTTAGTGATCAGAACGTGACCGACGGGAATAGCGCACGTTCCATAAACTGCCAAGTAAAAAAGAAAGGTTATACGACAAATTTAGCCCACAACGTGTGCGCGTGCAAGTGCTGCATATGTTCGTGCCAGCCGGTATTGAATAAACCGTCAAATAAAAGCAACAATAATGAGAGAAAAATTGCCCGAGTCCATTAATTTTCCGAAGGAGGAGGAAACTATTCTTGAATTATGGAAAAAACTCGATGTTTTCAATAATTGTCTCCGACAATCCAAAGGCAGACCCAGGTATTCTTTTTACGATGGCCCACCATTCGCCACGGGTTTGCCTCATTATGGTCACATACTTGCTGGTACCATTAAAGATATTATTACACGTTATGCTCATCAAACCGGTCATCATGTCGAACGACGATTTGGATGGGATACCCATGGATTACCGGTCGAATACGAAATCGATAATGCCCTGGGAATCAAGGTATTCATGACATTCTGACGTAACCTTAAAAAATGCTATTCCTACACGATTATCCATGCAATAACATGAATTAATTAAATACGCGATCATAAATTATCGTATTTTATAATTTGTTAATTTACTTTCTAAAAATTATGTTCCCTAACAATATGGAATCATTTTATTGCAGATAATGATACTTGCAACATTTTTTGTTGAAAGAAAAAAAAAATTTATATGCACATGCAAACTTGATCTTTACTAGGCAATTCACAGTGGACTTTGTTTCATTGAAAATTTTCCATGCAACTACATCATTTGATGTTTTATCGATTGCACATTTCTTTCTGTCTAAAAATAATGAAATACCAAGCAAATATTCACGTGCAACAATGATATTGATTGATTTTGTGAATTGCAAAATTCTCTCACTTTCTCAAGGGTCCGGACGACGTTGCAAAGATGGGTATAGCCAATTACAACAAGGAGTGTCGTAGTATCGTTATGCGGTACGCCGGGGAGTGGGAAAGAATAGTTAGCAGAATAGGACGTTGGATAGATTTCAAGAACGACTACAAGACTCTGTATCCTTGGTACATGGAATCAATATGGTGGATTTTCAAGGAACTTTACAACAAGGGTCTCGTTTATCAGGGTGTTAAAGTGATGCCATATTCGACCGGTTGTAACACTCCATTGTCGAACTTTGAGTCAGGACAGAATTACAAAGATGTGGTGGATCCTTCGGTGGTGGTAGCGTTTCCTCTGTTGGAAGAGCCAGGAGTATCGATCCTCGCCTGGACAACAACTCCCTGGACGTTGCCGAGTAATCTTGCTCTCTGCTGCAATCCTAATTTCGAATACGTGCAAGTAAAGGACAAAAGTTCAGGAAAAATGTACATCATACTTGAGTCGAGTCTCGACATGATATACAAATCAAACGATCTTTATGAAATATTGAGCAAGAGAAAGGGCTCTGATCTCGAAGGAAAGACTTACGAGCCACCGTTTCCGTATTTCATGCGTATGCGAGAAAAAGGAGCATTTCGTGTGTTGAACGATACTTACGTGACTTCTGAAACAGGAACAGGAATAGTTCATCAAGCTCCGTATTTCGGTGAGGACGATTATCGGTGTTGTCTCGAGGCTAACATAATAACGAGAGATCAAGAAGTTATCTGTCCGGTGGATAGTTGTGGAAGGTTTGAGGATGAGGTAAAGGACTTTGCCGGATTATATGTGAAAACTGCGGATAAGGAGATAATGAAAAATCTTCAAGATCGCGGAAAGCTCATTTGGAGCGGCCAAACGAAGCACAGTTATCCTTATTGCTGGCGTTCGGATACTCCGTTGATTTACAAAGCTGTACCCTCGTGGTTCGTTCGCGTCGAACTCATAAAAGACAAGCTGTTGGCCTCGAGCTCCGAGACTTATTGGGTTCCGGATTACGTCAAAGAGAAAAGATTTGGCAATTGGTTAAGGGACGCTCGTGACTGGGCGATAAGTAGAAATCGTTATTGGGGCAATCCAATGCCAATTTGGATGTCGGACGATAAGAAAGAAGTTGTTTGCGTCGGTAGCATAGCCGAGCTCGAGGAACTGACGGGTACGAAAATCACGGATATTCATCGTGAGAGTATCGATCATCTGGAAATACCCTCGAAGCGTCCTGGTCATCCTCCGCTTCGTCGAGTCACCGAGGTCTTTGATTGTTGGTTCGAATCAGGCTCCATGCCTTATGCTCAAATGCATTATCCCTTCGAGCGTGTCCGTGATTTTGAGGACAGTTTCCCAGCGGATTTCATCGCCGAGGGTATCGATCAAACTCGCGGCTGGTTTTATACCCTTCTCGTCATATCGACCGCGCTCTTCGGCAAACCACCCTTCAAAAATCTCGTTTGCAATGGTCTCATACTCGCTGCCGATGGTCAAAAGATGTCCAAGCGAAAGAAGAATTATCCTGATCCCACGGAAGTCGTTGATAAATATGGAGCCGATGCACTCCGCCTCTACCTCATTAACTCGCCGGTCGTAAGAGCCGAAAACTTGCGTTTCAAGGAAGAAGGTGTCCGAGATGTTATTAAGGATGTTTTTCTTCCCTGGTACAACGCTTTTCGTTTTCTTATGCAAAACATCGAGAGATACGAACGCGAAGAAAAACGTGAATTCGTTTACAAAGAGTCCACAGCTACTTCCGGTATTACCGATAATATCATGGACAAATGGATATTATCGTTTACCCAATCGCTCCTTGAGTTTTTGAAGAAAGAAATGCAAGCGTATAGACTTTACACCGTTGTACCGCGTCTCGTTAAATTCATTATGAATCTCACCAATTGGTACGTTCGTATGAATCGTCGTCGTATCAAGGGTGACAACGGTATCGAAGATTGTGAACATGCTTTGAACACACTTTTTACTGTTGTTTACACGATGGCACGAATAAATGCTCCGTTCACACCTTTTCTCAGCGAATTCATGTTTCAACATCTGTCAAAACTTATCGAACCAACACGCGAAAATTTGGACAGCGTGCATTACCTAATGATTCCAGAAGTACGCCACGAATTGATCAACGAAAAGATCGAAAGAGCTATTTCTTACATGCAAACTATTATCGATCTTGGCAGAATCGTTAGAGACCGTAAAACCATTCCGGTGAAATATCCACTTCCGGAAATCGTCGTCATACATCAGGATCAAGCTATACTCGAAGAAATACTTTCCCTCAAATCTTACATTCTCGAGGAACTCAATATCAAAGAACTCACGGTTACAACGGATAAACAAAAGTACGGTGTCACACTGAGAGCTGAGCCGGATCATAAAAATCTTGGTGCTAGACTAAAGGGCGAATTTAAGGCGGTCATGCAAGCCATAAAACAATTGACCGACGAGCAACTGCAAGAATTTCTAGTAACGAAGGAAATCGCCGTGCAGGGACATAATCTCAGCGAGCAAGATATACGTTTAATGTTCAGTTTTACAGGACCAGCCGCTGAACAATTGTCACAGCGTTACGAGGCTCACAGCGAGGGTAACGTTTTGATATTGCTTGACGTAACACCGGATGAATCGATGCAGGACGAAGGAATCGCCAGGGAAATTATAAATCGCGTCCAAAAATTACGTAAAAAGGCACAACTCGTACCTTCCGACGAGGCTGACGTTTATTACGAGATCAAGGACGAAAAGAGTTCACTCGCGAGAATCATCGTCGAGTACGAAAAATTTATCGAAAATACGACGAAAACACCACAAAAGTGTATCAGTCAATTAACAAGCGACGCATGCATTATCGTCGAAGAGATGCAAAAAGTCAAAGGTGTCGACATGAAACTGATATTGGCGAAAAAATCGACATGCCAAAAAAATAATAAAAATCACGACTCCAAACCGTTAACGAAATACGTAAATGTTGAAATCGTCGGCTTACAACCGAGATTCGGTGCTCGTAGTAAGGAAGGCACCATTTTATTGAGTAATACAAAAACACGGGAAAATATTAATTACGAACAATTGAGAAGAGAAATTAATGTCGTTTTTGGCCTTTATGGATGTCATTACGATCTGTGGTTCGATAATGAACCAATCAATGAGAAAAGTAACCTTATGGAACTTGATGGAAAACGTATTTTTGCAGTAAAACAGGGCAGTGTAGTACCGAAATTAACAACAAAAATTGAACCTCCGGTTTGCGATTTTATCAATCGTGTTAATCTTGCAGCACAATACGGCTACACGGTACTCGTCGAAAATCCTAGAGGGGACTTCGAATTGTCCGAAAAGAAGGACTCATTTTTATATTGATTTTATTTGCAAAACCATTTCCTTTAAAACTTTGAAAACCCGTTGCTACACTCAAACTGTATGATTAGCTTAGATATTAGAGAATTTTGCTCGGTTGTTTTCGGCGTGTGGTATTTATCTTCATTCTTTCAAAAAGATCAAAACATGTAAATACAACTCTCATCAGTATTTGAACGAAAAATACAGTTTGCGAAAATTTACAACGTGGTAACAATTTATTCGAGAAAGTAAACAATAAATATTGTCCATAATTGAAATTAATCAAATGTTTACTCGTCGAGCACCTAATTTAACTGCTAATCCATCATTTGGGTAAGGCAATTCACGAAAATTCGATATTTGAAATAAATAAACATTTATTTATGATCCATAAAATAATTACAAGTCCAGCTCTGACCTTCCAAACAAAAAGTGTTAATGACTTTTTTTTATTCGAGGAAAAATAGTGACTGGTAAATTTTAACACGAAGAAAAACAATTGTATGTGAAAAAAGGGACGAAGAAGAGTTGACGCTTGTTTTTCAAAACCGTGACAATGCTCCGTCGTAAATGTGACTATATATCCTATGTACAAGCTTGTTCGAACGAACAATGCATTTTTAACAGATAAAAACACTTAATTTCTCATTACAACGCTGACGTCTCTGCTTCACTTAAATTTCCCAAATTAGAAAAAGAATTCGTGTGTCCTTTAGGGAGCTCGTACTTCATTCGACCTCAGATATCTTTTTTAACAATTATTCATACGTAGTTAATCCCTGATTTGAATTTGCAAATTCCTTAACCAACTGTTTTATGTCCTATTTTTACAACCTTTCACGTTTCAGTGATTATTCGAAAAAATAGCTCAAGGAAGTAGCTGTGATAGAGTCAAGTCAAAAAAGTATTAATTAATACTTAACTTATCCCAATAAAGCCGCTCGACTCGAATAAAAATAAAGCAGTTTTTGAACATTAAACGCTTTTTATAAACTCTATAAACAAAAAATTGTTTTTTCATTAACGACTGAACCAAAATAACCAAACTTTTGTTTTTTTTTATCAAAAAAAAGGGCCTGAGCATTTAATTGCGCACATTTGATGAATTTTTGATATTTTACAACTTTTTTGACCCGACTTTACTCCCAAAGCCTCCTTTACAAAAAAAAAAAAAAAACAATGTTTCGCCGAGCACGTGAACAATTGCTAACACGAATAAATTTTTTTCTAAACAATAATTCAATGAAATAAGAGAAGCCATCGTTTTGTTTTCGTACAAAATGAGGAATCATTACGACTGGTTGTCATAAAAAAAAAATACTAATATTTTCATTGCTCTTTATGATAATTTGAAACCATATTTGCACGATCTCTAAAAACAGCCTGGAGTATTCGACTGACTCTTAGTTCGGTGATTGCCAAATTCGTAACGAAAAAATAAAGAATCGAAAATTCACTCTCATTCAATGTTTCTTAAGGTGTCTTGGTCCGGGAAAAAATGCCCGACCACCGAAAGTGTAAATATTGCGGTAAGAGCATAAAGAGCAACGGTCGTAGGCGCTGTAAACAATTGAGCGTAATGATATCGCGAGTACCAGGCAAATGCCAGTATCAGAGTTAGAATGCTAACTAAAAGTCTGCTTAGGTCCCAGTCGTTCGGTACCGAACTCATTCCCGTACCCGTTGGTAAATTTTGAAAAGACTGAGGGCTCGAATAAATTGATGATGAATTATCAATCGTACTTGGCTGAGAGCTCGAACCTGATGTAACACGTTGCTGATGTACGAGACAATGTACAACACAATTGTTGTACAAACCACAACGTTCCAACGTTTGACTATCAGGCTGCAGAAGTTGTCCATTAAAAACTAATCGTATTCGCTTTTGCGACTCGAGCTCTACTTGGAAATGCCTCCTAGAAAATTTAAATTTTTATTCAAAATATATATGTTTACAATGCGAGATTAATGACTTTAGAACTAAAAATTTCAAACCTTTTAAATTCCCCAAGCATCTCTTTGAGTCTGCCCGTCACTAATTTCTGGTCATCATTCATAAATTTTAATTTGATCGTTATCTCATTCTCGTCGACCGATGATATATTCTCGGCCACTTCATTTTGATCAACAATCGGCGTTGTTCCCGATATGTTGGGTGACGTTGTTTCAGATGTACTTATTTTCACACGTTTCCTTAATAATCCCGTGTCGTCATTGTTGAACGAATCCATCGCCTCCATCAAAACTTCCTCAGAAGTTGCAGCTGCCGGTGGAACCGTTGATTCCACAGGAACTTCGCTACTCGCTTCAGATAAAATTTTACTTCTGTTAATCCATTGAGATTTATTTATAATTTGCCCTAAAATATCTTTCACAGCTTAATTAGAATAGAGAGGTCGATAGTGTCAAAAATATAAAAAATGAGATTCGAACTATGTTTTCTGCAATGAAATTCTTTCATTCGAGAAAAAACCAGAAATTGTATTATAATAAAAATTTAAAAATCTTCAAATAATATTCAGCAATTATTCTCAGTGTAATTACATTAAATATGATTTTTTGCAGATTTGTTCGTAGTGGCTGAAAAATACTGTAAATATTTTTTATCAACATTTATCTCTTCACTGAAAATACCTTTGAAAAGAGATCATTTTGAAACTTTGAAAAGGAAAACCAATTACCAGTGTTGTTTGTTTCGGGACAACTTTCGTCAGCTTCATCCCTAGTATTGTCGTTACTTTCTGGAGGATTTTCTATCAGAGTTTCCACAGTTTGAGCAGCAGCAGTTTGGCTGCCAGCTCTGAATTCTTCTATCCGTGTGCGTGTTCGATGTTGAAGAATAAGTACTGTGCGTATTAACGGTTGGTCGGCTATGTTGGTGGAACACCAAGCGATCCAACCGATGCAGAGAATACCCACGACGATAAAAAAGTAGGTGACTTCGTCACCGACGCCTTCGATCAGAGTCATCCTTTTCGTTGTTACAAATCTAAAAAGTTACAAATCTAAAATAATATATAAAAAAAATATATAAACGAATATTTATATCGAAATAATAATTTTAAGTTATTAAGTTTTCTTTCTAGCAACATATTTAAATATATTCATTACAACGAGCAAGAGGAAAAAGGCGAAGCAAGTTTTATGAACATGTTGAAGAACCAAACTTGAAGGTTACGTTGTATCTACTAAAGTTGAAACGAATTGAATAATTGAATCTCAAAAACGATTCCACTGTCAATCAGCATAATATATTCGGAATGATTTTTCTAAACCACTCGCGGTACAAGTTTCAGTAATAAACGGGAAAGAGAATGAAAAATCGAAAAGCAAAAATTTAACATCGATTGACACGAATTGTTATCTTTTTCCTGTCCATTCTCAAAACAATACGTTGTGTCGTGGAATTAATATTCTCACGTGATCTTTGTTTTTTTTTTTTAATTTTATTTTATTTTTTGTTTTTCATACAAAACGTTCTTGGTAGCTGTTGTGTGATCGTAAAGTTTGACCGAATTATAAATTGCTCATCCATAAACATCTGGAGATGACGCAAAACACAAATAGGGGGTTTTGACAGAGCAGATTTTCATTCGAGCTAAGAGATGTGTGTAACGAGACAAGCCAGAACAGGTACACATAAACACGACTATATACGACAAAAAAATTTCACATTTTCTCCTACCTTATTAATTGCAAATACTTGCTCCAATTGTGCATTTATAAAGTGCACTTAACAGGACCCGAATGAACGTTCCGAACGTACATAGTAGTTGACTTTTTTATTCGTTTAATTTAAATTGATCGAGAAAAGTAATGGACAGTTTAACAGGCGAATAAAAATTTGTCTATACTATTTATTTACGCAAACCCCTCTGCGTAAATATATACTATCAGAGACGTCAAGTTACCACCTAAAGTACTATCTACATGAATACACACTGGCGTGTACGTGTTGGTTTGTGTATATTGCTATGTATGCTAGTGGGTAAATCCGTCGGTATTTAACATGGGTAATACACTTTTCAATAAGGCATTCTCCGCGACGCGACGTCCGCGTCGTCCGCGTCATATGAGCCAAGCTGTGTGTTTCCTATTCGATTCGTTATCGGCCCAAATAACGCTATCTCTTTCTTCTTCCATTCGTGCTCGTCTCCATATCTGCGTTCATTCAACCAGATGGCGTAAGCTACTGCTCACTTTAGACTCAGGATCTCCGAGGAGTAGCGAGGACAAACAAGGCGTCTATGTATGTTTTATTAATAATAATAAATAATGAATATATATTTAATAACAGAAAATAAATAACTTGTTCCAAAAGATAGAGCTATACGTGTGGTTGTTAGAAAAGCGGGCAAGAACGACGACCGTTAATAATTATAAGATTTTTAAGCGTTGGAAACGCGACTTGCTTTTTTGCGTCGAAACGGACTGGCAGTGCCAGAGTCCAAGGCGGAAGGTGGCAGAGGTGCCACTCACTACGTGCGCGCCACTACAAATTTAAAATCGTGCAAATTAGCAAACCAAGTAAGTTACAATTAGTCTGATTTGTTATGGTATGAGGAATCGCAAAGCCCAAAAGATTCGAAAACTCAATACCGACCGAGTTGTTAATCCTTTTTCGATGCAACTCAAAATCTGTGAACTGAAAAACAGTTTTTTTTTTACTCCTGACGATTCTATACTTATTTCCATGACGATTTCAGGACGAAACGACCGAAAGGTTATCATCAATAATAAGTGTCCGAAATTAATAAAATTCGGAAATATTCCAACATTGGAACAACATTTGGAAAATGATATCAATTTATTTCAAAAACAACGTATGTATAAAGGAATTTCGAATAACAATTTAAAAAAAAACCTCTTAAAATTCGCATTAAATTGTTAAATTTGTCCCTGTTGGCTAAAAATGTTCTGTCAATATTTTTTTATAAACTTTCATCTCATCATCGATGTTCTTAATTATATTTTTCGATGAATTTGTAAATAAGATTTATCCTGACATTGGAATCTACAAGATGGCATATTTTTCGTTGCGACGGAAGAATTTTTTTTTCCTTATTTTTTCATTGTACTCACTTAAAATTAAGGGGAAAAAAGGAACTGAAAAGGAAAATCAAAATTTTTGTAAAAAAAATGCGTTAATCGTGATAATATTAATAGTAATTACAAACATTACATTAGGCAATTGTTTTTTTTTCGTTCTCTTTCCGTATTAGATTTTGAAGCGATATTATAAACCTACCGATCATCGTTTAAACCATCTCGTAATAATAAATACAAATTGCAATCTAAATCAGACACGCGTATCGGTGGCTGAGCCAGCTTGTTATTTATATAATAAAGTCCATCGGGGACGTGAAACGCTTCACGTATTTCACTGTATATTATAAATTTTATATACGACTCTAAATTATATCCCTTGGTGCCATATTGTACCCGATTAAGTAATTCACCACACGAGGACCAAACAGTTTTCTTTATTTTTCAATTTTCATTACTTTTTTTTAATATATATGTTACGCAAGGAAAACTTCGGGCAGAATAAACTCTCTATTACACGCGATCACTGGGATTACGTTTCACACCACCAAAAAAAAAAAAAAAAAAAAAAAAATGTCAGTACATTCAACCCACATTTGAAGTATTTTTTATTCATTGTTCATCGATAGTAGAAAAATTGTAAAAATTTATTTCGCATAGCACACGGAGCCATTACATCAAAGACCGACATGAAAAATCTTTCGTTTTTTTCATAAGGAGAATAATAAAAGAAAATTTCATGGGAAAATAATCCATTTTAAGGACCAGAATGAACATCGGCTTCTGAATTGACCAGTGCTATGAAGTTACATCCAACGATTTTCGTAATACGATTGAATCTCACGCAATTTCACGATTATTAGGATTAAACGAGTAATGTGGGTTATCGAAGCAAAATGAACCGTTTAGAAGACGCAAAAAAAGAAAAAGAATAACAAATTGAAGAAAAAGGAAAATCGATCTATTCCGATCACGCGAGTCTGACATGATTCATTCGACAACGACAAAGTTGACGTAAATAGTTTTGTTTTCTGTCAATATCCAAGTGGTCGCGCGGAAATGCATTCAAGGTATCGTCGATCTGCCCTTCCCTTGCCGTTGGAAAAAAAAAAAACAAAAAAAAATCGATGTCACACCGTGGAAGACGCAAATCAAATGATGAAATTTGAATATAATCTCTAATTGTGGGTGTGTGCGCTATTTCACTTTTATAACCACATCAACGGGGTTACTCGATTACTTTTTTCTCTTTTTTATCTTACGCGACACAAATGCAACTCTTATCCTGTACATCCAGGCGTCTTTTTTTTTTTTAATCATTTTTCTCCTTCATTTCAAAACTCTTTATCTTTGAGACGCATCTTTAAGAAGTGCGGATTTAGCATTTTTTAGTTTGTCCAGTCGTCTTTGTAAGTGGGAATTCGCTGTTTCGAGCTCCTCAACACGACCCTGCGATTCACGAACCTGGAAACAACGTTTCACAAAATTATCTCACTTTCAAAAACTTCAATCTGTATATTCTTCTCTTTAATTTAATGTGAGATATATTTTCCTAACTTTTAAATTTATAGAAATTCCTAGAGAAAAAAATACCATTTCTTTTTAGAAACGTTCTTGATTTTGAATTGTTTCAGATTAAAAATTATGCGGAAGTTTTGAAAAAAATTCACAAAAAGTAAAATAGGTCGCATAATATATTATATTTCGTATTGTATTTAATTAAAAAAAAAAAAAAAAAACCAATAAATGTAAATTAAATCTTCAAGGTCTGCTTTTGTACATTGTTTTAAACACTTCATTCTGGAAGCAATGGATCTAATTTTGTAAGCACTGATATTCCTTAATAGTGTGTAAATAAAAATGGCATTCGTCACGCGGTCGTAGTGACGATGATTTGACGTTATCACGACTGTCAGCTATATTTTTTGACGGTTTGTGGTCAGATTTAAGAAAATACACGATAACTTATCGTGCCAAGAAGAGCTTTGCTTAACGACGTTTAAACATGCTTAGTTTGCAATATTTGACTCGTTTCTTAGTTAAATGTTGCAAATTAATTCCTATGAGTAATCTCAAGGATCAACGGCGGATAGTAAAGAATTAATGTATTTTATAATTAAGAAGAATATTTATACGCATACCTCTCTTTGCAATTTCCTCTTCTCAACTTTCAATTCATCTTCCGCTTTTTCTGATGCCTCAGCCGCTGATTTATAACGTATAACTTGGCTCTCTAGCCTGGCGACAGTTGCCTGCAACGTGGACATATCTTGTTCAGCTTTTTGCAATTTAAATTTATAATCTGCCAACAATTTGTTCGCTTCTCTCTGAACGTCCTCAGAATCAGACAATCCACCTGCACAAAGAGATAAAAAAAAGCATATTCGTGAGCACACGAATCGTAGAAAATTATTGTTTCGTGGCGATATAATTATACCTAATACTGAACCTGAGGATTTTTCCGATCTCAGACGACTCTTTGCTTCTTCCAGTTCCAACCTCAAATGGCCAATTTCATCTTGTAATTCCTTCTTTTCGGAAGCAAACTTTCTCAATCGAACATCTAATAAAAATATGAATTTGTATAAAATTAAAAGATTCATTACGAATTTATTATAAAACCGTGATCCAAGATAAATAATTTTTCTATTTTTACCTAACGAGCCTTCACCAGCGTTTTCTAATAACTCGGCAGCCTCTGTGCTGACTAGTACTCTTTTCCTGTATCCGTTCACCATTTCATGCTCTTCTTCTCCACTACCCTCATCGTCAACTATGACGAGTCCATTTTCCTGTGAAATTACAGTCACATTTCGTTTCAAGTTTGAGCGGAAATTGGTGATGCAAATTTGTTAGTTTATATGTTTGTTGACAAGTTTTTACCTGAATAAGAGTGTCCCTCTCCAACAATTGAGCTTTGCATACTTCGAAATCTTCCTTTAATCGTTGACTGACACGTTTCAGCTGTTCGGCTTCTCTATTTTTTTCCCTAAGCTCGCGTCTCAATTGTGCGGTTGTTTCGTCCAACTCTTCAAGTTTGTCTTTTAATAAATCAACTTGATATGCATATGATGATTTTTCGTTGTCCAACTGAGCGTTCGCGATCATTGCTTTTCTAAACTTTTCCTCGAATTCTTTGAGCTCTAACTAAATTTTAAGAAAGACAACATCAATGATTGATTAATTTCACTAAAATTATATGTTTCGAGCGTTATTCAATGAACGTGGACATTGATTCTCTTTACTTACTCTTAGATCTCTGCTTAATCCTGCATCTTCCAACGAATCTTCCGATGATCTTCTACTTGACTGAAAGTTGTTCGAATTTGCAAGTATGCGTGACGTCCGCACTGGATCAGGCGTTACTCGCATTGTTCTGCTGCCTTCTGCTGCCACATCAAATTACACATATGTTAACACCTAATTTGCTAATTTAGTCATCGTTGTCGACAGCAGTCCATCAATTTTTTTAATGGCACACATCGTAATACGTTCAAGGCCATTTGCCCAAGGTCACAAACGTTTGATAAATGGTGGAAACTCTCATAAGAGATTCACTTTTTCATAATAAAGTATAAGGACGACTTTTCTCATTATATTCTCCGAAATTTTATGGAACTGAAATCATTTTTCTTTCTTACAAACATAGGAAAAAAATTCATATGTTGGAGTAGACTTTTCTTCGATTCAATTGCAAAGTCAAAAACCCTTTTTAAGTAATTCACTTTGATTATTCAAATAATTGAATATCCAACTTCAAAAAAACATATACAAACGAGTCTTACTCACCCGAGCACATATCGTAAACTCTATCCGCATTCTCTTCCACCTCTTTTTGTTGTCTCTCCAATTCTCGCATCCGAATTTCCCGAGCTTCAGCACGGGCTTGTCTCCTAGCAGCCAGTCTTGCTTCTGCCTGAAAAATACACAATGTGTTACAATTTTCAAACATTTCGCTTTTCAACTCCCAATTGCCCTGACGGGCAAAAAGACGTGAGTAATTTTCATGATAATCGAAGAAATTGATTTCTTTTCGAATTCATTACAATTAACCTATTTGACGAAGACCAAGAATTTTACGAGCGTTTTTTATATAATTTCTGAACTTCTCACGAACGACTTTACTATTGAAGAATATTTTCAATAATTCAAAGAATATGTCATCACTTTAGTTTAAAACCGAGAAAATTCTGCATGTTTTATAAGCTCGAGTTATTGAATATTTTGTAATGCAATAATGGTCATTATTAAGAACTTTCCGGTAGATTTATAGGTTTCGATGAATGATTTATTTTTCGAATACGTAGAAATTGAGTGTATTTTCGTCAAACCCATTAATCATATTGAATCCTATAACACATAACAATTTTGTAAGGGGGAGAATTCTACATTTTTTATAGTGCGCTTGAAGATTCTTTTGATTAACAATCACGTTTTGTTGCTCGAGATATTAATCCGTTTTTATCATTAACAGAACCAACATGTAAATATCACAAACATTGATAGGATCCCAGGATAACAGAAAGGACAACAAGCAACTGCTTTAATTGAGGATTTCTTGCCCAATTATTAAAACCGTAAACATTTACTTGTTTTAATTATTCCTTAACTCAAACGATAAATTAAAACCCAGTATTCGATCCGGTACAAATTAATTATCCACAATTTAATCAAATGTTCGAAGTACGTTTCTCCTGTGAAGAAATTGAACCCAAAACTTAAGATTCAAATGATGTTCAATGCTTTGCCAAGTCTTATGACTTCATCCTAGTTACATACATTGACGATAAGAAATTTTTTTAGCCCCTACTGAAATAAGCATGCTATACCTCTTTGGCTATCTGGTCGAGTGCTTGATCCTCGGCAGAATGCCTCGTAGCATTACGTCTTCGTCCTGCTATAGTCGACTCCATTATAATTATTGTGTTTTTTCAAATTTTTTTTGTTTTTATTTTAAAAGTGTGATTCAATGAGCTGTTTCTTTTTCAAAGGACGATCGCTATAGCAGCCACGAGGTTCCTTCACCGCACAGCGTACGATAAACACCGCACTAAAGACAACACAAATAAATGGACGGTTAACGCAGAATCCAAATAACGTTTCAGTTTTTCTCCATTGGAACGAAACATAATTTTTGTTATCAGTCTTTCCAGTTTTTTTTTTTTTTTATACCTACGAGAAAAATCGTAAATCTTATTGTTTTACTTGCAAAAACAATTTATACATTTTTAGTCACAAGTATATCCAAAAATAGAAAAAAGAAGTTGGATTGCCTTTCAATGACGCAAAAATCTGTATTGTAATACAAGTAACAAAAAAATTAAGTTCCACCAAATTATCACATAAAAACAAAGATTTTGACAATTCACAACATAGAACAAAGTTTTAAAAATAATATTTCACTAATTGTATTGGATGTAGCACAATAGAGTAGAATAAAAATTGTCTCAGAAAGCAAAACTAAATAATAAGAAAAAATATTTATACAGCAGGCACGGTATAAATTTAATAATCCCAGGACACACTCCCTAACGTTCGTAGATGTGTGGGAAAAGTAAAAAGATAAAATTGCAAAAAAGAAAAAAAATGGATCGGTTAACTGTAAATTTGTGCGAGTCAAACGATCGAGGTGTAACAGAGTGGAAGGCTTGTGTGTCGTACGAAAAAAGTGTACCTGAAAGATGAGAATTTGTCATGTAAAACACGTAACACACGAAGAGAGACGAGGAGCAAAAAAAAAAGCGTTCCAAAAGTCTATCTTTATCTCGGATCACACGAATTTACGGCTTGCAATGGGTCGGTCATTTTTACGTTGCTAAAAAAGAAAACCGGAAGAATAAAAACAAGCACGGAAACGAATTAAAAAAAAAACGTCAAAAAATTGGAAGTCTACGAAAAATAAAATGTAACATAGTAAAAGAGTTTAATGATCATTCTCGTTCTCACACACCTACACACATATAGCCACATATAGAGAGAGAGAGAGAGAGAGAGAGAGCGACACCGAAAACGACACGACGGGACAGATGCGAATAAGACATGCACCATGAATCACGTAAAAACGGTATAGTACGGTTAAATTTTGTATTTTTAATCCTCATAATTAACGCTCGAGGCCTCAAAACAAGATTTTTGCCATGAAAATAAAAAGTTTATTCGAAACGAAATTTCAAATCGAAAAATCAGTGCACGTAAGAAAAAAACGCACGAATCTTTTGTAACGTGAAAATAAATGGGGTAGGGAGACAACTATAAATACAATCAATGGAAATTAGATGACTCGAGTCGGCGATGACCATCTGTAGAGTAAAACAGTGTGAGGATTCACACTCTGTTCGTACAACTCGTATTACATTTGTTGTATCGGTAATTTTTTCGATGTTTTCTTCTTTTCTTTCCAACACACCCCCGATTTATAATGTTATTCTTTTGGCAATCTCGCGTACCAACGGTAAATATCCCTTCAACAAGTTCACCGTTATAAGAATTGGATTATTTGCGATGCACACACGCGTTTATATTCACGATCCAATCTCGTGAAATCGTACACGAACGAGCGGCACCAAGATTCATTTTTCGATCGTGTACCCCTCCGAGATGGACTACTGTAACCGTACTGGTGTAGATTTCCTATGAGTGTACATATAGAGACACCACGACGAGGCACACATGCGAGCAAATACACTACCTACTATATCTGCGTAGGTAGGAACGTATAGGTAAATTACCAAACTAGATAAACCCAATCTAGTAATACGTTTTATATACTCGTTTTGACAAAACAAAATGGCGTAACCCACGTAGATTATACGTGCTATGTAACACCTCTTACGCCCTTTTGTACAGTAGCGGTCTTTCACGTGTATACGTGCAGTATATACACACACAAACACATTCAGAAGCGCGTCATCATGTTCGCAGTAAGGCCACGCACGTAAATACTAAACCACTGCACAGTGCACCGCGCCTTTAAAAGAATTCCGTTTGAAGTTCATGGTGCTGCCATCTAGCGGCACACGGTCTGGCCTATTTCTGGATATCAACTTTTTTGTTGACTCGGTAAATTACGCTTTTTATGTATAAAGACTGCGGTGGAAGAACACTTTATCCAACTCTGACGACTACCGGATGCAATATTTTGCCACCAGAGTCCCCGAGTCAAAAAAACGGCGGAAGATCTTGTTATCAATAGATTAGATTCATGTTTTTGTTGGTATGTATACAGGAAATATAAATGAACACGATTTGGCTTGATATTTTTTTCATCTTGTCGTCGTTTTTTACCGGTGCTCCGATTCTCTAAAATGTAATTCTCTGCCACTCTTTCTCCACGAACCAGTGGACACGTATATCACGAGCGACGGTGTTTTATTCCGGAGCTTTCTTTTATTATAAAAAATATACGTGTTTCATTATTTAATACCAAAAAACCCTGAGAAAGATGGATTCTACGGACTATAAAGAAATTCTTGCGACTTCGGCTTCGATTTGTACGATTTCACAGTTTCTAGCCGGTATGTAAGTATTTTGACCGCTTCTTATCCTAATATTGTTATTTTTTTATGTTAAGTACATGAGACATATTTCCATTTAAATTGGACACCTGATAACGGCTCCTATATACAGTTACTCCAGAACATAACAGCAACGAATTCAGACGTCTGAATTTGTTGATAATTAAATATCGAACAGTTTTTTTCTTATTCGCGTTTATTTGTCATGCCATATATTTTAGCACGATTCAGAAAATATATTTTTTTGGAACAAAAATGGAAGCAGCTAGGATACAAGTTTGCTTAGCTTGGTTGCAATGATATATGTTTTAGCACGATCTAGAAAATTATATTTATGGGGAGCAACATATAAGCAGAATAGACTTTTGAGTTTTTGCGATTTCATCGATCGTAATTTTGGCGGTGAAACGTGACCTTCAATTTCCGGTTTTAATCGATCTTATTTGCTTAGCTTGTTTCGTTTTTTTTCGAGCAGCAATATATTACTCAGCCACGTCCTATAAATTTGGATATTACTTCAATTCTTTTGTGTCATTTTCGCCCTCCATTAATAAATGAATAATAAATAGTCAAATTAATTCAAGTTATTCCGATCCACCACGCTGTTTTTTTTTTTCATTTCATGAACCATTTCATTGTTCTTAAAAATTGACGAGTGGAAATTTTTTGAAAATACGGTGCTCAAGATCGTAATTTTTGAAAATGTATCCTCCCTCAAGTTCAATTTTTTTGTCTTTAGACACGACGAAAAAATATTGTCTGTCCTATGTTTTTTTCTTACAGACTAGTATGTCGAAAATTCATAATCAACAAAAATACAGGCGACGCGTCAGCTCTGCCGTTTGTGACTTGTTTCATGTCGTGAGTATATATGTACA
Organism: Campoletis raptor; assembly: GCA_948107755.1. Taxonomy (NCBI): domain Eukaryota; kingdom Metazoa; phylum Arthropoda; class Insecta; order Hymenoptera; family Ichneumonidae; genus Campoletis; species Campoletis raptor. Next base: position 17,719,865 of record OX403623.1, read on the forward strand.
CTAGAAATATTTTTAAACACGGACAAAAATGTGTTTTCGTCTCGAAATATTGATGTTTTTGTTTGTACTGTGCATATTTGCACAAGGATAAATTATGTTTGTGAATGAATAAAGCCTCCAGCGACTTCTTACCTGGTTTCTCCGTCCTCTTGAAAATTCTTGACTTATCAAAGTTTAAACATCGAGAACAAAAAAAACAATAATAACGTATTGAAGGAGTAAAAATACGATGTTCCAGATGCAGCCTTTGGATGAGATACGGCCAATTGATTGAAGATCATCATGTTATTCTTGTCAATCTTCTTGGTGGAATACTTCAAATATCATATACAATCGTTTACCTGTTTTACACTACAAAACGAACGATGATATTCAGACAATTGTTTGCAGCTCTATTTTTCGTAGTGTTGGTATATGCTTACAGTGTTATGGAATTTGACAGAAAAATGGCAGCATCGGTCGTTGGATTTCTGAGTTGTAGTTTAACGATCCTATTCTTCGCTTCGCCTCTCATAATGCTGGTAACTAAAACAGTACAAAATGACAGAGTAAAGGAAAAAAAAAAACAAACTCTATAATACACAAGAATTTTCCAAAATTGACAAGAAGTGGTAAAAGAATGAGAAACGTCAATTTGCTCTCTTTTTTCACAGGCTCACGTGATAAGAGTACGAAGCGCCGAGAGTTTACCATTTCCGGTAATAGTCGCAACCTTCGTGGCATCCATGCTGTGGTTCACATACGGCGTACTTATTGACGATGCATTTATAAAAACACCGAATTTCTTGGGCTGTGTCCTATCGGGCTTTCAGCTCGCATTGTTCGTTCTTTATCCGAAGAGAAAAGACGATCAAACGTTTTTTATATAAATAAGGATATATCGATATTGAATTTACTTATCGAAATCCGTACGTCGATTTTAATCGAACGTTCGAAAAGCTGAAAAAAACTTATTGTTGAAGATGAAATGAAAAGTATACTGTGTGCATTTTAGAATGTAACAGGATAATGCAGGGTTCTCGTGTTGCGATAAAATCGCAAAAACACTGTCTCATTATCAAGTCCCATATTATCGAGTACGATACAATATTAGTACAAATATTCACTTATTTTTTTATACTTCAGTATAAATTTGAATGAAAAAATGTAATTTTTTCGGACCATACGCTGTAAAAGAGAGATAATTTATTTTTAATTTTCGACAATTACGACAATTATACTTGTGAAAAGGCATTTGGATATTTTTTATCCACAAGAAACGATCTTTCTGTGTAGATAATTTTTGAAAATCTGATTATCATGTATTCCAAATGTGTTTGTGTGTACATATAATAAATCCTACGTTTGTTACATTCATTTAAACGTTTTATTTTCTTCGTATTTTGGTATTAATCTCTCACACATTCAAGCTCGATGAATGATTTATTAGGACGTGAGAAAAAGTCGCATTGGAAATCTTCGACACGAGATCGTCTGTGATGTTTTAACGATCACGGGTGCAAAATACAGAAATGATAATTAAATTACTGCAGGCGATCAATATTATTTATTAAATACAACAAATGGGAAAAAAATCATGACAAGGAAAGCGATATCTGAAAATCACTCTTTTGGAATTCCCAATACGATTTTTTCCTAAATTGAAGAAAAAAAATTGTCACATCTCTTATTGGTGTTATAAAATGAACAATTATTATTTTTAGTTTACCATCTAAACAATTTGACGGTGAAACGAGTCTTTCTGTCTTAACAACTAGACCGGTAGATTTACTCGGGTTTGGATTTTGTATTTTCCTTGTAATGAAGGAATACGAGTGAGAATAAAAATACACCGCCCATCATGGAGAACGCACTCACGTAATAGGGGTAAGCGCTCGGTATGAATCTCTCGTATTGAGTATGTTGAACCGGACGTACGGAAACTTGGGTTGAACTGTACAAGTGAGTAAGTCCAATTCTCGTGTAATCGACTTTGAATTGATAAACTCCATACACATCAGGAATCTTGAATTTCGCTTCATAACGTCCGTTTCCAACGTGTTTCATCGTCATACGAACGAATGGATCGATTCTCACGAATTCCAGTTGCAAATCATTCGCCTCGTAAGGAACCCATTTATCGTTGAAGAGTTTTTCGACTTCTATCGTATAAACAACGTCTTCCATTATCGTATATGCCGGGGGTGGTTGTGGCTCACCAATCCTGTGGTGATGAACCGATGAGACCCGAATCACACCGTTCTCCTTGAAAGTCCATTGAGCTATAGATTTCACGACCTCCTCATTGCCAGACTTCTCGAAACGTCGGCCACCTTAATGGAAAATTTTCATATTGTTGTTATTTAACAAGATAACACTTTTTAAGTGCTCAAAAATCGTACACAAATCTATTCAACGTTAGATTTAATTGGAAACGCGTCTGGTAACATTGGTTACAGAATTCAAAAAGCAATAGCAATGAATAAGAAATCAGACCTTGTAGTTTTGAATTTCGATCCTGTACGAAAACATATCATTTCACAGTTACTTATTTGTTTTTTTTTATTTTTCAAAGCAATTGCAATTTTAATGTGAATTAGAAATTCGAAGCAATGTCGTTTACCTTGAGCTTTCTGAACAGGGCTGGTGAAAGCTTCGTCACTGAAGAAATACAAAGAGCCGGAGAACAATACGCGAGCGTTGTTTCGTGCCTGCAGCGCGGCAATGAGGAGTGTATTTTTGCCGACAGCATGGGGATATTCTTTTACAGGAAGATCCGGGTTGTACGAATATGCGGTGCTCGAAGCGGTCAAGAGTCGTAAAACAAGAGGATTATCCGAATCGGCGATCAATCCTGTGCCGCGATAAAGAAGAGGAGCAACATTTTTATCACCAACAATGACGGGCGCATCGATCAGATTTGATGGATCCGCGACGATCGTCGTATGCTGTCCAGCATCACTGACGTCATAATTCATGTGATCAATAACCGAAGCACCTTCCTCGTCGCTTTCGAAACCGCATTCAGATGCCAATTCTCTTAGCACTTCTCCGCTTTGTGACGAACCGGCTATCAGTACGTTTCCACCTCCATCAATGAAATCTGCCACTGCTTCGATGTTTAAAGCTCCACCAAATTCTTCCACTCCCGGCGCAAATATTATCAAATGTTTGTACAGAAATTCTCCATACTTTGAGAGCACAAGATTTGCGTCATCCGCCAATTTGAATGTAAGCGAGTAATCTCTATCTAAAATATTAAAAAAATATTTTAAAATGTTTATAACTAAAATAAGCAAATTACGTAAAACATCTACATTTTCTTTGTGATTCGTCTATCACAATAATTTCAATAATCGTTATTGATAACGAAACGATAGCCAGAGTTGAGAACCTGCACAATTTATGAAAATTTTTAATACTCAAATTCGATAATTTCACTTCATTGTTCACTGGGAAGATTCCATAGATTTACTTATGAATAAGTTCTATGAATCGTATATTGTTGGGACATGATCAATATTCGATATTTGTGTGAAAAAGTAAATAAACGTCAAAAACGCGTTGCATAGTGCATCGGTGTGACGATAAGAAAAATATGTTTTTACGAACCTTGCAAAGATTTGAAGAATATGGAATGTGTCTCCTTGATAGCTAGATTATCGAGTAACACAAGAGTAGGGCCACCGGCATTAGCAACGGTGAAAATACAGAGAAAACATAAAAATATATTTGCGAGGGCCATGTCGCTACCCTTCATTTTTTCTCTCAATAAAGAATACCGACAACCTTGCCACGAGTTGATGAGACGTGGTAACAATTGTTTCGCTGAGCTAAAAAACCGGAGGCAGAACGGAAGTGACACGTCCGCGTCTTGTGCACCGTTCACGAATAAACTGCATGAAAACAATATTTTTTCAATTAAGTCGAGTAAATTGGACAAATAACATGTAATTAATTAATGTGACTATTAATAAAAACGATTTTTTAGTATCCCAACATGATTTATTGATTAGCATGATAAAGTTCCAATTTGTTCTGTCGTTCAAAATTTTTTCGATTATGCTGCCTCTTACGAACAGTTATAGAACTTGTAGAACGGGCCCCAACAATATGACAAATCGCTAATTTCACGGACGCACACCGGCGTCCGGCGTCCATCGCGCGCGGGGAGGCACGTGAGATAAAATTTCGCGCGTGTTAAATAGTGTTAATTGTTAGTGTGATTAAGCTGTCTACATCAAATGAACAATATCATTAAGACAATGCGGTGTCATAGATAAATACTTTTATTTGTAAAAACTGTGGAATACGAATCATTAACTCTTTAAAAAGTTCAGGTTTAGAAGAGGCAGTCCGCGAGTTTTTATCACATAGGTTATGTCGTTCTATGTGTCTGTACAGTACAGCAGTAGAAACCTGACTTGGCGGGAGGCGAGTTAATTTTAATACTAGAACGATTGTAAGGAGTAAAGAAATGATTTTTTTCGCAAATTTCATGATATTATCGTGTATCTGATCCTTTTTTCGTAGTGTTTATGTTATGATATTGAAATGGAGATTGATCAAAATTTAATCTTCAATTTCGCTTCGATAATCGCAACATTCCTTCTCATAAGCACTGCGTGCATTACGATTTTTCGTGGACTCAAGTGAGTCAACATTGATAATAAACCAACACTTTTTTCGACAGTTTTCAATTCGGAGTAAATCTAATTATTTTTTCCTCATTAGATCAAGGTGGCCAATTAAAGTGAATTGCTGGTTTTGCAATAATTATACCCAAATTTATCGTTCAGAACTGCATTGGTGGCAATGTTCCAGTTGTGAGCAGTACAACGGATTTACCAAGGTCGGAGAATTTTTTTTTTTTCTAAGCTAATAGTAATGTTGGAGTATTAATTTTTTTTTTGCATTATTAATTGAGAAGATATTTCATCATTGTTTTGGTCAGAAAGTGTTTGAGCAGTTCAATGATAACTATTTCTTTGTTCAAGAGTTTTGTCAATTTGTAAAAAATCAATCTCTTCAAAATGTACTTTGAAATCCAAAAAATTGAATGATATCCCACTCCATTTTTTTTGGCAATAAAAATATAAAGAATCTTTATAATACTGTGTAACAGGTCTCTACCATTCTTTTTGAATTGGAAAAATTGAGTGTCACCCAACATTTTTTATTTCTGTAATTGACAGCCATCATCAATCTTACTAACAAAAAATGTAATTGATAAATAAAATGAAATCTAAACTTATAAATATTACAGGATGGTGATTATGCGTATGACATTCCTGAACAGAGCATGCATATGCCAAAGAATTTCAGCAAAATACATCCAAAGCATAAAAAAACTGAGAATCAAAAGGCTGGAAAGAGTCTTTGCGAAAGATGCAACAAAAATGAAGAACTCAAAATATTTGAGCTGCAAGCTTTTGAACCAAAGGGATTTTTCAACAGTGGCTTGAACCGTTTCAAACAGGAGTTAGAATTGAAATATCCTCTCTGCGATGATTGTAAAATTTTAGTTCAAAATGTTCTACAAAAGCAATCTTTGTGGCTCACTCGTTACAAAATGCTATTTTACAAACAGAAATCAGTTAAAGCGATGATAAAAGTATGTGGGTTAAAATCTTGTTGAAATATATACTGTATATATTTTCAAAAAAAAGTCTAATATACTAGATAAGAAATCATGATACAGGTTGATAAATATTTACTATCTTGTTCTTTTTTCATCAGAATGCTGAGAAGTTTGAAAAAATCGTTCGGATCTGCTTGACACTATTGACGTCGATAATGATACGCTATTCCCATTATTGGCCCCTGCCTTTGGTCGGTGCATTTTTACAATCGAGCACTTTTCTCATGAATCAAGCACACAGAGGCTCTGATGCACTGCTCACTTTTTTGTGGCTGTGCATTAGTGTTTCGGAGCGAGTGACCGACATCAAATTTGAACTGTACGAGAGAAATGAGTGGACATTTTTGGAAAACATTACTCGACATCACTTTGTGAGAATCTGATAGAATAAAAAATAGAAACGGGGCTCGCAAAACTAAAAATTGTGTTGATTATTAATTATTTATACAGATAACTGTCGTGGTGCTGATTATTGGGCTTACAAACATCACATCGAAATACAGAAAGCCTGGAAACATTAAGGCGTCGTTCAAAAAATTAGAATCACCAGATCGCCAACGAAATTCATTTCCAACGATTGACGATAGTTTCGAGAATTCTCACTTAGACGGTCAAATTGATGAATCGCAACAAACGTATTTGAATGATCAAGATTCATCGATCAATGATCGAAATTCTACGTTTCAAAAGAAATCTCATATTCTCAGGCAAGTTCCATGGCTGTGGAATCGTATAAAGTTCAGTAATATTGTAATTTATCTAAATACAAGAAATCATGTTATCATAATTCTAGAGAAAGCGCGAATCAGTCTGTCAACTTATCGGGAATGCTGAGGAACGATATGTCGAGGAGTTTTTCGGAAATTGGAGGCAGACACGTATTAAAATTCGACGGTGATTCGGAGCAATATTCGTTGAACGACAGTCTGAGTACACTCAAGACTTTAACTCTCGGTGAATCGCGAGCGGACCAAACATCAAAAATGCCAAGTATATTCAGGACAAAAATATATAATTCAACGAGTCCGGATTTGTTTAATCGTACGAGAAAATCAACGAGAAAATTTGTGCTGGCGCCACCGAAATTGAAGTCGTTCGCTCAAACGTCGTGGGTCGCTGGGGGATATTGGCAAGTTGGGGTCGACACGCCGACTTTGTCGCGTTCGTCGAGTCAGAGTTCGGGTTTCGGTTCGGCAGGTTCGAACTTTGGGCCCTCGAGAGAACCATCGGTAACAAAAGAAATCGACAAATGTTCGATTACGTCGGATAACACGCAATTTTTTTATCCACCAAGACCAAACAGTGTGAATTCCATGAATTCTTGTTGTCAACACGTTTCTCCGATCCAATATGCGAGATGCGAAAACTTTTCTTACAATCAGCCATTGAAAGTCATACCAAATTCAGGATTTTTGCAAAATCCACAATCACATTTTTCACCAGTACATCCAGAATCGAGTACCTGTTACGAGCGTTGTTTATCAATGCAAAACGGAAGTTTGAATTTTTCGACGATTCAGCCAAGCCAACAAATACCAAATTGTCATACCACTTTGAACAATGCAACCTGGTTAGCAATTTTACTTGGTGGATCTCTTATTTTCAACATTGCCGTTTTCTGTACCATAATGCTACGTTAAGTTTATTTTATTAATGACGTGCCTGGCACGAATCATAATCTTTATAAAAATTCCTTTTGTTTTATTATCGCCGAAGACGAGTTCATAGAAAAGTTCGAATGTTCTCTACGTAATTTGGGAAAACGAATTATCGATGGGAGTCCGTCGTTAAACGACAAAAATGGCTGTTACAAAATCATTTTTTAAATAATATATATTTATTATGCAAACAGACACATCCAAGATGTTCTTAATATGCATGAAAAAAATTGTACACTCAAAAAATACGATTTAAAGTGTACATTTTGAAACGTACTTTATGCACTAATGTCGCATCGATAATTCGTGTTGCCAATAGCTAATCAATTCAAGTTTTCGATTATTATTTTTTTATATTTCATTACATAACATTAAACTTGAAGAAATAAGTTTTTGCGAATGATCTACTGCCATTGTAACACTTAAAACTTACAAAACTATAAACTAACATGGATTCAGTTCAAAACTCCACATTGTGTTCGGCCCATTTATAGATTTCCAATGTACTTTAACTGTCAGGGTAACTTTTGTTGAATATTTCTTTTTCTTTGGATATAAGGTATTATGGAATTTATTATCCATTATCCTTTAGCGATCGGGATCATGAATTATTCGAAAAAAATGAATCACTCGTAAAAATTTATTTAACCCCAGATTTAGGACACATTTTGAAAAATATTAGTTTTTGCCGATTTCAATTCTGCCTAATTCGAACCCTTCAATATATCCAGCGTTCAAATCAGTGGTTGCACAGTACTTTCGATGAATTTCAATAAGTCATTAATTAGACATGTAAATATATTCATAGGCGAAAGGGTGTATCTGATTATTATTTCGAGTCTTCTGAGACCTAAAACTGTAATAACTTCTTACCTTATAATTCATAGCATTATCAGCCATTCTATAAGTTATTCGTGGTTCCAACGATGGACAAATAGCGTAGTGGATATTCTGTGATTTATTCCATCAAACTTTCGAAAACCACGATGTAACTTCGATAGTTGTTATTATTATTGTTTAATTAATGGGGAGGTTATTAATTATTGTAAAAATATCCCAAACGATGTTTACTCGCGTAATCGACAGCTTAGATATGAAAATGTGATAAAAACAAAAATCGTGAGCTCGGTGAGCGATGTATTTTAACATTGAAAACTGGAAAGCGTTGAATTGGCGATACCAATTGAAATTGTGGTATAATTATTCTTTTTATACCATAAACTGCTTACGAATTAAGGCTTCCACATTTACTATTATACACAAGTACCTATTTTTTTCTTTTTTTTTTAACATTACGTGATAAAGCTGTAAAATGTTTTTGTTACTTCAACAATTTTAGTCAGTTTATATTCCTGAGGTTTGTTACGATATCTCATGTAAAAATCATTGTAAAACATAAGATAAATAAGCAAGACTTACACGATTGTTAACACTCCGGAAAATATAATTTAAAAAATTGTATAATGCGGTGGTGTTATTTATTATTTCAATCGTTGATTTAATGCCATTATCGAACGATAATTACAACCATGTACACATTCTTTTGGTTCCTACTCTACGATATTGTGGTTCTCGAGCCAGTGGTCTCGATTTTGATGATAAATCTATTCCCAAATGACGCAAATCTGGAGTATTCATGTCTCCGCCGCTTATCGAACGTCTGGAGAAAAGAATGAGTCAAATTGACTATTAAGAAAATATCCAAAATCGCAAACACCACTGGATATTGAATTGCGACCTTTTTCTTTCTAAGGTTTCGTAATTTTTAGATATAAATACCGTTTTTCATCCTCATTTGTTGGGCTTATCACTCCAACAAATTGGATTTGATACGATGATTTCAATCGCGAATTTGAATCATCGTCTTCTTGATTTCGTTTCGAACGATTTCCGACCTTATACTTTGACCTCATGTCCGAATCTTCGTCGTCCGAAAGCTCTTGCTCACCACGCTTGGGAGATGATACAATTATTGATAAATTTGAAATATAAGAAGTTTGAAAAATTTGAATTTCATCAGGTTTTTTGAACGAATCAAAGTCAAAGTCTCATGACATTGTGTAATTTGTCATTTTTTAAAATTACATTAGTATCTGGTTCCGAAGGATTAAGTGTCGTATAAAAAATATTTGCTCCTTGTTGTTAGAGCAATTATCATTGTTAGAACAGTCAAGTAGGCATCAGGTTCATGCTTACGAATTTTCTCAACACTACGGACCTATTTTTTTTTTTTAAGAATAAGTTGTTGATATACTGACCGATATGATCAACTTTGAGTCTAATATTTCACAGTTAAAAGCTTGTTCCATTTATAAAGAGAATTGTAAATTTTTAATGAGAAAAAAAATGTACAGACTGAAAATAGATTAATTCCAATCTAATTTTATAAAAATTCGTAAATAATGTGGGGAATAATCAATGCATACAGCGACTGAAGTGAAACATAAAAGATTACCTGTGCTTTTTGTTTATGTTTCCATAAATCATACATTTCCGCTTTTCTATCCTTGACATCATGAGGTATGTAATTTGCCTGATAATCGGTGGTCCAATGGTGCTGACTTTCAATAACTGCCGGAGGAGAGCGTTCCTCGTACCAATTACCGATCAATACTTTGTTGGAATATTTTGGTGCTGTAGTAGTTGCGCGATTGTCGATTTTTGCTTCTCCACAAAATTTTAAACGAATTTGCGAAAACGTCAAAGGTTTTGGAGGTTTTGGTTCAGGAGAAGCTCCACCGGTGAATAGAATATCCATATTTGTATGGAATTGATTGTTTATAAATGAAAAACCCGATCACAATAAATATTCCAAAAGTCATGAAAAAATCCTACGAAAATGACTTCCCATCATCGATCCCGCATTTAATTGATCTTCTTGAAATAAGAAATGAGTATGAAAATGTTAAGCAACGGTTGTAACATGTCATTTTCAACCAGTTTTCGATGACAGGTTGAATCATCGTGATTCATGTTATTTTCTTGTTTTTCTACAATCGCGTGTAAATAGTTAGCTTTTTTCTTTTCCACTTATCTGGATGTTTCTCGATTTGTACGAAAAAATGAGAAAGAATATTAAATACACTCATTTGCATTTGACGTTATATTGAAGCATTGGCACACAATCAGAAGCATACAAAATAATCGCTAAAAAATTATTCTACTTCTTCCAGCATCAAGCAAGGTATACAATTTTTAAGACAGCATTAGAACATATTTTCATTTTTGTTGTTGTTTATTGTGAATAACACATCTATCTACATTGAGTGGATAATATACGCTCTCGTTAGATCGAAAATTCGGTCGAGGCTTGCCGCAAAAAATGAAAGTTATTTGTGTTTTTAGATTTTCGCCAAATGAAAAATAATAATAATAATAATAATAATAATAGAATAAAAATTCAAAAGGCTCTCCCTTCAGACGGCGGTTTGAGATCAACCTCCTCATCAGTTATTGATAGATCTATATATATATAATTTTTTCGTGTGCACAAATAATATTGAATTTTCTAAAATTTTTCGTTAATATTTTAGATGCATTTTTTTTGCTTTTGTTTTTTCTTTCTTTCATTAATTCTATTTGCTTCCGTATTATGAAAAATAATCGAAACTCTTTTCAGTTTCATTCGAAGTTTCGTAACATTGAATTTTGTTCCCAGACGATCTGCCGCTCATGGGAACGTGATTAAATACGAGAGTAATTTAGTATTATGTATTATTTTCATTATTAATATTATTAGCAGCACTATAGACTTTAGAGGGAGGCTGTTATTCGAGTTATACAAATTAGCCACCATTTGTTGTTGTTTTTGTCGTTCGTTTACACAAATATGCAATTTAGACAGAGGCTGCACGTAAAATTTCTTCCTTTCTACCATCTATTTGTTTTTCGCGTGTTTTTTTTTCTTTCTTTTCTTTCATTTTTTCCTTTCAAATGTGTGTTTACGTGTAATGCCCGGAAAGCCCGCGACCTTAAACGTACGATAACTTGTATCTTGTTCTACAATAATGTGTTTTATCCTCATTCTCTCGCAAGCATTCACAGAGACTTTTAGCAAATATAGATTTTTTACGAGAAATAAGAGAAGAAAATAATGAAGATGAGAACGATGAGGTTTTATTAATAATGCCGTCTGGTCTAACTAAACGATTTAAATAAATATTTACTGGAGTGTGGACTAATTCATTAAGGAGGATACTGATTTTTCTTATTTTCTTTTTTACAGAATCGACTGCATAGTTAATCAAGTATTCGACCTTTCTTGTATCCGCTTTGCCTTTAGCATCGATTCGCCAAAGGAGCGATACTCGGCTGACAAATTATTCATTATCTCGTTTCATAATAATAATAAATTAATAATTATTATTCGTATGTAATAATTAAGAATAATTCATTTGTATCCATCACTTTATAATAATATTCATGATAGTCAATCGAGACAACGGAATTTAACGACAATGCTTGGACGGACAAAAAATAAATCGCCCGTAGAATTATCGAATCACAAATCATCGACGATAAGCAGTTATATTTCGTTGATTAAACTCTCGTATATTTTTTCAGTAATAGGACATTGACGAGAATTTTAGAGCTCTGAATCGCACAAGTTAATTCGAAAAATAAACAAGTCAAAAACATACATGCAACAGATTGAAAAAGACAGATAATTTCGTGGAAAATAAGGAAATACCGTGCGGTCGTATGTAATTAATGGTTGCTTCTGGTACATAATATATAAACTAAATGTTTCATACAAGTTGTTTAGACTCGTATTTAATAAGAAAATAGCTCTTACTTTGTTTCTACCTAAACTTGCCATCAATCTTTGTTTAATAATAATGCAATTCAAAATAAAGGTGAAATAAAACAATAATTGCATTTGAAACATTCCAATTGCAGTTATTCCACTCTCGTTTGTTGGGTGTAACATAATTCGCATTTTAGTTTTCGTAGATTACAAATATCAATATAATAGCCGAATAACAAAGTTTTCTACGACGAATTTTAACGGTACTGAAAAAAGAAAACTAAAAACGTATAAATATATTCATATATGTATATCATATGCGGACACAAATTGCCGTTATTACATTCGAGTGCACGATTATTTAAGCTGCGCATCAAGCTCTGAATTAGTTCCGATTAGAAAATAATTTTTACTTTTCTTTCGTTTCTCGTGTCTTTCTTTCTGTTAATTCGCAATTGCACCACGTTGAGGAACTTAAGCCTATAAAAAAAAAAAAAAAAAAAAAAAAAAAAAAAAAAAAAAAAAAAAAAAAAAAAAAAAAACAGTTTCGTACCCTGAATGAAACAAGTACACGTTCGCTGGTGATGCTGGTGTGGGAGAGAATCAAGCGACGAATAATTTAAGGCCACGCGTTAATAATTGAGTCCCGAGTACTCTAATGAAGCTCGAAGTGCGCTTGATCAACGGAAAAAAAGAAAACGAAACAAAAAATAAAATGTAATCTACAAATTATTAATCGATATATGATACCATAAATTATTATAAATACAGTAAGGTATGAAAAAAGCGTGTAATAATAATTTGACGATAACGATAGTACCGAGAGCACAATTGTTTTGTTTTCTTTTGTTGTTTTTTCAACGAAATTTCCACACTCCCATTTTTATATGATTGTCAAAACTCGCAAGAACGTTTACGAATTCTGTGTCTTTTTAATCACAGAGGAAAGGCTAAAGCACTTGACTTTTTTTTTTAATCTATCAAGTGAGCCCTCCAAATCGATGCAAAATTCAAACTCGTTCTTGTCCAGTTTTTGACTTTGTGTGTTCTGCATAAACGTGAAGTGCCCGTTGGCCAAGTGAGTCTCGATTTTGCTATTTTTTCTGTCGTTTCCTTTTCGTTCGCGATATTGCAAATAAGTACTCATAAGCCACAATCATCCAAATAATCTCTCATTAACTGCAAGTCCAATCGTGTAGATTTATCTCTTCTTCAATAATCATAGAAAGATGTCTACGGAACGTTATCTTTACCAGTTATTACGTTTTTCGGACGCTGATTAAACGAAACGTCATGGTCAAGGATTTTGCTTTTTTCGGTGCAACGGACGTTTTAGGCTTTTTCTTTCATTTTCTTGGTCGATAATTTAACGTAGATATAATAATAATAATAATAATGAATTTTTTTCTTCTCAGCCGAAAGACATTAATCCATCCGTGAATTTTCGGTCTGAATAGTACGCTTTGTATTTGCCCATAAATGTACGTTTTCGTAGTTTTTTTTTGTCTGGTTGAGAAACGATTACAGTCGCAAAAACACCTCGTAAATTGAATTATATTAAGTAATCGTTTTGAGTTCTATTACAGAGTGGACAGGGAAGAAGGGCTTTGCTGCTTTTTTTTCTCAATTTCTCGACTCTTGCTTACTCGCTTTTTTCTTCACGTTTTCCTTATTTTCTTCGTTTAAATTAAATAATTTATAAAAATCAACTATTTACAAATCGATAAGACCTGCAGTATTACACAATACAATATTTATATTGAATCTTAGCCGTTTACCTAAGCGATTGCGTTTTTTTTTTCCTTTTTTTTGTTTTCTCTTAATAAAAAGATAACGGATGGTGCATCGTTTGCGAATACATAATACGTCTATTACCCTTATGCAGATACCGTATTAATTTTTGTTTGTTTGTTCTTTTGTGTGTATGTGTGTGTTTTTTTCCTTTTTCGTTTCATCATTTTTGTTCTTTCTTTGTATTTATACGAAAGAATTATAAATTAAATTCATATCTGAAAATCTTTTTTTTTCGTCGGCAAAAGCGATCTTCCGTTCGTTTTCTGTAAAAAAAGGGGATGAAGAGTATTTTTTTTTTACTTTTCGGTTTACGTTCACGACCGCGCAACGTGACAATCCACATCTATTTGGAAACAAAAAAGAGAAAAAACAAGAAATAAATATAAAACGAAAAATTTGACGTTATCGCGAAAACACGATGAACTAATCATAAATTAAAAATTGTCTGTCATTTCAAAGTTTTTTTTATCATCGAAGGGCAATTATTAATCTTTAGTATCATTAGTGTTGATTATAGTATTCAAAAATTTAATTTAATATTTTTTTATAAAGAGTTTCTGATAAAAGTGATGCAAAGAGTTCGAAATGTGACTTGCAAAAATAAAAATATTCAACATATTCATATTCCAATAATTGTAAATAATGGTGAAATTCAATTACTCAAATGATTGTGTTTTCAAACAAGGTAAGAAATGTTTATTACTTTGGAAACTTTGACAACTTCAGGACGATTAATGTATTTACGAATATTTCATTAAGTTTCATTATTGCAATGTCGAGCAACTGATCGAGTTTAGAAAAAAAATCCTTTTGAATCAACACTCGTTTGATTATGGAGTAATTATCGCACTTCTGTATAATATTCAGTCATATCCAAAAATTAGATGTCGAAAATGTGGAAGGGAAAAGTTTAAATGATTGTCTACTTCATAATCAAACAATGAGGAACGTTTGACTTTTGGGAAATTAATTAGAATACATCTAAGGAATATAACTTTTGGATAAGACTGTACTTGTGACTTGAAGTTTCTAAATTGAACGAAAAAATGAATGAAATAATAACAGATTCCAAATTATTTCAACGAGTATAAAAAAAAATAAAAATCGTACTTTCTCCCAAAGAGTAAAAAATGGGGTCTTATTGTCGGGACTTTAGGACTCACCTCGGTTTCCAGTTCTCATAGCATTGACTCCGCTTACGTTATGTTGGCCAGCGCGAATTGGCTTAGCAATTTGGGCGCTTGGACCACGTCGTGCCAGATTTTTCTGTCTGACAGCTTCCTTAATTCTATCAACTTCGTATTGGTAACGTTTGCGATCACGCATTGCACCTTCTTTGGCATCTCGCAAAGCAATTTCAAGAGCTTTAACGCGTTCCATCGTAGCACGTAATCTCTTCTCGAGTTTCGGCAATTCGCATCTCAAATCAGCGTTGTCGCGAACGAGCTGTTTGTGAACCTGTTGCAAAAATATTAATATTTTTTTTAGATTTATTCAAATTTTATACTTTTTCATATTTAGTGAGTTTTGTAATTAATCATGCGTTTGATTGCGGCTCAAACATTCTCTGTTATTTCAACAACTACCTTTCCAGAAATAAATAGAATTGGACGATGCACGGTACAAATAATATTTACCTTCGTAAGTTGGTCCAAGTTATTTTCAAGGAATGAAATTTTCTGTTTTTGCGCGAGAGAACCACCGTCGTCTTCATTGTCTTCGGCATTCGCTGATTTCTTGATCCTCACTTGAAGATCCTGAACGAATAATTTGCGCAAATTGTGCAGAGTCTGGAGCTCCTTGGCAACCGTGTCTTCAAGTCCCTTGAGATCTTTCCTCGCCTATTTTTTAACCGAGAAAAAATGGACATTTAATATATAGTATTGTGAATAATTTCTTTTTTTCTTTGTAATATCAAAAAAATTGTGTCATAATGTATTTTGTATTTATGTACCTGTTCCCGACGTTCGTTCATCAGTATGAGTTCTTGAAGTTTAACAGATTTGTCGGCTTCCTCTTGTTTCAGGCGGCCGTAATCAGCCTGCATTTGTTGGTGTGCGAGAGTGAACTTCTGATTCAAATCTTTGAGCTCGTTTATCGCCTCTTGTTTTTCAGATATTTCGTCTCTAAGTGCAGCGACCTATAAACAAATAGACGTTTAATATTTACAACAATTTTTTCAAAAATATAAATTTGTAGTAAAAAGATTTCGAGATTGCTCAAACTCCACAAGTTCTCATAAGTTGATGCCCTTCCGTCGAAGTTCGAAGATGACTTTAAAATGAAGAAGTTTGGAAGGCAATAATTTTATTCACTAAAAATTTCAATGCTCACCGTTTCGCACCAAACCTGAAAAAATTCCGCCATCATGAAGAATTTAGGAACATTGATATTCAATAATAAAATTCTTGCGATATTGTAAAAAACAACAACAAAAAATTCAATCAATATTAAAACGATTTTTTCCATCGTACGAAATCGATTAATTGGTTCTCTACGAAACTCTTGATTTGCTTCGAACTTTTCTCTTGTTTCTCTGAATATTGATCAACATTTTTGCTAGGAGCGGCATTTGAAAACCTGTTTATTTAACTCCTCCGAGCATTTTGAAGATTCGTGATTTGGAATAAATGTTTTAACGTCTCTAGAAAAATTAAAGGAAAGAGAGTATGCTAGAAATATTCATATGCGTTTAAAGAAAATTAGTCAACGCATTTCACGTAACGAAACAGAAGTGGTTGATTATCCGTCTGATTTTATAATTATCCGAAGATGGCTGAATTATTTCAGATTTTTGTTTAATTGCGGAGTTTTGAAATACTAATCTAATGCAAAGTTTAGCTGAAAAACATGTGTGATTCATCTCTGATGAATAAAGGTTAATGGAAAATGAAAAGCTGAATGTCGTACCTGTTTCTGATGGACATCGCGCAAGTGGTCCATCTGTTCTTCCAAAGCTACTCGCATCTTTGTGGCAGCCTCTTTCTCCTCAGCTTTTTCTTTGTTCGTAACAGCTTGCACCTGTTCAGCAGCTTTGAGCTTCGCGCACTCCTCACGCAAAGCGTCAACGTCCTCCTCAAGAGTTCGTTTTCGTGCCTCGGCCTCTTTCATCGATTCTGAGAGGGTTTGCATACGTGCTTCGTGTTGAGATATCAGTAATCTACAGTCAGCGAGATCTTTCTCATACGCGGACACCTTGTGTAATGAAAAACAAGATAAAATTAGTTCCAAACCATTGGCAACGATTAACGTAGAGTTTCTTTCGACTAATACAGTTTTTAAGAAAAGTGTACTCACTTTTTTGTTGCAATCGGTTTGCAAAGTCTCTAATCCTGAGCAGCGTTGTACAAGATTCTTGATTTCGGATTTCATTTTATTGATGTAAAGCCTCGCGACAGTAAATTCTTCCTCAAGTTTACCGTTCGCATCTGGAGTCACCTGAAAAAAGAATTCATAAATAAGTATAAATAGAAAATTTATTTGAATTTTGTTCTTACTCATGAGAGTAAGAACAATTTTGTACGAGTTATAAACGATGTTCTCAGTATTAAAATATTCTGCAATAATTTGATAATAAAAATTTTCATTACCTTAAGATTTTCGTCTCCACCAATTGCGACTCCTATCTCGCCCAAATCTTTGAGCAAGTTCGAGAGCATTTCAGCCGTTCTTTTGCGTTGATGAGCTGACATGTCTCGCAATTGTTGCAGTTCTGAAGTAGTTGTATTGAGTGCAGCTTGTTTGGCCAACAATTCCTCTGTCAGAGCCTCATGTTCCTTGTTCTTTATTTCAACCTTCGTAATTGAAAGAAAAAAAAAAACAAAAATTTTAATTAGAATAATTGATATGAATAAAATGGAAATAGCATTGATTCCAATTTAATTTTGATGGACCATGAAAATAATGATGAAACCAATCGATGCTAATTTATGCCATATTTTAAAGGCGATCGATCATGTCGTTGGGTTTTCGATTAGCAATTTTTCACTCAGATTCACTCATTCGTCAATGTCATCATATTTTTCAAATGAATTGTATTACACGCGTCGTTGAATCCGTAAAAAGAAGACGTAGAATCATGGTATTTAGAATAATTCGTGAATTACCTCTTGCGACTTTTGATCATAATTAACTGCCAACTCTTCAAGGGCTTGTAACACTTCTTTGACCTCTTCTTTCGCGCTCTCAGTCTCAAGATTTATCGTGCTCATTTCCTGTTGCAATTGCTCATAATCTCGTCGAGCGCTAGCTATGAGTTCCTCCTGTTCCTCGAGTTGTTCCTTCAGCTTCTCGAGGTATTGCGATTGTTGATTTATTTCCTCGTCCTTATCGTCCAGCTGTTGGAACAAGCGTTCACGTTCTTCTTCTAGTTTTTGTCGCTCTTCGTTCGAGAGTGAACCAGCCATTAAGCCACCTCCTGGTATCGCAGGCATGGGTCCCTCTTCAACAGCACCTTAAACAAATATCATGTAAATTTACTTTTTCATATAATAACAACGATTACATCCAATTAATTCTGCTTGTAATTCACAGCCTAAAACATGACAGCTCTATGAGCTAGTGATTTCAAAATTGCAAACAACAATTGGACAAAGTGTCGGGACTTTGACAGAATAAAAAATCATTCATACAAATTTGATCGATACCTTCTGGGGGAGGAACCACAGGAGTAATGACTTCTGCAACTTCAACAAGATTGACTTGTTCTTCAGGTTTAACGGTTTCGCCTTGACGCCAACGTGCCAATTCCGATTCGAGCTTTTCGACTTTCCCTTTAAACCGCGCTGCTTTTTCTTTCTCGCGCTCGTAACGACGCTTCCATTCTTCAGCTGTCAACTCTTCGTTCACGCAGACTACGTTCTTAATCGTCTTCGCACGTTTACCTTTAATAAAATAACGTTAAAATCAATTAAAGTCTTTACGAATTCTTTTTAAATTCCTTTACACATTATCTGTAGGGAGTGTTGATCATCTGAATCATAGTTATTTTAACATGTGCATATTTGCTGCTATCAGAAAATCAATAATATGATGCAATACACTGTAAACTTTAAAATTCTTGGCATAAAAACGTTGCCACGCTTCTCTATTAATTTGCGTACAAGGTACGAGAAAGTGAGATTTTCAGTTTAACCCAATAATGAATAAATAATTACCGAAATCCAGTGTTGACTTTGTTTCGGATTCGTTGAAGCTCGCTGGCGAGCAGCAAATAATAATAGTAGTTCGAGCGTTACCACCCAATGATTCTTGCAAAATTCTCGTGAGCTTCGAGTCACGATATGGTATGTGAGTCTTGTTGCCATCTGCAAGAGCTGAAATAACGTTACCAAGGGCCGAAAGAGATTTGTTAATGTTCTTCGCTTCGTCCAATACGGTTCCTTCGGCTCCAGTTTTCGAAACCTTAAATAAATAAGAAAAAGTAAATAATCGCAGAGAAATGATTTTATCAATCAGAGAATACGTTCAAAAAATGGATAAAGGAGTTTACCTTTTCCGAACCAGCCAAATCGACGAGGTACAATTTGCCTGAGAGTTTCTTTTGATTTTCTAAATTTTCCTGTTTGACGTTTATCAGGAACACCGAATGCGATCTTGAACTGTGTTCGTTCATGTTCGTCACGGCTATGTGACGATTCGATTTTCCTTCTTCTATTACTTCGAATACTTCCTCCGGACTCGAGACGAATCTTTCGGTTGCACCTTTCACGAAGGGCACACGATTTTTGTCCTCGTGCACGCTCAGATTGATCTTCGATACTGGAATTTCGAGCAAAGCAAATATTAGAGCCATATGAGAAAATCTAATTCCAAAAAAATTCCTTTTTTCCTTCGTCTCCACGTCAAGATGGTGCGAAACATTATTTTAAACAAAATATGCGAAGAATCGTCTTACCATCGAGTAAATCTCTGATTTTGTCCATGTAAATTTCGAAGTACGATACTTTGATGTGAAATTCCAAATTCTCTTCCATGCCATAAATGTGATTGAAAATATCATTGACGATTCTCGGTATTATTCCCTGTTTGTTCGGATCTCCTATCACACCTTCCATCGTGTGCGTTTTACCTGAAAAAAAATTACAATAACCAATTAAAAAATTTGTTTAAATTGTCAGAAAAGTTTTTTTTTAATATTTACAAGTGAAAAAAAGAGCTAAGTACCTGACGAAGTTTGCCCATATGCGAAAATCGTGCCATTGTAGCCTGCCAGTACATCGGTGACGATGGACTTTGCAGCTTCATTGTATACCTTGTCTTGTGTTGCATTTGGTTTGAATACTTTATCGAAGAGATATACTTTGCCCTAGAAAAAAAATTTACATATTTTATTCACCAGTAAATTTTTCTTGTTTATTTACAAATGTTAAGGAAGTCAGTGGGTTGGGTTTCGACGTTTTATTGATTTGTCTAATAAAAAATGGAGTGCAAACAACTTTTTTCATTTATTCATCATCCTTACAATTTTGCTATCAGATTTAGTTTTCAAATTCCTAATGAAGATTATTCAATTGAAGAGAAAATCAGTGCATGTGAGTTTTGGACTCTGCTACAAAAGACAAAAAAATTTCTTTCATTCTAACGAAGACACGATTGCAACGTCAACATCATAAAAAATTGTGAATTAAACGCACTGGAATGTTTTCAATGATTTCATTCGATAGTAATGAAAATATTTTTCTTGTTTTTCACCCGATTTAATAGTTCTATTTTGGTCGAGGATCACTCATAATGTACGCCGTTGTCAAGTGGTGTGTACTTACTGGAATAAACGTTCGTGCCAAATTACGACTTCGGGCAACATTTCGCGTAAAATTTTCATGCTTTTTTTCTTTCTTGCGCATGCGATAGTTTCATGAAAAATTCTCATTTAATAACGCGTTATATAACAACCCTTGACCGCAACTTTTTTTTTATTCTCAGTTTCGGGAACAATAGAGGGCAGAAAAAAAATGAGAGCAACTTTTGAAGAGATGCTTTGTTCCACGAGATTCTCGTATAAACGCGGGTCTCTCCAGAGGATACGAGAGACATTTAAGATCAAAAGCCACGAGATGAATTTATTATTACAGTCGCTGTGGCGCACATAGACATTTTTTTAGAAGTTCATTCTTTATGAAAACCAACGCAAACAAATCTCACCGAGAGCCCTCTGTTTGCAAATAAACTATTTCGTTTATAAAGTCGACAAATAAGCCAGCAATAGTAGGCCGAGGAAATTTTATTCTAATTTTAATTACAAATACAAATAATAAATATACAATAATAATTGATCAATGACACAAAACAATATCTGATAAGAATCTAGTGATAATCCACAAAATAGTCAAGATCCAGATGATCTTGACACTTTTTTTAGTAGAACAACAACGTTTGATCCATATTAACAACAATGATAGTAATTACAGATAATGAAATGGACTAACTACAGCGATAGGTGGAAATTGTTGTGACGTCTATTTAGGGGAAAGAGACATTTTTTTAATTCCGTGAAGATAAGAATACTATCACTGTATTATATAATGATTCAAAGAGACATTTCCAATAATCATATTTTATCAGATATCACGAAATTTAGGGGATAAGTTCCAATATTTTGCAAAGAATTCGATTAATTGAAAATCATTTAAGAATCACTGTTTGTAGTTCAGTAAAATAGAAAGCAGTTTATTTTTTTATAGAACAAAACAATTCAGCCCAAATGTGATTTGTAAAATTAAACTGTATTTACTTTCAAAAAACCATTAACAACAATGATCAGCGATGAAGGAAAATGTGTCGTTTGTGTAGAACTAAAAGTGTTGAAATTTGTCTGATATTTCTGATCAAGTTAATTTTTAGGTCACACAAAAATATATTGTATGAATTTAAAAAATGGTAATATACAAAAGAAAAGTTTAGTTTTCCTTTATTTGTTAACAACTTTTGTGCCTCTCTGGGCAATTATTTGTTTCATGATTTTTTTCATCACTAATCTTTAAAACAATCTACAAAAGGAAAATACGAGTCATAAGCTTGCTCCATACTTCCTTCTCATTGTAATTGTCTCAAATTTTAGAGATGATGTAATGCAGACATTGGAGTGTGTTTACTTGAGTGTTTAATTTTATATTCTGTCACTCTTACAATGTACCATTATTTTTTCCCTATGTTTCGAGTTAATGAAGTTTGCATCGTTATTGCAATGATAAGTGGGCAATGTATTTTTAATAATGGGGCAACGATACAAAACTAAATTTACTAATAAAATTGGGCCATCTACCAAATCGTATGAATGGTGAATAGAAAAAAGAAAATTTTGTTGCATTCCAACGATGCAAGATGCCATTAAGGTTATGATAATAATTTCTCATAAAGATTTGTTGTGAAAAAACACAAGACTTCTCAAAATTCTGAAACTAGGGACATGATTGACATTTGGTTTCCAACATATTTTTGTTTTCCAGCCAGTGAGATTTTGATAATTTTTTGTTTGCCAAAGAAATTACCGTTGCTAGAAATTTCTAGATTTGCTACACACAATAGAACAATAAGGCGAGCAATCAAAATGTAGTTAGAAAGTTTCAGTAGAGAGTGCAATTTGCTATCGAGGCAAAAAAAAATTGAAATCATTCATTAGTGAGAACGTCAGGCCATACAGTCAGTAATATTATCATTTTAATGCTCTAAATTTAAATAATACTATTCTTGAACATGAATTGGAATATTGAAAACTGTGAAATGCTCTAGAGCTTCCCATAATGAAAAGATTGGTGAAAAACTGCTTTGGGCAAAAAAAAATGGAGCATTGTGCACAGTGTATTCCGTCTAAACTCCATATACATCCTCCAATATAACCCAATGAGTCATCCAGGACAGTAACTCACATTCTATTTTCTCAACTTCTTGGAGCTTTGAGTGAGTGTCTGGGAATTAGTGAAGTATGTTTTAAGTGAGGAAAAAAAACTGAAAAAGAAGAAATTTGCACTCCATTTGGCAAGCATATATGCATATATCAAAGTACGTGGGCACGAGAAGCGATAGACAAAGATCATTGGACAAAAAAATCGATCGGAAACAACAAAGAAAGTGAACGAAAAAGGTAGTGTTCTGTGATCGAATTTTAATTCGGAAAAAAAGTTCATGAGAGTACGATATCGGTAGAAAAAAAAAAGCAGCTGTCAGCTGTGTCCGTCGTCCCTGTCGTTTTTCTCGTTTCATTCCAGTGATTAAGTAAGAGCCGCAACTTGAACGACCGACAAAATGCGAGGGCTGAAACGACGTGGGGAGTACGTGACGAATTGGTGGAAAGGAGTTTTTTTTCTTCTTAAATATAATTCTCGTATAATTGAAGGAAAAAGATTTCGCGAACACTTACCCCGATGGAAATACAATTCTCCTCGCCCCCCGATGGGAACTTGACGACGAATTTCGAGCCAGCCCTCTCCTCGGAATCATTGAGAGGCCGAAATCGACAGACAACTTTGATACTGTCTTCGGCAGCGATTTCACGTTCTCGCGGCGTCGTCTCCATTGTAATTTCTTTTTTGACTCTCCTCGTTAAACGTAGAAAAAGAGGAAAAAACCAACTCTTTCCTCGTTACCTCACACTAAACACACGCACACACTCACGCACGCACACACACACACGCACTCACGCGTTCACGAAATTCCCCAACCGTAAGAGGGGTTTTTTTTTCGTATATTTCTTTTTGTTTTTGAGAAAATGCAAGGATTCTCCTCCACGACCGATGCAATTCAACGTTTCATCGAACTCGATGAGGGGGCCCGCGGGTGGGAGGGGAAAATTTAACGAATATCGTGGTGAATAATCGTCGGATTGTAGGTGGGCCAATCGGAGGTAGAGAGAAGAACGCGATAGTACCGCATCAAGTTCTCTACCTACTGTCAAGCCAGTCGGAGAGGCCTGTGGTTCGAACCAACACCAAGATGGCCGCTGTCTTTCACGTTTGACCGAGAAGAGAGGGAGGAGGCGGAGGTGGGGGAGAGGGGAACCGAGAGCGGGGGTGCGGGGATTTTTAGGATCGTGTATAATTCGTATAACCCAAGATTTTTTTTACACGCGTGCAGTGAGTTCAAGCTATACTCGTATGTGGGTGTTGAAAGTACGAGTTTTTCGATCGCCCACGTTTGTATACACAAACGTCAAAATTCGTAATAATCCTTGCGTTTATTCCAGCTTTTTCCTTCCAAAACTACGATATAGGGATTTTGTTATCTTTTCGAAAGCTCTCTCGAGATTAGGTCTCATTCGAGAGATAACGGACTATATATCATGGTTTTTGTACGTTTCGTTGAGAAAATTAAAAAAAACGGGATAGAATAGAAAGAGAATCTCGCACGAACGCGTCGGCAGCCATGCGCGACTTGATGGGCTATCTCCCATCTCTCACTCTCTCTCTCTCCCTCCCTCTCTTTCTTCTGCTCTTCTCTCGACCTAAACTTTATAGAATTACATTCCAGTTTTTCTTTTCTACTATTTTCTCCTACAGTTTCAAGGACTCCTTAAAATTTTTAAGTACTACCTTTCGAATCTGCTTCCTGAACTAAACATAAATGTTGTTTGTCTCTTTCTTTTTTTCAATGTACGCGCTCTCAGAGCGCCGGTCCTTTCCGGACTATTCTACACGATTGAATTTTACGTCTGTGTGATCTGTATGTTTACTTTATACTTTATACGCTTTATACACACGTATATAGTTTTAACCACGAGACGCACTCTAACATATCGTATTTCCTCTTTCCCTCTCTCCCTCTTCCTTCTTCGGGCCTCACCCTCACCATGACCTTCGCTCTCTTGCAAAATTATTGATTTCCGCGAATTCTTGGATTTTCTTATTTCGGATTATATATAATTAATTCATATTGGTGTTATACGTCTATTTATTGTCTAAGTTTGTCGTATTGACAATATCAATGTTATTCATTGATGCATGCCCTGCTATCCAAATTATACGATAAATATTATCCGTATTACATTTTGAATCCGTTGCGAGTGAATATAGAAGGGACGAAAGCGGAAATACGAGAAAACTCCTCGGGTAACAAAATAGCGATGAAACGTTGCTGCCCGGAAAGTTTGAACTTTGAATGTCGTTCCAAGTGCAATTTCGTTTAGTTCTGGAGCTTCGCAAATCTCGATATTCCCTAAACAAAATGTTGCATCGATGATTATTCTTTAATATTACTAACGTCTGATGCTGCCAGCAATTTAATTCGACTTTGCACTGCTTTGAATTGCCTCGGACACCGGAACAGTGTTTATTTCTTTGCCAAAAGAAACTAAATTTATTTGGGAAATTGAAGTAAACAATAGATATTGTATTTTCTTTGAGGTTAACGTCAAAGTAAATAACTGTATTTTTTAAAATATTCATTTAATTATTATATTTTCACGAGTGTTTCTGACCAGACTATAAAACAATGAAGCTAAACAGTACTTTTTTCAGTGTTGCAACGTGTGTATACTTTCTTTTGATTAAAACGAATCCCCACCATGAAAATTTGTACACCTTCGCCCCTCCCTAAAGGAGCGTAACTACGCGGTTTTTGTTAAATCGTTCGACTTACGCCTTTTTAATTGTTAACAGATATTATAAACGTATGTATCCATTGACGTATATTTAATGCGGTTAGTTCTTAAAATGGAAGTTTGATGAGCTGCGTTGCGGCAGTCACGAAACTCAAGGTCACGAGGCCATGTCCTAAACATGATATAATACTCTTCATTCAATCGTTCTCTCTTTCCCCTTCATTCACAGATTTGTATCATATTACAGAATTTATTGGATTTTACGACATTATCGATTCATCAGCCAATTTCTACATGAACAAAAAATCTTTTACAAGTCTTTTAATATTTCGTTCGAAAATTGGGCGACGAATTTTAAAAATCGATATTACAGCTAAACATTCAGAAATAATCATCAATATCCAAGATACAAAAAATGTGGATTTTTTTTTTCGTTTGTAGAGAAGGTAAAATGTATGATTGAATGAGGAAAATGATTTTACTAGGACGTTCTATATAACAAAAATGCATTTATTCATTGCAACAATATGGTATTCGGAATAAATAATTGAACATTTTTTTTTTAACAATTGTGTATACTATAATATCTTGAGCAGATTTACAAATAATCTACTCGAACGTTTTTTTTTTTGCGAGTAATAATATATTTGTAGACTTGAAAGTTTTTCTACCATCTAAACATGACTAGACTTAAGACTGAATTGCAAATAGTGTGAAACTTTCGTTGGCTTTTTTTTTTCAAACAAAAGTACACGATGCATTTGCGCTCCACTATTGGATCGACATACTACTTTGAATACTTCATTGTACGATGATTTCAATTCCGAGTTCATCGTGAATCATCGACGATTACAGAATGTAATGTAAATATAAAAAATTAAAAAAAAATTAAAATACGAAAAAAATCGTGAATTGTGCTCTAAAAAATTCGTCGACGATTCTCGATCGTTCAAACCATCGTACGAAGAATGTGGAATGGTGATCTCGTTGCAAAATTCTCATGTTTCGTTCGCTCAAGGGGGAATATCCAAATAACTTTTTTTTAAATTATAATTTTTTTTTCGCTTATCCTTAAAGTTTATAGAATTATAAGAATATTGTGTGTAATTTTCATATTAAAATTTCAACGATTGTATTTATGAGCGATTCATCAGAATGCGGTCGAACGGCCTCTTGCGCCACCTAATCCGGACTCTTGTCTAGCAGGTAAGAAGGGTTCTTGGGTAAGAAGGGTGTGAATTCTAACGGTTCGTTTAATTATTATCTTGGCATTTGAAGAATTATACAAATTATAGCCGATTTACCCTAAAGCTGTGGGGTCACCAAGTTCTCAAGCACATCATAGTTTTATTGCCAAACTTCAAAGGCGATTATCTTGAAACATACTATTCAAAGACGGTCCCCAAAATGTTTAGAAAAGGGCTCAACGGATTGCTTCCTAAAGTCGACAGAACATTTTGGACAAATTTTCTACTTCCCAAAGTAAGATTTCTTTTCCCTTCATTATTATTTTTGTATCAAGCCATAAAGGTCAGAAATTAAGGTTGAAAAATGAGTTAAAAGTTCAATCGACCATCATTTCGCATTCATTACATTTTGAGAATATTTTTGTTAACGATTAATCGGATGTTTGTAATTTTAGGACCGCAGACTGTGCGAACGAGAGACTTTTTTTTACGCCAGCCATGACAACAACAATGACAACATAAAGAAATTTATCAGCATACCTCGATATGTTAACGTTATAATATAAAATAAATTCTGCATAAAATCGAACAAATAGTTTTTGAGATAATAATTCCTAAGATTGATCTTTTTTTTTCGCTGACTAATCGGACGTTCCCATTTAATATCGAAGTATCCTAGAAAATTTCTTTATAACTCGTTTGCGAATGTCTGTTGGCGAATATGGTCGAGATATTAATTTGCAAATATAAATTCTACCCTTTCATATTAACAACAATAGATTAAAAAAATTTGTAACATTATGTACGACGACATGAATTTTTGCTAAACAGCATTAATATTTTTCCCCCTTTTTTATCAGCTCAAAAGCTTGTACTCCGTTGGAAAAAAGTTTATACATGACATTTGGATTACATGGAATATTATTATCGTAATTTTATTACGTATTATGCAGTGATTTTGTTTTTTAAACTAAACACCGTTTTTTTAGCTGTTATCAACCCTAGAACCTCACAATCCATTTTTTTGGACGTAAACCTCGCAGTGAGGTTACTAATTACTAATTCTTTCCTTTCGCATAAAATATTTCTTCGTACATAATATTAATGTTTTATTAACCACCGTTTTTTTTTTCAGTTTTTTGATAGCGAAGAAAATTATAAAGTTGCACCCGGTAAAGAGTTCATTACGAAAACTCAAAATATAAAAAAATGATTAAAAAAATCGTGAATAGAAAAGAAATTTTTTACATCTTGTGGAAAGACTAATAAGTCCAATGTGGGGTTCTAGAGTTCAAACGTTGAAACGAATGCTCGAACTTGATTTCGTTATTTTCGTAACAGTGAAGTGTATTAAATACCTTATCATCGAGTCGAAAATTTCAATGAATCGAATAATAATATTATTATCGCGGATACATTCATATTTGAATATAAATATATTTATATACTCGTACAAGTGCTTTTTTTTAGCAATAAAAACAAGTCCGAATAAGTCAAACTTGTTACAAATATCGATGTACGAATGGGTACTCGATTGTGGCAGTCTGGAGCATTGCTGAATGCGTTTTTGTCAAAAATGAACTTTCTGCGATCGGATTCCATCGAATATATCAAGCTTTTAAGATCGATTTTAATTATTTTTACTTTTCCTACGAAATAGCAATTCGTAAAGCATAGGCGCAGGGATATATTTCATTTTTGTTGTTGTTGTTTCTTAAAAATTTTGTGGCCGATTATAATTGCATCAATTAATTGTGATCGGCAAAAACATGAGAACAAATTAAATCTATAATTGCATAATCTAGATATTAATTTTATCGAACTTGACACGCGTATTCAAGGCTTACCCACGGCATTAAAATTGGGCGTACGTACAACGGTGCGGACAATAAAACAATGTTAAAAAAAAAAGTGAAATAAGTTATTAATTAAATACGGGAAATATATATTATTTTTGAAATATTTCAAAAACTATAATAAGTGAACGTAAAATTTATACTATTGACGGAAATAATTGATGAAGTATTTCGAAATGAATCATTGATACAATAATACATCGAAATAAATCTTTCATTAAACAAATAAAAATCGTAATAAATTAGCAACCGTCCATTGTGAATTTTTTTAACGGCTGGGTATCGACCCGTACATTGTACATTTGTTTATGGTGTTCTTATAAACGAATATTCATATTATAAATCATCGCGTGACGTAAAAAGAGGGCTTGTGTGCATTTTAGAATGGCAATAAAATTATGTTCTACACGATTTAACTCTGTAGCCAACATCCGATACATATTTATTAGGGCCTGTCATTTTCGATTTTTTCTCCTAAGGCTACTTAGCAAACGTACGAATTTCCAGTATTTAAACAAAAAATCAGATAGGAACAAAATGTCAATCATTCGTCCTTCCAGTCAAGGCATTCCTCATCCTCAATTGTTGCAAATTGTTAGTACCTGTCATGGTTAATTTATTATTTTCAATCGCTTATTATTTTCAACAAATGACATATTTGTGTTCAATAAAAATCGGACTGAAGAAAATGCATCTAACGTTAAAAATCGTAAGACAAATGTATCATGTCGTTTAAAAAAGTATAATGTATCACGATATAGTCAAATCGTTGGAAATTAATCATTTTTAAAGCTGGAAAATATTGTCTTCGCTAAATTGTCTAAAATCGAACTACATTTGTAGCAATTGGAACTAAATTTCCACTTTATTTTAACGTATGTGCAAAATACTGTAATCATGATTTTTACACGAAAATATAAAAATTAGTTAAAATAGTTTCAAATGAAAATGATTGTCCAGCATTGATAATCAAATTTCTTCATCACACAAATCTCTACAAAATATTCAGTCCGGGACAGACTGCTTTTTAACGGTATGGACGGTAAAAAAAACTCTGTATTTTTAGACAGTAAAAGACGAAAAAACCGCAGTCGAAAATGACATGCCGTAATCTATATATATATTTACATCAATCGCTTGCTCAGTCGTATACTACTTTTTGGACAGAATTCCTATTAACTTCGAAATCGAAGAAAAATAGTGAGCAAATACTCCGCGAGTATAGTACTTTAACAAATCAACATTCACAATTCCGATCTAGTGGCACTTTTCATCAAAAAGTCGTATATATGCATAATACATAATACACGTCATGACTTATTATTTGTATTCATATATATTATATATATAATAAATGCGTGATGAAAATTAAGTGTCATTTGTGTGATGTATGATTTTTTTTCTCTATTAAATATTTATCATGCTGCCTACAGGTAAACAAATGCATAATTTATCGAATGAATTATTTTTTACGCATGTTAAAGTGTCAGCAGCCAAAATGGAAATTGCCAAAAAAATATTACAATCTCCACTAAAAGGAAATTAAATATTGGTGGAGATATATCTGAATGTAAATAAATATTTGCTTTTTTTTTCTTTAAACAATAACTATTCGTTATTTCCGTTCGTTATCACTTTGAAAATGTTCTCTCGCACAATAACCTAATCTTAGAATAATCATCGAATTAAATACTTATGTACACATCGATATCTACATGTAATCATTTCTCGACTAGCTGTAAACCTTTTTGGAGAGCATTCGAACGAATGTTATTGTATATCCAGCGACTATTATTGTAAATCACGGCTATCTTACTCTATTCCAAATGTATTTGTTTCCTCAACTGCCAAAAGAAGTTTCTCGTATAAAATTTCAGGCGTCGGATACGGTGGCAAATCCAATCTGTTGAAACACGTATGAGCTCTGTAAGAAAAAAAAAACAATTGAAATCATGAATGAGATATAAACAAGTTTATCAATACGACAGGAAGGTTTTTTTTGTTCTGTAGTCAAAATCATAATTTTATCGCGACCAGAACAATAATCTAATGAACATTAAATGTCATAACGAAATAATTAATCAAATGAAATATTAGCACACGAAATATTAATCAGAGATTAATCAGTACACCAGTCAATTAGTTCTTCTATCAAAAGTTTCATCGGTTATTTTTTACCTTGGCAAACTATTGGGTCGTCCCCATTTTTCGATGCAGAATTTTCTCGGGCCCGTAGATCCTCTCAGCGCCGCAAAGCCTTCGTAAGGAATGCTCGAAGTCCCAGTGACAAATTGTAAAAGCCGCAATCTCTGTTCGTTGGTAAAACGGCTGATGCTACTCCAGAACCACTCGACGACGGGGTGTCCATCGTGATAACCACTGCGATATTCCGTGTGTGCCCTCCAATCGTTGAGATCAATCTCAGCTGCACCAGCGATAACCAATTCCAATTCGCGTGCATCGAAAACCGAGACTAAACGTGGCTCGACGACTTCGTAAAAGCCTCGTACGAGGGATTCAGTTTGTTCGGAAACGCCACGTTCAAGACGCCATCGAACGACGCGCTCGATATATTCCTTTTTATTCTTCTCCGTAACCGTGATGTTTCGACCTCCTGGTTTAAGCTCGCGTTCGGCAACTCGTCCCAACAATTCTTCGGTAACTGAGAAAGTCAATTCCAAGGGTTCGATGCTTATATCTCGCTCTTTTATCCACATTAAACTTTGATGAAACTCCTGATCCAAACTCTCCAAATCACTTAAACTGGCTGGTACTCTAAGCAATGCTTTGTAAAATGGTCTGGTGAAGAAAGCGTCTAGCAAATATTGGTGTACCAAAGCGAGACCCAATACACGACCGGAAAATCTGAACCAATCGTGATAATTGTCAACAAATGCTGACATAGGTGACACTTGCACGGTATAAGTGTCGTTCGCTGAATATTCAAATAAACCGTAATAAGGATTAAACAATTCGCGAGAAAGATGAAAGAAAAATTCACGTGATGGTCCACCGTAGTCCAAACCCTCTTCGTGATCGAATATCACAACGAGCTTTCCCTTCTGAAGATCCTTTTTCGATGCTGCCATTATACGAGTGAACGCATCTTCTAATAAATGCTCTCGTCTTATGTGCAATCTGTGGATCGATCAAAATCATTGAATTAGCTCATAAATCGTCGCATAATCATTGTTTAATAATTTGTTTTTTTTTTTTCAGTACCAGAACGTTTTTTTTTTTTTCAAAGAGAAATAAATGTTCACGAAACTCACTTCAACTTTCCTGGTCCTTGACCGAAACCCTTGCTCTCAAGTTTCCGATAGAACGTACGGAGTTTCGCCTCGAAGTCTCGTCTGTATGGAGCTGGAGCTCTAGCCGAAGCTCTTGCCAGACCTGGCGAAGCGTGAGGACTTCCAAGAGGAGATCTTCCAATATTTCCTGGAATGTACGACATAATTTCCTGCTCGAACAAACTGTAAAAAAAGAATTGCAAATTATCAAAAAAAGACTAACAACGTTTTCATTCAGTCGGGAAAAAAACGAAACAGCATATATCACCTGAGTAAAAGTGCGAGAGGTACATCGTGACCTAAACGTTGCAAAGCTGCTGTTCCCTCTACTCTGATTGTGTTGACTTTTTCTCTGAGTGCAATGTTTTGTCCGAGAGCTCCATGACGTTCTTTCAATATGTCCATTATATTTGGTTGTCTGAGAAAAGCCACGACTTTGTCATTGTAAGCAATCGGTATTTCTGTCGTTGTCGTAACACCTGATTGTTGAGGTCTCGGTGGTGGTACAGGAGCTTCGTCGAGATGAGTCCGAGGATGGGTCGCTTCGGTCGGTAATCTTGGATCGATGAAAGACGTCGTTTTTCGAGCATGACAGATGAAGAATTTCTGTAAAAGTAAAGAACCGTAAGTAAATTGAGTTTTCCAGAATTCTTTTTCAGTCAATTATCATCGTTAATATCATTTTTGTTGATTCCAAAAGTAAATGACCTATAAAAATGTGCAACGTCGTATAAGTTGAAAAATATTTGAGGATTGTCATAGCCGATTGAAATCCAGCCTTGACTGGATTTCAATTGAATCTGATATTTCAATTTTCGAGTAAAGACAAGAGATCAACTAAGCTTTTGCGTGGATTGGCGTTAATTTGCAATTTTTCTAAAATTAAATTTACACGAACTCAAAAGCACACGGATAATATTTAGTATATTGAAGTTTTACATGACGCAAAATTATTGTTTTTACCTTGCCAGTGCGATCTAGTTTGGATTCGTATCCCCGAGGAAGATCCTTAGTCGGATCAGCAAAATAGTTGATTAACGCAACCAAATCTCGATTGTGTTCGTATCTCGGAAAAACCATAGGATCGCGCCGAATCCGTCCAATCATGTGTTTCAAACTTGGATTGCGATTGTAAAATTCAAGAGCGTCCATGTTGGTGTGAAGAACAGTGAAAAAATCGGGTCTCGATAAGAACAATACAGGGCTGATGTTAGCAATGTCAAAAGATTCGTTACTAGGACCAACTCTTTCGCTTGGTCCTTCTCCATTTTCTGTCTGGCTCGTATTAACCACACTTGGAGTTTCTCGATCTATATTGTCCGAACGAGATATCGTACGACGTACGCTCTGGTATCTTCGATCAAGTTGCTGACGTCTCATTTCGCAGCCTGTGTTCCGCGGTGCCAAACCCGGGCGTTGCCAAGTCGTCGTACGGTTTACATGATCAATGTAAAAAACACGACCGTGACTATCGATTCTTGCTTCCCAGGCTGAAAAAAAAAATTATATGAAATAAAGCGGAAGAGAATTAAATCCAGAATTATTTCCTCATTTAAACGAAATAGATTTCGTTTCGTTTTTCTCCAAATTAATGGACTTTTTCCAGATACCTGTCAATAAAATCAGTCCACGAAAATGTTTAATTTTTTTTTTAAACATTTTGGATTCTTACATGGTGGAAGAGGCTCTTCCGACGTTAGAGACGCGTTCGAAGGAGGACAGACTGGTAATGGCCGCGGACGATGAGTCGGTGTTGGTGGACATTCACCTTGATTTATAAGAGCGGATTCTGGTCTCATTAGGGGCTTATGCGTTCTTGGCGAACTCAGAAGTGCAATGCTTTTTGTTATAGCCGTTCGAGCCTATTGTTTCATGAAAATTTTATTATTAATAACGGAATACTCAATATAAACATTGCTAACAACTTGATATTGTTTATTAAGTTGGAATACTTTTAAGGCTGCTGTTTCATCGACGTCAACAATTTCGAAACCAAAACAATCTTCCGGTCGACAGGGTGCAGAATGTTTTTGGTGATGTCGCGTTGTCGATTCTGGCAAACCGTCCATTACCGCGTTTCTTCGTTGTAAAATTTTGTGTGTCATTCTTGGTGGCAGAGGTGGAGGATTCGGATACAAAGTATGATAAAGTGGTTCTGGAGCTGACGGACCACCTGTACTTCTCCATAATTGGTAGTACTCAACGGGCTCCTGACGCTCACGACGATGAACAACTTTGCTTTTCTGAAATTTTTATAGATGCATGAGGTTTTCTTCTTCTTCAGGATTTTTCGTCATTTAGAACTAATTATGAAAAGAAGTGAAGATATTAAAGAGGAGATAAGAGTAGAAAATCGTTTTTGAAATGAAATGAATGATTTTTTTCAATCAACATTTACGTGTACTGTCTAGTGGTGAAAAAAATTTACCGTTTTACAAGCTGATTTTTGATGAGGTTTCGAGACTCTTTGAGATTCCGTATCCGAATTGCTACCCTCGCTGCTGTAAGATGATCCTGGCTCGATCTCGACACCCGTTGATTCGTCCAAATCGTGATCATTGACTGACGAGCCTTCTGCCAACCCCGAAGCATTTTCCGCCAGATCTATTCGCTGCTGAGCTTTTGCAACCTGAAGCAAATTAACGAGACTCGGAAGTTTGAAAGGTTTTCTAAGATTTAACGAGCTGGCATCATCCCGCGAGTTTCCAGGCATATTTTCGTTGTTTGAAGAATTTGATGAGGACGGCATGGAAATATCCGTCTCGACATTTTTCCCGTTGGTGTTCTCGCATCTAGCAGCTAATTCGTAAAACGCAGCGTTTGATCTCTCACCCTCAACACTCTCCGTCGAACTGTGAGGATCTTCGAGCGACAAAGAGAGAACATTATTCGAACGTAAATTACTACATTCCTTTTCGTAATCCGATCTGTACTCGACACTGTTACATTGTCGATTTTTCCGCATTGATTCTTTCTTTTTTATTCCGCATTTACCGGATGAGGAATGTTTGCGAGGACAATCGAACGATTGCGAGTAACCTGGTGATTCTTCGTTACAAGTATCAGAAGGACGAACTAAATTTCCCATCAAATATCTACGCGATCCCAACACCCGTTTCGCATCCTCCAGTCCATCTACTTTTGATTCTTCCTCATTATGATATTTGGAGGAAGATGGCATACCGTTGAAATCATTGCTATCACCGTTTTGATAAGCGTATCTCGCATTTTCTGCACTATCAACTTCATCTGGATCCGAATCTCTTTCGTCAAACTGCTCAGCCTCTGGAGCTGACGAATTTGCTGTTTTCTTTTTTCTCTTTCCGCACAAACCATCACTGTCTGGGACCCCTGGAATTCCATTTTCAGCTGTAGAACACTCTGGTACTTGTGATGTACAGACTCCATCGGTCAAGCTCGATCCTATTCCGTTTTCAACAATTTCTTGCCCCGTTTCCAACGATTGCACAGCATCACAGATCGTCTTTGGCTGTAATGATTCGGCTGTATGACCATTTGATAGATTTTCCTCATCCGTTCCACTACTCGTACTTTGCTTTGGCAACATTTTGATAACATTTAATCCTTCACTCCTTTCCTGGCTCCCAATGAGTGATCAAAGGTGATTTAATTTTTTATTTGTCAACATTGTTGGCTCCTGAACAAAAAAAAAAATTGTAAGTAAAAAATATTGTTATGCAATCAAGCAATTCACACAACTAATTCATTCATTCAAATGTTAATTGATCTCTTCAAATGAAAGACTGGAGTAATTATCAAAAAAAGAAATTTCAATTCTCTCCTTTTCATACATAAATACTGTACTGGACTTTTATATGTGTATCAAGAATTATCAAAGATGAATCAGGGTGATAGTCATCGTTCATGACATCATGATTAACACGTTGCAAGATCCATGAGCCTTCATACATTATTCATCAAAGCCAGGTATAAATTTAAAGTATGCGACCACATGTAGAGGTGACTACTAATAAAGATTAAAGTATTTTTAGACCAAAGTTGAGACTAATTTGCAAAATTACTCAAATTAATGCAAATTTTAAAGTTTCCGCAATACCTCAAATGTTTATTCAGTGTTAAAGAAAACTGCATTGGGAAAATGAATGAATATTTTTCTAACGTAAGCCAGTAAAAATGCAGAAAGAAAAAGTAGAATCACTTTAAGATATCTGATTTCTTCAAGCTGTTTCATTCTGATAATAAAACTTATATACCTGCAAAGAAATTATTTTCCATGGGGAAAACAAATATGCAGGAATCTTTACTGTTCTCAATGAAACTGAGTCCATGCAGATTAATTAGAAAAGTAAATTTCTATCGTTCAGGATGTTTAATTAACGTTTAAATGAGTACTGGTAAATTTTTTCCAACTGTTTGTTTTTCCAAGTAGTAAATTCTCCAGGAATCTGAATTTTATTGCAATGGAATTGAAAGATTTATCTGATACGGCCTTGATAAAAACTCTTGTTAACTCTCTCCATACATTTTTGAGGAATGAGAACATACAGGATGATGAGTAATGCAGGTGTGTATAATTCTTTTATTATAAAATATTATTTCTTAGGGATATTGGACATTGAATGTTCATTCATTAAATAGTAAAATGTGCTGTAGAAAATTCCAAATTAAAAAAAAAATGTATTTATATTGTTAGATTGTATGACAATAAAAAGAAGCATAAGTTATATGTGGCGCTGCATCGGGTAATGCAACTTCAAGTGCATGATTTTATCCTACAAATTTTATCGATAAAAAAAAGAAGGATTTTCAATATACAAAAAGAAAAATTGGTTCTTAATGATTTAGACCGAAAGATTTTTAATCAATCGGAAACATAGAAATATCGGCGATAGTAAAAATAACTATTCGAGTGTGTTGATACTGCAATGGAACAAATAAAACGCAAATAACCGAATAGCGAACGTCAGCATTCATTCTTAAAATAATGCAGTCGACCAAGCGGTTTTCATTGGACAATTTTTTCTGCTATCCTGAAGTGGAAATTAATTCGTCGGAATGCGAAAAAAACATCCAGAGTGTCAAAATATTATAAGGTTGGAAATATAACACTTACATATTTCTCCATCGTATTTCCATCGATTTGCGTAAAAATCACGAAGAAACTCTCTTACCGCAGACACAAGTGACACGAATTTGTGTGCAATAGAATAATTGTTTGAATTAAATTCTGATTTACTGATGTTTAAAGGTGATTAGGTGCAACGATTAAAGCGATATATATTTGACAGAAGGATGTACCCCAGCAACTACCGGACGAACCGGACCTAACGTGAGCCTAGACCAAAAGACTAACTTCACGGAGTTTTATACGAAAGTGTGTTTTGGTTGTCAATAAAATAGGTTTTTGTACTGGAGCATTTTTTTTTGTTTTTAACAGTTCTATAAAATGCTTGAAACGGTAACAATATGTTGGTTGACGTAAAAAAATATGCGAAAATTCAATAAAATTATATTGAATATTAGTATGAAGGATGATTGATTCGATCGTTCCGAAATAAATCGCTTAATTTTCCCAGCTTTTCATTTCAACTTTCAAAGTTAGACGCGGATTGGTGTATGGAAAGATATTCGATACACCATTTTTCGTCGTTTTAACCAACTATTTATTAAAAATAGAATATCATTCGCTTCGTGATGGTTTCTGACATTCAAATTGGGGAAAAAGCCGAAGAATTGAGACGGAAGTTTACATTAATTTTAGTAATCACGCACGCGCAGTAGGCGCAATCTGTAGCAGACGGGTCGGACGTCATTGCAACCTTGTCATGGGTCACGTCAGTACGTCAGTCACCGGTTGCGAATACCATTGACTGGATGATGCACTCGGTATCCTCGGCTCGGTATGGAGCAATGCAGCTGCTTACGCAGTGTTGCATTCGGTAAAGATAAGACGCAGTCGGTACTGAGTGATATTAATTAATATTGATACAGCCAATGTCAGGTGAAATCTGTGTGCTCGAACGTTCGTTATAAAGTGAATATAAGAGAAAATACATTCACAGGGCGTAGCTAATTATCGTATAAACCAAAAACTCCAAACTCACTTTCACGTCCATCAACTAACAATAACACGAAGTTGTGGTACAACGAATAACGATATATGTATAGCAGAAGAATTTATTTGTTAAAAAGCTTCCGCCTTGTCATTCACGGGTGTGAGAGCAACAGTGAAAAATAACGATTTGAATTATATAAAAAAATGATTCATCATTGCGTGCATCAAATATTCACATGACAAGTAAGCAAATTTTCATCACGGTAAAAAAAATAATTGTCACAACAAAAAATATAATAATAATAATTTCGATATTGATTATATTTTTTATCTTCCTTGCGTAGTTGAATATGAAAAAAATATTGAATTAGCATCAATTTGCATGGTGCGACCAGTTTGTTGTTATGACTTGTAAAGTTGAAATACTTTTGAAAAAAATTTTGTTGCTTCAATGGCTCAAATAAACAATATGCTAATAGAACATTTTTATCGCGAGCTCTAATTTAAGACAGAAAAGGACTATTGTTGAAGTTTTTTTTCTTTTTCAGGAATATCACTTGACGACAAGTTTTCATAAATAATTATGGGTGAATTTTTGGGCATTGGGGATACCCCAACAGACAATCTCTACCTTGCCTTGATTCAATGTTTTGCCATCATATTGTGCGGGTAAATATATCAATCATTAACATACTAAATAAATAAATCCTTGATATCATCAATGAAATATTACATTTTTATAGTTACTCAGCTGGGAGATTGGACATCATTACAAAATCAGAGGCAAATGGTCTGAATACGTTCGTCGGGACATTTGCTTTACCGTCTTTGATATTTTTGTCCCTTGCCAAGCTTGATTTTTCTCTAGTCAATTGGAGATTTCTTTTGGCTGTCTTACTGGCCAAAAGCGCAGTATTTTTCGTTGTTCTTGCCATATCAATGATAACAAACAAAGCTTCCAATCCTGGTCGAGCAGCTTTATTCGCAATTTTTGCTACACAGAGCAATGACTTTGCTATTGGTTATCCCATGAGTAAGTTTTACCAAATCTTTCATTTATAAAATCAGTGACATCTTCTTGAATTCTCTACTCTGTTTTGCTCTTTTTGAAAAACTTTTCGATATTTATAACTTTCGAACATACTTCTGATATTAAATGAATCAAAGATGAACGTTATAAACGTATTATCTGTGCATACACTTCTACGACTTCAATTTTGGTGATAAATGGGAAAATCGATCAGGAATCGATTTATAGCAAACTAATTGATTATAATTAACTAAAATATTGAAATTTTTGTTTTCAGTTGCTGCTCTTTATGGCGATACACATCCCGAGTACGCAGCATATCTATACCTAATGGCACCTATTTCTCTTGCGATATTGAATCCAATAGGGTTCGTACTTCTGGAGATAGGAAAACGTCGAACGAGTGAACAAACGACGAGTAGATTGTCCCTCGTTTTTTCGATATTCAAAGGGATAGCCCTGAATCCAATATTGTTTATGACCGTGCTCGGTATAATTGGGAATCTTGTGTTTAGTCACCAAGTACCGAAAATGCTGGAATCGACACTCGAAGTTTTTGGCAATGCGTTTTCAGCGAGTGCTTTGTTTCTTCTTGGTCTCATGATGGTTGGAAAAGTTCATACTCTCAAGGGTGTAGCTCTTGTAATACCGGGTATTTTGATATGCATCAAATTACTCGTTTTACCTCTGGTGATAAGAGAATCAGTAATTTTACTTGACGCTGGAGTTAACGAAACGGATACGAGAGATTTAAGCACATACGGTTTTCTCTATGGCACAATACCAACTGCACCTGCACTTTTTATCTTCACGATGCGGTACAACCTCGATATCGATCTCATCGCATCCTCAATGGTCGCTTGCACGTTTTTATCCGCTCCGTTAATGTTTATCTCGGCGAAACTCATCACAGCCATTAACGATGGTGTAACTCCGAGTAAATATGCACGCCAGTTGAACACATTCTCCATGGACATTAGCGCAGCTTCCACAGCTGCCTGCGTATGGTTGATCATTTGTTTCGTTCTACTTGAAGGGAAGAAATACAAGAGAGTCCTTCATCGGTGCACTCTTGCTATCGTTATTGCTCAGGTTCGTAGAAAATAAACAAAACTAAATATACAATGAAATCGAAATGGAATTTTAATGAGGAAATCCTTCAAAATCAATTTCTTTTTATTTTTTGTACTCAATCCAATCAGTAATTTTTTTCTTATTTTTCTTTTAATTTACAGCTTGCTGTCTCGATCGGTGTGATAATATGGACGAAGTTGGATTCAAGTAGCACCGGCTCCGTTCTCTGGTATAAAAAAAAGACGAGATGGCATTATAGAAATCTTTCTTATTTGTTTTTTTCTGATGAATGGAATTTTTTTAACGATTTTTCTTTTCGCATTGTTTAAAGGTATATTCAATTCGTTCTCATAACCGGCGGTGTATACGCGAGTCGAGTATGGACGGCTGCACTGGCTGCTTCACTTTTATTTTTGACTGCGCGTTCACAAACTTTCGTGGAGGGTTTGCAAAGATGGTTTATTCCCGTGGCATGGTCGTAAGTTCATACTTTTGGGTTGTGTACATTTTATTTTTTCTTTATTCATTAATGATTTGATAATTATATTTCCATACAGTGTCCCTCTTCTGATCGTTGCTGTGATGTGTCTGTTCGTAACACCGAAACAACCGGCGAATTTTGATCTGAGAAATCCTAATTTTCAATTGGGAAGAGTGCAAGCAGCAATGTCGATACTTGTTTTACTATTTTGCTTTATAGGTAAGAAAAAGTTGATTAGAAATAAAAACAAAAAAAAAATTCAAAACTCTGGCTATGTACGAAATTATGATTTTTTACATTCCACTAATTAATTTCTTTTCTTTATTTTATAGTAACGTTGGGTTGCTTGATACTGCATCAAAGATATCAAAGGCGAAACAATGTGTACACTGATATAATAACGAGCACTGAAAATTCAGAGCAAACAGTCGTCGTCAATAGGAACATCGTTGAAAATAGGAATATCGTCGATGTCGAAGATCTTGTTTCACCAACTAACAGTTTACCAAGGTTGTTCAATTCGTTCTAGAATATTTCAAAATTAATTATATTATTGAGTAAAGAAAAAAATCATCGCGAATTTTACGATTTCAGTGGCAATTGTAGTTTTGACGGAGGATGTCGTTTTCCAAATGGTTTGTGTGCAGCTAACGGAACGATGGGATCTCAGCAGAATTTATTATCCGAAGTGGTGGTGAATACTGTTGACACTGATGATCCACAGATTCTTCGACATCTTGTACTTTTAATACTTCTTTTATGCTCAATGTTCACCGTGAGTTCGCCATGGAAACCATATCCATATTGATATGTTTTTAAAACTCTTTGAGCAACTGGAGTACTTCAAAATTTCAAAGTTCGAATTTTACAATAAATATTTCTTCAACAGGGTTTAGCTTTGAGTATTGGAATGTTGATTATGGAACAATTGACCGGAGTTTATGCAGAAATGGCATTCCTAGACGTAGCTCTAAATTTTGGACAATCTTTAATCGCTTTCGCTATTTTCGGCCTGGATCCAGGACTTGGTCGAATCGGGAAGTGGATGAAGAAAACTTGTCGGGAATGGCGAGAAGGTAATTTTATTCAACTTTTGTTACCAGTAAATATTTGACAAAAGTAAATAAACATGATTTACTATAAAATTAGAAAATATTGAAAAATATCCAATTATTCAACGGCTTTTATAACAATCTGAATGTTTTATGTTTCTCTTTAAAAAAAAACACGTTTTTACTTTCCTGATTTTATTACAGCCCGAGAATTCAAACTTCCGGATGAAGATTCGCTGAGCATCGAGGCACGATTTATTCGAGATCAATTCAAACAGTGTCATTTGACCGAATGTCGGAATCGAATAGCGATGTGTCGTAGACGATTGTTGAAAGTTTATCAAGGAGCATTTACAGGTTGTGATCTTGTTGATTGGCTTATTGAGGCCGGCCTCGCTCAAAGTAGGGAAGAAGCGGTGCGTTACGGTCGATGTCTTCTGGAGAGTCGGGTTGTAAATCATATCGATGGAAATCAACACTTTCAAGATAAAAATTTATTGTATACTTTCAATGCTTGAAGGTAGATTTTGTTCAAAATCACGTACAAAAATATTCCATTCTTCGGTAGCTACTTTGGATCATGAAATATTTTCGAACGATCTCATTTTCATAAATCTTGCCAAAGGGGAAACGATTGCAGAGTCAAAGTAATTCATTAATTTTCATACCAATGAAAATATCTGTTAAAGTAGATTTAAAAAAAAGAATGATTGCAGATATTTCCGCTATTCGATGCGGATAAATTTATTTATTTATCCTCACTTATTTTTATTTGATTGTTTATTTATTTTCTTGGGCTCGAGTTATTTTCCGTATATGAGTACGGCGAGAGTTCTTTAATGTTTTTTGATAATTTTCTATCGATTTTTGTATCATTAAAGAAGATCGTTTATTCTTGCACAAAAGACCGAAAGAGATATCCGAAAAAATTGTTACCATCGAATCTGTTATAAATTATTTTGATTAATTTTTTGAAATATTTTTAAATATGATCTGATTTTATAGGAAGAGCTTCAGGGATTATTACGAATACCATAATTACAAAAGATTTTTTTTCTTTGAGCTCTCACCAAATTAAACATTTTTACATCATTTATGTTTTTGCACGACTCGAAAACAATCAGCAACAAATTAATCGGACGTCTTGAAGAAACTTATGTATTTTTTCTACGTGGTTTAAGTTTTAGAATCTTTGTTATCGCCCTACGATCAAACAATGTTGTATCGTATGTTCCTTCGACGTTGTATTTGTACGATGGCATTGTTAAAATTGGAATTAACGTGTAAGAAGGTATGAGATCTTTCTCGTATTTCCGACAACTGCTGAGCGATAGAGAAAACAACAACAAAAAACAGATTTATACTTCGTTCTATAGTAATGGCTGTGTTAGTAAATGATTTTTGTTGTTGTTTATTATATAAAACTGTACAATCGGTCTAGGGAAAGAAAGGTCGTTCTCGACCACCTGGTGCATGAAGTGCTGAAGGGAGGCTCCAAAACTATGCATTAGTTTGCCAAGCACATGTAATAGTATTTATTAGTTATATATTTTTGTGACAGATGAAAAGGAATGTTCGAAAGTATCGAGATGAAGATTGTAAGGAAATAGTATGGAAGAGTATTTAACGAGTTGTTTCTAACACAGAAAATCCCTCATTTCGTAGTTTTCTTGATGCAATTGCGTCGACAAATTTCACGATCTTTAAAAACAAAAATAGGACAATATACAATGAAAACATAATAAAGCCAGAAGAAATAACGAAATATAAGAGATTCTTAGGGAAACAAAATAATGAGATAATCATGATGAATAATTGTCGAATAAGCATATATTTTATTGCTGTTTTATGAGATGTGTTGGCCTCTCGTGTCACGTGTATTTTTGCCAAAGACTTTAACAATAAATACGCGACAGTACAAAATAGAATATACTTTCAACTTGTTTCCCATCCAGCGAAGATAGGAACTAATGATTGATTCAATTCTTGCATGATACACAGTGTCAAATTTGTTATAATCAGAATGGCAAATCGTCGTCTGGATCTTCCTCGTCCAAATCGTCAATGCTGTCAGGTTCGTAAAGTATTTGTGATTCATTTTGGCTCGTTGATCCAAGACTGTAAGGCAATGGTGTGTTTTTCCTTTGCTCTTGTTCCCGAGCATTCATTTCAATCCTAAAAGTAGCCTGAGGTTTTTCTGGTGCATGTTGAGCACTAGGAACAATCTCCAACGCACTGTGAGTTGGAATTGTTTCTCTAACGATTTCGTAGGTGTCAGAAATGAATTCTTGAAATA
This sequence comes from Campoletis raptor, assembly GCA_948107755.1. Taxonomy (NCBI): domain Eukaryota; kingdom Metazoa; phylum Arthropoda; class Insecta; order Hymenoptera; family Ichneumonidae; genus Campoletis; species Campoletis raptor. The sequence continues at coordinate 17,763,520 of OX403623.1, forward strand.
TGTGGGCTCTGTGGTTCAAAATACCTCCTCCTTGTTTTCGATGGTTCAAAAAAACTTCGTACTGAATGTGATCTCTTTGTGAGGCGTAGGATTGTAATTTTTCCAAACGAATGTACGTTGTGCCAAGAGTTTCGATACGAGGGATTTTGTTTTGACAAAAATCCCTCCTGTATATACAAATCATTTGGGCACAACGTGAACTTAATTTTTCTACAAAGCGCAATGCCTTTGACAAACCAACCGATAGAATCAGAGAACTCAAGCAATCTATGATTACTACCGAATTGACTTGAAGCACATTCCCATTTACAATACGCTCCAATTTTACCAGATCATCCTTATCTTCATCCTCTACAAACACTGTGTAATAATCGTGCAGTTTCAGATCAATATTTTTGATATTTTCAGTATATTTTTCATAGACAAACTTTGGTCCGGAAAATAATAAAAATTCCACAGTATTGCCAAGACCTTTGTCGTTCCACATTTGCAACCAACCCAGAATCAGGCTTTGCGAGCGCATCACATCTTGTCCTGGATTTCAAACATTGAAATATTCAGATTATGGAATACAAAATGGTAAAAAGCATGTTCAACATTTTTAGAATAACAAGAACTGGATAAAACTTTGATCATTTTAGAAAATTGTCTATTTTATTGACGTCTGAACAGATTTTTGTATGAATAGACTTTTGAAGAAATTACTTAGGAATAAAGGCGCTCTTGGAATTGATGCACAGCATTCATAATCATACTATTTCAATTAAGAGAATAAATGTCAAAATGATGAATACATGTTTCGTGTTTAACCTACCATCATCAATAACAATGAATTTTGCCCCCGGAAATAAGGGTAATGTTTTTATTTGCGCCATTGTTCAAACATGTACGATTGTCTACTTTCGATAATTTTTTTTTGTGTCTCTTTCATACGTTATTTTAAGTATAAAAACAGTTTATATTGTGCCACACACAGTAAGCAAAAAATGGTTGTACGGAACAGCTGGGACAGCTGTGAAAAACTGGCCGGGCCATTGTGACTTTACGGACTTTTTTTGTAGTTTGTTCGTCGTTTGTTCTTAATTGTTTAATCAATTATAATGTTTGATATATTTTTCGACAAGCAAAATTAAAAAAAGCATCAAGTTAGCCAGATTTATTTATTTATATTATCCGATTTCTCCTATAATGTCAATCGATTTCAAAACTAGGCTTTTATAAATCAATAACATTCTTATGCGGATAATTGGTGCATCGTCATTTTTATTTTTATAAAAATACAAAGAATAGCATGTAAATTTTTTCCGAATTCTGACATCACCGTGGAAATTCGGTTGGTAATTTTACCATTCAACAATGACGTGAATATGGTGGAGGGTGACAATCGTGTGACGGTACTGACGGTCCCTCAATTGAATTATAATTAGCATTGCAAGCTGAGATTAGAAGCTTTATGATTTCACCACTAGCGGCGCACTGTTCCACTTTTACCACTCCGTCAACACAACTTTTAGTGTAATAAGAATAATAATACCGTTTGAATTTAAACCCCCGAAATGTTAAGTCGTTGTTCAACTTTAATTTTACCAACAATACAAATAATCCTAATAATACACCAAATTTGCAAATACTTCTTCTTTTTCAATTTTAATTTTGTTCAAGTGTTTGAACTTAGCATTCCTTGTGAAGATTCCCTTTTCTTCGTTTTGATGTTTTATATTCCATTTTGAAGAATAGTGTTTCTTTGAATCGTGAAAAATGAAAAAATGAAAAAACGTGAACGATGAAAAACTCAATAAGTCGTGTCATGCTGCACAGATATAAGCAGATATCATATTTCACGGGTAATTTGACGGAAGTAGTCGTCGAAAAATGGTTGTCCATTGCGCTTTAAAGACGGAAACCGTGATATTAAATCCTCTAGAGTAGATTTTTTAAATATTTCATATAACGCAACCACGATTTCCTTAATATTAATTATTAATCATTTTTTATTTCCCTTACGTATCAAGATTTGCGCACGATGAAAAAAAAATAGTATCTGCACAATTTTCATTAACTGTGACATATATACGGAATACCAGACGGGAGACATACAAAACGGGAGCTTTCAGCTGTGCACATTCAATCTGTAGACCAGTGAGTCTTTTTCTGGATAATAAGGTATTTCAATAATTTTGCCTGTTTTCGTGTTTCATATCGTTCATTGAAAAATCAGTAATTTACAAAAAAGTTCGATACAGTTGACACTTGCAAGCTTCAAATTTCTTTATTCAAACATTCCTGTCGATTTTCTCAACACAACACACTTTAATCCATCGTTCAGATAATTTCTTGATAACCGAACATTGTTAAGTGGGTTTTTATGTCGGACCATCTTTTACATGTGATATTCGATAATCTATTATTGGCATGACTAACCAATAAGCAGTTACGAGGCAGGACTCGGACAGGAAGCAACGACGTAAACAAGTGAATACTTCGTAAACTATTGACATTAGTATTTTAACCTCTTTCCAACAATAATAAATAAGTAGCCCTTTTAAGAACGTCCAAGATTTAGAATAAAATAGATATACATTTTGAATGCAACGAGGTTTAACAATGTCAACAACATGTATATGCAATGAAAACAAACGAACGTTCCGTGAAAACAGTGTAAACATCTCGAGTGGACGGGAATGACTAAAAATAGACAGGACAATGCTCATTCCAGGGATGCTCAGCCCTTGAGAAGCCTCCCAGAATTCGCGGGGAATATTCTCTCATCGTCAATACGAAACGCCATACAAATATAATTCAATTTACATGTACTGTGTTTTCCTCTGTGTCCCTGTGGATTCGACTAAACTGACGCGTTCACGCATTTTTTCAATGCGTTTTATTTTATACATATATATATTTATTTATGTACATATATTGATGTATTTGTGGTGGAGGTCGCCTCAGTGTGTTTGGTTCTATGAGTGTGAGCACGTTGCTCGTTCGTGTTTAATAAAAACCGGTGAAACTAGCGGATATTTTTCAGTTTACTCTGCCGGACCATCCAGCGATGAACTTTCCGGTTTAGCACAGGTTTTTGATGTGATTCGTCGTAGTCTTATGTGACGCATACGAGAGTGTTTTCATTTCAACAAGTCTATAAATACACTAAAAGACTAATAATTAAATTAAATTAAAACTTTTGTGATATTACAACAGCAAATAAAAATGAACAACTACATTTTTTCTTATTGCTGTGCAATAATTATTCCATTACTGGGATTCCACACATCCGGAGCTCATTTCGAACCAGAACTTTATGGTAAAATAATTATTTAGCTTACCTCATTTTTATTAAGGATGGAACAATTATCAGGTTGAAAAATCAATCAATCCTTTCTTGGACGTTAAGCATTCTTGTTGTATGTGTTTTGTTGTGCAAGAAATAATATTGACACACTCGTACGATCTTCATTTTCATTATTTTTCCAATACCGGATAATCGATCTTCGTTATGCATGGAATACATACTTCCTGCATATATATGTCTATATATAAGACATTTTACGTCCAATTAACATTGTGATTTTCTGAATATTCTTCGTTTATACAAATGTTCAATGGTATTTTGTTGGGAAAAATATAAAATGTGGATACGTGTTTGCATTTTGACTTTTATTTGTGCAATTATTAAAACTTCAAATTGAAACATGAATTCAACAATTTTAGTAACGGAGAATTGATAAGGCATTTCACGTAAAAGTTAAATTTCGATGTCCTGAATATTTTCGGTTTATACAAACGTTTTGAAATTTATTTCGACCATTCATTCGGATTTCCAATTGAAACATATATTCGAAATGTTTAGTAATGAAAATGTTCAGAGTGTCAAAACGAGATTTTACTTTAAAATATTTATGACGTGTACGTACATATAAACAAACAAACGCAGAATGAACTTGGATTAGCGGATACAAAACACGAGGCTGAATAATTACGAGCCCTGATAACGGAAATGCGTTTATTTTGCATATCCTGACTGGTGGGCGTTTTTTTTTCACGCATTCCACACTTTTTTTTTCTTTGTCAAGCCCCTTCGAACAGCTCGAAAAATTGCCTGGTTTTTCAAAGTTTACACGTGAAGGTGAAGCATTTTTTGAATATTTGCTAAATTCACCATACTAGGATCGTTTGTTCGATTGTTTTTTTTTTTTTTTTTTTCATTTTTACTTATCTAAATTTTTATTTTCTACAATTAAAAAGTTGTATGTGCTTGAATTCGTGAATTCGTGGAAGAGCGTGGAGTTGCGCCCTTGGGTTCTTCGGCTGTACACGGTCAACACATTCATACTTGTTCGTTCGTTCTTACAATTGATGTGAATCATATTTGTGGTACGTGATTTATATCAAGAGTGTAGAGAAAAAAAAATACCCATCATGTAAGATTCGGAGAAAGAGTATCAAGAATTTTGAAGCTATCGTTTGACCGCGTGTTCATTTCGAATGCCATAAAAGAAGTAACACGATTTAGTATCGAATTTTCGCAAAAACGAACGTCGGAGTCTTAATTTTTATTATTAATTCTTAAATGTCTTTTGAAACAATGAATTTTCCTTATTCGTCGACACAACAAAGAAATTGTTTTAATTTCTCATATTATTAGAGGAAATTAAATTCTTTTTCTGCAATCGTTCCAACGTAGAATTGTTCCTGTTGTAAATACATTTTTGTATAAAGTGGATATGAGTTTTTAAATTAAATTTTGCATTAAAAATCAATATAACAACGACGAATTTTTTCAGTCCTTGGCATTTAGAAACCAAGATATGAGTGTCGAGCAAATTCCAATATTGTGACCTTGACTTTACCAAGTTTTACTTGCGAGGCAAGAGCTCCTTTGAATCCCATGTGCAGTGACGTACAAAACAAGTGAAGTTTTTTTTTTTTTACTGTTTTGAACTAGCACTGCTCCAAAAATTAAAATAATTTAAAAAAATTCTAAAGAATAATTAGTATCGAATTTTCCAAGCTCCCCAATGAACGTTGTTGCATCCAAAACGATTGGTCGGTCAAATTTTTAGAGCAGTTGAAAAAAATCATCTTTTTTCATTCGTTTTCTACGTCAGTGTATAAAGTTTGGAGTATTTTTTTAAATTCGAACGAAAGCGCTATCGTCAGTAGTACGACGTGAAGAATGAACTGTCAGAAAATGATTATTACCTCGCAAGAATCACGATTAATTCAAACCGGCAATTTTATAAATCTTATTCGTTTGTTTTGGAGATTAATGAGCAGCTGAAGCTAAGGAACTCTGAATGCATGAGAATGAGGAAGATGGAGTTTTTTTATGTATTCACGCTGCGAATTTGTGTAAGTGCGTGTATGGATGAGTGAATGAGTAAGAAAAAGCAAGAGTGGGAATCGAATGACGCACTGCTAATCGTTAAGACGTTAATTTCGTAATTTTTTTTCTCCAACGATGGCCCATCCATAAATTTCCAGATCCTCAAATATCTATACGGATATAACGATAATTTTTGAATAATTGACGATGTTTTAGGCATCGGCCTAAACTCATAAATCACACAACTTTTCATTTCTCTCCCTCTTTCTTTGTTTTATGATATTTTTCGTCGATTTATTACAAATAAGTAGAGAGAACTAGCAGAAAAAAAGGATTTCCAAACTCGTTGATAAGCCGAACTTAAATTCCAGCAAAAATCTTAACTATCGAGTTCCGTTTATTCTTGTTTCCGATTATTGTCCTTATTCTCAAGGTTATTACCTCATAAATGATTCAAAGAAAACCTGCCATTTGTCGTCACTCCTTTCATTCGAATTCAACAAAAAAAAATGAGATCAGTGACCACAAGCGCTTTTTATACGCTATTGAATCATCACGTCAAACATAACTGTAACTTTTCTAAGAAATTAAAAAGTTCCAAAGCAAAGAGAATATAAAAAAAGAAATAATCTGTCGTCGCAGTTTTTGAAAATTTGTTGAAGACACGCTTCGGCGAGAAAACGACCTTAAGTCCTGTTTAAGCTACTCGATGTTTTTAACTAAAAACGTGGAATTTACGTTCTGAGGAAAAAATGATATTAAGTTATTTTGACGACCGCAAAATTCAAGTAGAACTCATTGTCCCGTTCGAGGTATTCAAATGTGCGGTCACGCGGACGATTCTTTCCTTATAGAAAGGATTGACGGACGTAGATAAAATGCAAGAATGTCTGCTTCGATATATCTGTGTCTGGGTCATTTACATTTTCGGTTTCTAAACACAGCATCGCTAATGTAAAAGTTGAAAACAATTATAAAGAGTTTGATTATTCCGCGGCGTCTTTTAGAAGGAAGTCAATGTCAAACGGAGCATGAAAACACTGGGGTTTGCAAAAAATTGTCAGAATGTCCATCGAGACTGCAGGAAGCGTTAGAGGGGAAAAGGGGTGGCGAGGCTACAGGCCGATGTGGCTTTGACGGTTTTATGGAAATCGTTTGCTGTCCACTAGAGGTTCGTGGAAAATTTAACGTTGGACCTGCAGAATTAGGTGAGCAAGATAAATGAGTAACTAAAAGTTTTTTGAATCATGAAAAAAGTTATCGAATACAACGATTTTTATTATTTATTTTTTAATCATGGAATATCTTTTAGTTTCTGACTTATCCAAATAAATAAGTTTAAAAAAAAGGACAATATGAGAATGATCAATCGTTCGTTTGAGACTTTAAAGTATTTATTTTATTGTAAAACAGTGTAAAATTTTTTGTATCGTCATTTTTTGTAGCTTGTCAAGAATTGGAGAACGAGGTCGCAACAGGAATCGCTTCCGATGACAATGAAACTTCGATCGGGGCTGTTGACGATGAACAAATAAATCCCTATATTTTGGGTGGTTCCAGAGCTGCAGCAGGTGAATTTCCTTACATGGCTGCTCTGGGTTACGAGAGTACTGACGGAGAATTGGATGATCCAATAGTTTATGATTGCGGTGGTGCATTGATCTCGTCAAAGTATATTCTTACAGCTGCTCATTGTGTCAGTAACGTCAATAACTTAGTTCCCAAATGGGTGAGTTATAGTAATCATTCAAACAACTGCGAGTAAAATAGAAAAAAAAAATTAAATAAATTTAAAAAATAAAGTTCAAATTTGATCTAATTCGAAAATGATGTTTTTCAAAAGACTGGTCGATACAGCAATTTTGAAGGAACAAAACACCTTATAGCGAATTTGATTAATTTAAAAACACATATTTAGCGACACATTTTTTTTTTTTTCATTATTTTTTTTTGTATTTCATTAATTAAAATTAATTTTTTCAAAATTTTTTAATATTTAAATGTCAAATTATTATTATACTTATAATTATTATAATACTTATTTTTTAATGTAAAAGGCAAAAGTTGGATCCGTGGATATTCGATCACTAGAAGGCGTAAAACTTCCTCTCGATCGTATAATACCTCATCCAAAATACAGAAGAAGTCAATATTACAATGACATAGCCCTAGTCTCGTTGAAAACGCCATTGAGGAGTTCAGCTCTCGTGAAACCCATTTGTTTGCAATCTCAACCAATCCTAGAATCCCGTATCAATACAAATACTTCGTTCATGGTAATTGGATTCGGTGGTACGGAGACGGAAGAGAGATCCGAAAAATTGATGAAATCAGCGAATCTCGAGTAAGTATTAAAAATATATATATACATATATGCTGCTTGGTCTTTTTTTAAAGGGTAAAAAACTATCAGACAATAAATTGGGCCTGCGGGCATAACGATGAGTCAAAACTAAACAATTTCACCATAATTACAATTTTTTTCCGAATCTTTTTTGAATCTCTTTGTTAGATGATCCGTCAAAAGGAAACACGATATAAAAAAGTGTGTCAAAATGATTCTAATAAAGTCTAAAGGTCGAACGGGTTCAATGTCCATTGAGCGTTTAAAATCAATAGAAAAAAATGTATAATTTGGGTATTTATTTACAGTTTGGTACCAACAGCGATATGCAACGATACATATGCACTTTCGAGCAAGCTCCCACATGGTATAGATGAGACTTTGATTTGCGCTGTGGATCCTAATTCCACGAGAAGATCGGATGCGTGTCAAGGTGACAGCGGTGCTCCACTTTTGATGATATCAGACAAGGTTCATTCGGTCATTGGTGTTACCTCGTTTGGACAAGGCTGTGGTAGTGCAGCACCTGGTGGTTACACTTCCGTACAAGCCTATATCGATTGGATCGAGTCAAAAGTTTGGCCAGAGAAAAGCAAATCGTGACCCTAAATCCCAGCAAATTTGTTCTCGTCTCTAGTCGAATTATCATTTTCTTTAATGACTGCGTTGATTGTTACAATTCATTGTATTTTCACTCACTCAAGCTTCTGTAACTTGAATGAGTATTCATGTTTTGTTTTTTGTTTATTTTTTATTTTTTACTACACATTGATCGACTTGATCAGAAAGTCCATATTCGTATTATGTTTCTTCTTGATTCGTTCTCCGGGACAATTTGCTTGACATGTATTATATATTTTTATAAGGAGCTATAAGTTTTTAACGAGGTTCACAAGTCATAATTATAATAGTATGTACAAAGTAACGACAAAATCATCAGACACAAGTTTTAGCAAGATAATTTTTCGTCATTGAGCCCATACACGTTAAAGAACGGAAGAAATATACGTTTTCAATATTACAAATAATCTAGACATGTCGATGACGACAACTAAACAAAATTCTTTGTACGTCGTTAACTCAACACGAATGCCACAAGTTTTGCTAAAAATAACTGGCCAGAGATCCACAACGAAGAGTAATGCTTTAAAATATTTGGGACATATATTAAAAATCCTACCAAGTTTGTGACATGTTTACAGATTATTTGCACAATTGTTCCGAGACTGGTAAAAAAAAATGTCAAGACTTAAATTTATATTAAGCGGTTGAAGACTTATAGCGATTCTAAATTTCACGATAGAATTTTTGCCACTTACTTAAATATTCAAGAGTAAATAAATAAAATTGGATAAAAGTGATGCTAGAATTAAGGTTGACGAGTAATTTTTATTTTCGAATAATTCTGGAAGCAAAAATGTTGTGTTTCTTAGTTAAATTCACGGCAATTTCATCCCCAAAAGTTGTGATGTTATCATTAATGGAATAATAAATATTGTAAAACGAAAAAAAAGTATTAATATTTGTGTAAACATCTTGAGACCGTACGGGAAAGAAGAAAAATAGAAAAGATAATGATGATTCCTTGAATGATGGGTTGTTGAGTAATCGTCCAGAACTCGTAGGGGATTTCTCTCAATCGATTTACGCCATACAATGATGATTTATCAACAAGTAGTTTATTTTATCAAGTCCATGTGGATTCGGATAAAGTTACGTGATTATATATTTTCAAATATGTATTTATGTATGTATATAATTTTATCGAGAAGCTGGCACAACTCTACATATATCAATATGCGTTCATAGTGGAGAAGTGTTTGGTTGTATGAGTATGAGCACGCGAGTTTATTAAAAAGCTGTGAAACAAGCAGATATCTTTCAGTTGAGTCCGTCGAACCAGTCAGTGATGAACTTTACGGTTTGACACAAGTTTTCGGTGCGATTTGTTGTCCTCACATGCAACGCAAATCAAAGTGTTTTGTTTTGGAATAATTTATAAATCCACAAAACAATAATAACGATAGAAATTAAATTTTAATATTTTTGATACTACAATTGAAATTAAAAATGAACATTTGCATTTTTTCTTACTGTTGTGCAATAATAATTCCTTTACTGGCATTTCATACACACGGATTTTCTTACGAACCAGACCTTTACGGTAAAATAATCATCTTAGCTTACCTCATTTTCATCATTAACGTCAGAGTTATTATCGGTTTGCAAAACCAATAAATCCTTTCTTCGACGTTGAATATTCTTGTTAGATATCTTCTTATTATGTGTGAGAAATAATATTGACGCTTGTATGATTTGCGTTTTTATTCTTTTTCGAATATACCGGATAATCGATCTTTAGAATTCATCAAAAAATTTTGTAATGCATTTTAATATATTAAGAAAGCATCTCGTGTTAAAGTCTTATTTCCATTGCCGGAAAGTTTTTCATTCGTATACTATTTTTTAAATGATATTTTGTAGGGATGGAAATAGTAAATGTGAGTTTAGAATTTTCAATTTCATTCAACCATCCATTCAAATTTTTTTTCTTAAAAAAATGAAAATAAAAGTAAATAATCAAAATCAGATCTTTTAAAAAAATGTTGATTTTTTTTTCAAGAAAATTAGAAACAAATCTAACCAAATTTTGGATTCTTTAGTTACCGGAGCCTAAGCTGTCCGAGTTCAAAAGTAGATAAAGTATTCATTGAAAAACCAACGTTGTGATGAAAGGAAAGAATTGAATGCTCTGTAGAAAAACTAGAAATTGACAAAACTGCAAAAACGCCAAAATTTTTAAATGAAATAAAAATCTCTCGTGACGATAAATATTAAGGGTGTTACAATGAAACATCACGTGGATTTATATGAATACAAACGACTGCAAAAAGAATTTGGCTTATCGGATAGGAAACACGAGACTGAATAATTACGAGAATTGATAACAAAAAAGTGTTTACTTAGCATGACTTAACTGGTGGGTTTTTATTTTTTATGCATCACACGCTTTCTTTTCTCTGTACTCAATTAAAATGACTCATTTTAATAGTCGTTTCGATCAATAATGTCACTATGAAATTTTTGCTGTATATTTTAATTGATAACTCGAAAACATTAGCTCATTTTTATGATTATTTGCCAGAAGCGTGATAACCCGTACTGTTCATTCGAAGAGATATCATAAGCAGGCCAACATTTAACTCGAAACGAAAAAGTGATCGTGCTGTCAGATTTATGACTTACCGTATGTCGATTTATAGAGTGTCAGACAGTCGACCCCGTGAGCTTAAGGAAGATAACTATGCAAAATCCCCGAAATAGTTGCTTTAAAATTTACTGGTATTCTTGTCACAATATTCCAAGATTCGTTATCGCTGAAATTTGTGAGGACATTAATTTGAAAAGATAAAAAAAAAAAAAATACAGAGCTGATGAAAAAATTAATTATATTATTTCGTAAGATTGACGTTTTAACGTTGTCTAGGAAAAACCCTTTCAAAGAAATTCTCGAGGAGTTATCTGTGTATAATTTGTATTTGTAATTTGTGTGTTTGAGACATAAAATAATTTTTTAATAGCTGTTGCTCACGTTATAATCTTCCAAAGCTCTTGAATTTCAACGAAGCACGTGTTAAAGGGGCGGCTGGTGATCAACAACAGCGTAAGCTTTGCCACAATCGATTTTTTTATTGTATGCGTAATCGCAAAAACCCATTCCGTCTATAGACTGTCAGTAGGTTCAAAAGTTTTCTTCATGTGTGTTTGTCAAAAATTTTTCTCAAAAATGTGCGTTTTTTTGAAGCGTCAATAACCATAGGTACAAAAATTCAGAAAAAAAAACTCCAAAAGCTTCAATTTTATTCTGTTCGGAAAATGCACTGCGAAAATAGAATTCTAAGTAACTATACGGGCTCAAGAAAATCAGAATTAATTTTAACGTCGGGAAGTGTATCAATATTTTACTTCTGATGGGTTTTCATATCACATTATAAAAATAGAGCAACAATGCACAGGAGGGGAATTTTTCGATTATATATTTTCCTACAAAAAGTCTTTGTGAATGTGTTTTCTTTTTCCTTACACGCTTGCAGATAAGAAAAGAGCCATCAATGACTTTCTTAACCTCCAGAGGACCGGAAAACCGATATATCTGCTGGCCCTGTGATATGAACTTTGTATATGGTTTCTGGCAAATAATCAGATAATATGTTCTTCCAATCGTTACAAATTTGACGATTCCGAGAGACGAGTATTTTAATCACCGTTTGAATGATTCAAAAATCACTCGAAATTAATAAAGTTTCCATCGATAGATCATTTTTAGATAAAATATAAGAAATTTGCCGTCACAAAGACAGATATTTAATTATTGAAAGATTTCACGGACGTAGATAGGAGCGAGAATGTTTGCCCGGATGGTTTTGTGTCCCGATCATTTACATTTTCGTTTCCAAACGAGTTGCAACGTTACCATACAATGGTTTGAAACAATAAAAAATTGTGATTATTATTCGGTGCCTTTTAGAAGGGAGTCCATGCGTACATGAGCTTGGAATGGTTGGGGTTTGCACAAAAATACCAGATTGTCCAGCGAGGCTGCGTGAAGCGTTACAGGGTAAGAGAAGCGGTAATGCTTTGGGCCGATGTAGGTTCGACGGTTTTTTGGAAATAGTCTGTTGTGCAAATGAGATTGATAAAAAATTCAACGTGCGACCAGCAGAATTGGGTAAGCAAGATGAATAGAAACATATACTCAAATATATTTGTCAGCCCAAATTCTCATAATGATCGAAAGGTATTTTTTTAAGAGTTTTTAAAATTGGAAAAATCGTCAAATTCGAATGAAATACTGCAAAATTACATTTCCGTTCTTGATTCTACTGGTTCTGGGACAGTTTGTATAATTATTATTGTCAATTGAAAAAAAGTGTTTAATGATTGATGAAAATTGAAATGATAAGTTTTTGTGTGGTCATTCAGTCAATTTTTCGCCAACACGATATAACTTTTCAATTTCATCATTTTGTAGCTTGTCAGGAATTCGAAAACGAGGTCGAAAACGAGATCGAATCCGAAGACGTTTACGACGAGATTGAAACAACAACAATTACTTCCCGCGCTGGCGATGGCCAAAGAGTGAATCCCTTTATTTTGGCTGGTACTAGAGCTGCAGCTGGCGAATTTCCTTATATGGCTGCTCTGGGTTACGATAATACCGACGGAGAATTGCCTGACCCAATAGTTTATGATTGCGGTGGTGCGTTGATCTCGTCCAAGTTTATTCTCACAGCCGCTCATTGCGTCAGTAATATCAATAATCGAGTTCCCAAATGGGTAAGTCATTGTAATCATTCAAATGACTGCGAGTAAGCTAGAAAAAAAAATCAAATAAATTGAAAAAACAAAGTTCAAATTTGATCGAGTTCGAATTGATGTTTTTCAAAAGTCTGGTCGATACAGAAATTGTGAAGAAACGATTTCAATTCCCATGATTGATAAGAGACACTTGTCGTTTGAATATTTGATAACAAAAAAAAATACTACTTTGTTTTTCGTGTTAAAGGCAAGAGTAGGATCCGTGGATATTCGATCCCCAGGAGCCCAAGAAATTCCTCTGAAAGATATAATACCTCATCCAAAATACAGAAGAAGTCGAAACTACAACGACATAGCCCTCGTCACTCTTCAAACGTCATTGAGAAGTTCTGGCATCGTAAGACCTATTTGTCTGCAAACTCGACGTATGCCAACATCGGATAATATTGATTCAGAAACTTCGTTCATGGTTATTGGATTTGGTGGTACGGAAACGGACGACAGATCCCAAAAATTGCTGAAATCAGCGAATCTCAAGTAAGTACTGCAAAAGGCTCACAGTGATGGTTCTGGGATTCACTCATAGAAGAGACTGGCAAATCATGATTTTGTTCTTCTTTACAGTTTGGTCCCGCCAGCAATTTGCAACGCTTCATATCCAATTTCCAGCAAACTACCGAATGGCATCGATGACACCCTGATTTGTGCAGTGGACAGTAATTCCACGAGAGGATCAGATGCCTGTCAAGGTGACAGTGGTGGTCCACTTTTAATGGTAACTGGCAAGGTTCACATGGTTATTGGCGTGACTTCATTTGGGCAAGGATGTGGTAGTGTGGCACCTGGCGGTTATACTTCTGTACACTCTTATATCGACTGGATCGAGTCAAAAGTTTGGCCGGATAGACCAAAATAGTGACTGAGCAATAGATCGTAGCGTACTCGTGCTCGTCTCTAGTCGAATCGCCATTTCCCTTAATGATTGTCCTTTTGCAATCGATTTTACTTCCGGTCATTCGGAGTTTTATAACTTGGTAGGTGGGCGTGTATAATTTTTTTTTCCTTCAATTACACATCGATGTAATCATTGAGAAGATTTATTTGCATTATGTTCCTTCCTGTTTTGTTCAACGCAACAGTTTGCTTCACATGTGCTATACATTTTTATAAGGATTCATAAATTTTTATACAGAGTGCAACCACGCGGTTGCTCTTATTTCACAATAGCGCCAGCGTTTACAGCCTCCCTACCTTTCTCGCAACACGTCACTTGGTTAATTTAAAAAAATATTTTTCTCTCCTCTGTTTATCGTCGTCGCGCACATACATGTCAAGAAAGGAAAAAAAAATCTATATATTAACTATCAAAATATTGGAGGCATGTCACTGACAATTCCTAAACAACATTCCTTCTACGTTGTTAATTTTCACACATTGTCACACGTTTTACTCAAAATATCTAGGCAAAGATTGACGACAAACATTAATGCTTAATCCTATAAGTACAGATTATGTAAAATTATATACATATCGATGTCTGTATGTCGTAGCAAATAAACTGTCGAATTTCTGACGGCACATCCAAAAATAATCGTATTTTTTACGCCAAAAAAAATATTATCAATTGATACAAACTTCAACGAAATTGACGTTCGAATGGAGATCATAATGATAAATTAATACTTGTTAATCAAACTTTGTTACATAGAAAAAGCCGAGTAATCCCAGCCGAAACGTCAAAACGAAAAACAAAAAAAAATTATCAATTGTGCAGAAAATCATCGCGTATGGTATTTCGCTTTAATTCAACGGAATCCGTATCAGACTCGCTGGATCCATTTTCAAGAAATTAATATAGAAGAAAATTGATGCAACTCGTCAATAAAAGGGCAAGGGATATTTAATTTAATCATTGTTGACAAGTTTCTCGTCGAGTGTTATCGATTTTCGTATTTTTCGAATTATTTTTGAGGACCTATCAGCGGAAATACCTGAGTTATTTTACCGATACCTTTGGTACGACCTTCTCTGAACAACAGACTCATGCCAACGTGTATGTACTCTGGATGACCGACGAACCTGAACAGCACAGACGCCGTGTCGTTTGTCTGCATGCCGCTCTCTTTTAGGTCCATTATGCCCTCCATTACACAAGTTTGTCGAACATTACCGACGTGCACTGTTGCTTGAAACCCAGGATATATCGACGTCGCATGATAAACAACGACGACTGTCGCCTGAATAAAAAAAAGAATAATAATGAAATGGTCGCAATATTTATCTAACGATTACGAAAGATTAACGACGTTGTCAACGTTTTGTAGTTTTTTTTCTCTATAATCTTTGAAGCCAACTTAATAAAGTAATTTTGAGAAATATTCATGAAATATTTCTTTTTAAAATATGTTTCTGGATTGCTTACAACTAAAGAAATTATCAAGTGAGAATTTCTTCTTGATAGTTATTTCAATTGTTTTTTTTTCGGTTTAAACATAATTTTTCGAATATATGATTTTAACGATTTGTAAATAAATTTCGTGAAAATAAAAAAGTAAGTATTACTTATGGCTTTTGTATGAGGATAACATATTTACCTGGAAGAATAAAGTAGCTTGTGGGTGATCACCCAGTGAAACTAGAACCATGCCGGGTCGAAGATGAGGTAAAGGAGGATCTCGTGTGGTCGAAGGTGCGAGCGTCAAGCTGGCGCTTTGCGAAGCTCGCACCAGGCAGCAGGGAGCTTTGTTGCGATGTAAACTTACGACTTTAACCGGACTAAACTCGCCGTCGGGCAATGGTCCTACGAGAAGACGAGCACCAGGTGCGATAGCCCCTTTCACAAGTAATCCACCCAGCACTGGATCTGCCAGTCCAGCGACCCTGCAAAATGAAATTAACTTTACTCCAGAAACAAGATATTTTGGACCTTTCAAATCAATCGATTTCATTGTATAATTTGTTGGATGAAATTCGAGTCTCTAAATATCGACCCTCTCAATTTCTAATGTTTGAAATCGTAACATTTATTCAGAAGGGCTGTGCAAAAAAGAAACATTTCGCTGCAGAATCGTACGCTTCGTAACAAAAGAAAAACCGATTTTTTGACATTTACGAAGTTTCGAACGAAAATTCAGGTCCAACAAAATAATTGGCTGAAAAATATGTGTAATTAAGTTTTTACGAATGCATCATTATTACCTGAAGGTTTCGTCGATTTGAAATAGACAGGATCCGGGTTCATAATCGAAAGAGGAAGATTGCGATGGGGATAAGTCTCTGATGAACCTCGTGAGTTGTTCCAATCCGTCACCGGTCAATGAACTCACGGTAAACACTGGTATCACGCTCGATTCATAATCTTGAGGCAATTTGTTGTTGTTGTTGCTACAGAGAACGAATTTTTTTCCACATCCTTGAGCTCGACCTGCAATTTCTAGTTGACTCATCGTTTGCCCGGTACTGCAGAGGCCAAGATCAATCTTCGTAACAACAACAAAAAACGGAAGCCTCAGAGCCAAACAAAGCGCCATATGTTCCTGGGCGGCTTCGTTGAGAGGCGGTGCAACCACGAGCATCACGTGATGAGGAGAATAGCCTGAAAATTCAGAGATCAAATTCTTTAGCATCAAATAAAATGGAACGTCAACATTTTTCGATAAAAATTTAATTCGACGATCAAAAGATTCGACAGGAAATCAGCAAAAAGTTTATGTTGTCTTTGTTCTCTAAAGAACGTTTAGAAACGATTCATACCCGTTAATCCAAGCAGCGTCGTTCTCAAATATTTACGATGTCCAGCAAGATCGATAAACGTGACTACTTTAGAGGCGTGCTCGCAAATTTCTTCAGCTGTTGTCATCTCAGCATAATTCAGTACGTGACCGTCGTTGTCAAATCCGATGATCTCGTGAGAAATCGAAGACGTACGTCCGGTTCGAATCTCGTGAAGATGACGGAGCATATTCAGTCTGGCTCTCCCTCGGCCGTTATCCAGTTCACCTTGAGTCAGTACTCCTACATGAAAATGTATTGATTATTATTTCAAGAATTTTTTATAATTATTATTCAAAGGATTTTTCATCCAGGATCGCGTGTTCAATAACTCTCGACATGTTATTGAAATATGCTCGTAAAAATGTGCCGAGAAGTCTTTTATTTTTTTGGATTCGTTATTCAACAAACTGTTTACATAAGGAATCTATAATTTCCGAAAACGAATCTTGAGATCTGTGCAGATTTTTTTGTTATTTTGACCTGGGTTTTCGGAGCCAAAGAAATCCAACATAAAGCTGGACAAAATTTTATTCTTAAAGCTCTCCAAATTCATAATATAACGTATAATGTTCTCACCTAAAAGAGTTGATTTTCCTGCATCCTGTCCACCAATAACAGCCAGCCTCAGATCAATGACGCTTTCTTGATCTTCTCTATCATCTTTTCTTAATTTTCTCACTAGGACCTCAGCAACGCGTCTTTCTCCGTTAGAACTGATAATCTTATCCTTAATCTGCTTGCCCTTGGTGCTGGTAAGACGTTCGCGAAGTACTCGTGTGGTAGCTCCTAGTCTCGTCGCCATGTCTCTCAGTGTTTTCAGAGAAGCTTTCATTTCGTCTCGAGACAAACCTGCCATTCGTCCATTGTCCTCGACGCCTGAAAAATTCAGGATTTCGAGTTTGAGCCTTACGAATAATAATTAATTCTTTTTTCAGTAAAACATTTTCTTTGATGCTTCTTTCCGACTGTCAAACAAAATATTTGCATTTTTTTTCATAGTTATTAAAAATGTCTGTTAATAATTCTCAAGAAAAATGCTCAGAGTTCTGAACAAAGATGTTGATTCGAAAGAAAGATTTCTAGAAAACATTTTGAATGAATAGTGAATGATGCAATTTACCAATTTGATAGATGGCTTCGCCGTGTCCTTCTCTCAGTCTCCATTTCATTTGCGTAACTAAATGCTCGAATCTTTGACTTGATGGATTAACGAGCTTCAATTTGTACTCTATATTTCCCTGTTCAGGTTCCGGGGGTAGACAATCTTCGTCATCGGCTTCCATCTCCGAGCTGTCATGATCCGATGATTCTTTGTTAGAATAACAATCCCAATTTTCCGTTTGTTTTTCGTTCACCTCTCCAGGATCAAACAATCCCAAGAACGACTCCATACTCTGATGAACAATGACGAAATAAAATGCAAAATATCGAAATAACGAATCCCGAATTGAGAAAAAACAAAGTGTTGTTTTTATCTACGATAAATTAGATTAGTCATTGTCAAAGTCTGGACAATGACTGGAGAAAGTTACATCAGCTTTTGCAAATCGATATTCACGTTCGAAGAAGTATACATTTGTTTCCGAAAATGTAAACTGTAAACACACACGTCAACAGTCAGGTATACACCGATGTATCTATACGCACGTGAAGTTTTTATGCTTATACATACAAAAATACACACACACATCATTGGGTGTTTGGTTAAGAGAGATCACGTGACTTTTTGACAGCTCAAGTTGCGATTCGTTGGATATACATAGGCACACTGTACAAGGTTCCTTTGTACGATTGAGAAAAGCGTCAAGAAATTTATTTATCACGAAAAAATATGCAATGTTATGTAAAAAGATAATTAAAAAAAAAAACTAGAAAGATGTAATAGAAAATGTGGAGTAACGTATTTTTGCGGAAAATAGCAAAACAGCTGGGATGTTTGTGATGCACGAAAAGTAAAAGTGACAGCTGGTTGTTGAAGGGTCATTGAAGGGTTATTTCGCAGATTCATTAATGATATCGAAATAAAAATATAATGTATCAAAAAGAATTTGCAGACTGTTACGATCCAAAGCGTTAATTTTGAAATATTTTCAGACCTACCGTCTAATCGAGGCGAAAATGGTGTTGAATTCTCGGTGGGAAAATATCCAAATTCAAATCTCCTACCCGATACCCCCGAAACGGTAACGGGCATCCATGTTGTCCTTCAGTTCGTCCCCGTAAGCCCGTAAGCCAAAATTGTGTGTCGGGAAGTGACGCCGCGCGCGCTTGGTTTAGTACGCTCCGCTGTCGCAAACGCGAAAGCGCTGCTCGTAAGCGCGATAATAACTCCTGCGTTGGCTGTTGTTTTTTTCGATTGTTTTTTTTCTTCATATTTTGTTTTTGTTTTTTTTCTGAGAATCTAAAAACACACAGCCGACATTCGACATGCGCAGAATTTTGGTTCAAATTCGTACGTTGAGACGGACGATTCTCTCAGAAATCATACGACCGTCTGATTCATGCCAAATTTTGCCCTGATCACATATACAGGGTGTCCCGGAACCAATTATAAATTTCAAATTATTTTTGCGACCGAAATCCTCAGAAAAAAGTCTAGTTAAGCTTTCTTTTGGAAAGCTATAAATTATCACAAAATGAGGGATGGGGAATTTTTCAATCGCGTTGACTGTCGAACTGGTTGATGATAAAGCAACAAATCACAATCTTTATTGTATCTCTCTTGTAGATTTAAAAATATCCTTTGAGAAAGTCCCTGACAGCACTTTTCTCTTTCAGCTGTTGATCTTGACTGCTATCCTAAACTTTGATCGCATGGTTTTTTGCTCTATTTTCAATCATTGAAGCTGTATGCGCAATAAACTATGTAATCAAATAACTTGAGCCTTGAGAAAAATGCCGAAACTTTTCGTTCCTACTTAAATGAATATTTATGAACATTAGTTTTGCAACACCCTGTATGTGTAGGGTTGGGTGTTTCCCTTCTTCAGCCGCACCTTCGAACTTAATGACTTTTTCTCGATCTGTTATATCATAGCCATATAGTTCATGTATTCAAGACTTATAATTTACATAATATTCTAATAACACGTAATATATATATATACAGTATCGTTGTTATGTACATTTTTTCCTTTTTTTTATATATATTAATTACAAAATCTATATTAACGTTGCATAAGTATTGAACCTGCGTCATTGAGGTAGAAGGGGTTCGCTCTCGGCTCTCGAGACGTGTTTCGAGAATGACGCGCACTCGTCGTTGCATGTTTTATTATGCTTGTCCGATTTACAGGGTTTCTCTGTTTTGACGAAAGTGTCGTTGAGACAAACGTTGTTGAGGCTAACAGCGCTGTTCGATAATATCGCCATAGCGAGATTCGGATCCATCGATTCCATTCCATTGGCTGCGTAGTCTTTTGAGCTTTTTCTTTTCTGCTGAGTTTCCGTCTCGCTTTTATTAGCATGTGCCGCTATCAAATCACACGCTTTTCCGAGTATCACGAGACTCGTTAGAACTCTAAGAGCCACGAGAATCAAATAAGCGAGAATTAGCAGTATGAAGTTTGCTGGCTTTGCAGATGGTGTCAAAGTCGTGCACAATACACGACCCATTGCGACGCTCAATGGTAATGGTATGAAACCCATGCGTCTTGCTACCAGATCAGACGGATCGGAGAATGCTGTATCCTGTCGTGTCTCGGCCATGTAATAAGCCAGACTCACCGTGTAATCTCTATAAACCGTTGAACGAAGCTCGTTAAATCGCGTAATAGAAGCGTGCTTTACCTGTGAAAAAAAAAAAAACGAAAACCATATTAGACGATCGTTTTGACGCCAAGTATTGAAAAAAAAAAGTTTAAACGTCTAAAGTAAGTCGCGGTGCTTGCCTATAGTACAGATTTGGCCTTTTTTCGTTCTGCTCAAACTTCAATTTGACGCAATTAAAAAACGCGTCGACTTATTGGAAATATAATGAAATTTTACTCATATATATTTCCTCTAATCCGGTTCTAACGGTTTGATTATTCTTTTCCTACGTTCTATATCACACGATGAATAATCAAGTATAGAACAAAAAATAAGGAGTCTCACCCAATCAACGATAACTTCGGCGATCAATAGCAATATACAGTCCGGTAATAGCACAGTCAATCGGTCAGCTCGCCAGGCATATTCTTTCATAGTTTGAAGACTCACGGCAAGAAGTAGCATCGTTAAATGAAATCGTTCCCTCACGTCGTTGCAAGCCAATTGGAACAAATTATTTTTGTCGAATTTCTTGAAGACCGAACCTTTCAGTTCGACGAACTGAAAAGTCAATGAAAAATGCGCATAAAAAACTGAGAAATCCTCAGTACTGTACGATTTTCATTTTTTTCGTCTTTGATGAAATTAAAACTAGCAAAAATTGCCAATTTGAGAATTTTACGAAAACAAAAATCGTGAAGATAATTTAGTGCCGAAAAAAGTAAAAATAATCTCGTCCGTGACGTCAACTCACGTTATTCGACACCATTATAGTTAAGAGAGCCTTGTTGCTGCTGTTGATAGCCACGTTCAACGTGGTAGCTTGAAAAAGTACAAATATACTGTGCAA
Source organism: Campoletis raptor (assembly GCA_948107755.1). Lineage (NCBI taxonomy): Eukaryota > Metazoa > Arthropoda > Insecta > Hymenoptera > Ichneumonidae > Campoletis > Campoletis raptor. The sequence continues at coordinate 17,784,883 of OX403623.1, forward strand.
AACTGTAAAGATTGTGTTAAGGAAATGCAAATTTTTTCGAATATTTTGATTTTTAAATATCTTGCGCAACATTTATCATCAAAGGATACACACATAGCCAAGGGCAAAAAGTAAATGAGGGACAGTGCCAAGGTGTTGTCTATGAGTGGACTGTGACCTTGAACGAGGCTCTGTAGCTGTCCACAGAAGAGCATCTATCGTGTCTTGTCCAAAAGCACTTAAAAGTCTATCGCCGACTTCCAACATATTGTAAAAGATGTATAATTTAATGACTGATTGACTTTTGACTAAATGATACATCATGGACGTATCTACTTTACAAGTTGCTGCCCAGCATCCTACCACTACTATCCCCTTCAAGAGGTCACACATTTCAGCCGGCCTCAAGTACCTTTCTGATTTTTTGCTATTATTCTTCTTTCCTCTGTAAAAAAACAAAACAGAATATATAATAAACCATGCAAGTTGAGGTATTCTTGATAGTAAAAAATCTTTATGATTCCTTGCCTCAAACAATGTATGAGGGGCCTCGTTATTATGGCCCAAAGCGCCATCAAAAATCTTAACGGCAAAAACGTATAAACAAACAAAAAGGAATCTGCGCACTGGAATGATTGAATCTCATTAACATTTGTAATAGGGAACATTTGTCATAGAAGAATATCATTCAAACTTAGTTAAATACAAAATACTTACTTGCAAAAATCCATAAGTCATAAATTTCTCAATCTCCTTTGGAATTGTTATAAAGGAATAAACTTTTTCCCTTCTAGCCGAAAATCTTTTCTCATCATTTTCCAAATGATAGCCTCTGGTGAGCTCAGTACGCAAAAAATCCACAAGCGATATACCTAAACAACATTTTTTGATGATTACAATAAAAATAGATGGTTTTTTAAGTGTTTGTTATATTGGAAAGCAATCAATAATATTTTCCTCAATCATTGTTTTTTAACAAATTTTTTTACATCCTTGGTTCTTGTGGAAGAAAAATATTTTGCTTACTCATTATCTTCATTCATTTTTGCAATTGTCAATATTTTTTTTACATGTTGTTTTATCTGTTCATTTTTATTTATTCTTGCAGCCATTAATTCTTAACAACCATACTGTGTTTATTGATGATTTTTTTTTTTTTCAATTTGGAATCATTAAAATTTTTTTCACAGATTTAGTTCTGATCTCAAGAAGAAACTATCAAAATGTCATAACAAAGCAGTGCATATAAATATTAGTCTTCACTACAGAAAAAACTAAAGTTACATTGCATCACAACAATGTCAACTTCAACATTATAGAAAGATGAGGAAGCCGTAAATATGCTGCAGTGTTTCTTTTTCTTTACATTTAAAATATAGATTTTTGTTTGCAATTTCTAGGGAAATAAAAGGAATGCGTATGGACACGAATAAATGAGAATGTTGAAGTCATTGACTGAGGAGTATCAGCATACCATGCTTTTTAGGTGGACGGTGTTTATCTGATGGTTGAGACTGATGAAAATGGGTCTGATCAAAGTTCAATCCTTCGATCCTGGATCCCTGATTCTTAGCTGGTTTGCTCGTTGTCCGAAATCTAATGTGCTTCTTATCTGTATGAGCGGATGTCCCGTGCTCGTTTTTTTCGAACTCGGCATTCATGTTTCGTATTTTAGTGTTATTGTCTTTCGACATTCTGACAGGATTAACATAACCTCATATTAACAGCTGTTCGTGTGGTTCAGCATTTATGCAATCAAAAGATAATGTATTATGAATATACGTAACTGTGCAAAAGTCCAGTGTGTTCACCACTATTCTTACCTTTTTTCACTACCTCCGCACGCATTCAACACTTGTGTATTTTTTCCCACCCGTCGTCGGCGTGATTATTATATTTCATACATATACAAATCCGAGGAAATACTATTGTGACATGGTAGCGCGATTTTACACTTTTATTAATACTGTCGGAATTATTTTGTTGAATCTCTTGGCTGACATGATCATCCGTTCGAAAGCTTTAGATTCATTCATGAAAAATTGAAGAAAAAAGTACGTAGTCTCGATTGTAAACTTTCCGTGACACTGCGGGAAAGAGAAAGACTAAGACCGAAAGAGAGAGCCACGAGAGTGAACGTGGACGACTGGATCGAACGATCGCTGGCCGATTGACAGTGTTTTCACACACGAGTCGCGCACACACGTACCGGATCGCCTTGCGTTGATATTATGCCATGAACATGGCGACATCCACGGGCGATTCGGCGGATGATCGTAATTCTTGCAAAATATTAATTATCGGTGGTGGAATGGCTGGTCTTTCAGCCGCAAATCATTTATTGAAAAATAGTGAAAATGATTTTCTTATACTCGAAGCGAGAGGACGTATCGGTGGACGTATTGTTGCTACGCCAATTGGTACGAATTATACTTAACCCCTTTACATCAAATCTATCGCGATTCAATTTATTTACAACAATCCGTTGTTGTGACATCGTCTCGTAAAAATAAATACAAATCGTTACAATTGCTGGACACAAATTACTGGCTGTTCTGTAAACAAGTTTTATCCCTGTTTCAAGGTTTTGTTGTTGTTCTGACGAATCATTTATTGATCGATTTGGCTTTAGCCACTTTTTGTTTACAAGAGCATTTTGTTTGTTTTCACTTACGTGATTCACGCGAACATGAAGTTATATTTATGAATACATGACGTTTCTTTACACTGACAAAATGACTGTGTTATGAATTATGATATATGCAACAAAATAGTACTTTTTTTTTCATCATTACACGTGAAATAATCATTGTCAACACATGAAAATAGTGAAAAATCGATTTTTACTTTGTTGAGTTTTTCATAAAGCTTTTTATTTATAAGTTTGCAGAATCAGGTCAGCTGTTTTAAGTCATTATTCTCGTTGAAATGTGAATAGGAAATATATTTTTCCCCATAAAGAAATGACAAATAAAATTGCATTTTGGCTCTCAGTAATAATTTACCAAGACAGTTAATTAAGCTTTTCTTTAAATAATGTAAAGAAAACGAATAATTTACAGTTTCACATTGAATTGCTTGTCACAGGTGGAGAAAAGGTAGAATTGGGAGCGAACTGGATTCACGGTGTTTTAGGAAATCCAATGTTTGAATTGGCAATGGCAAATGGACTAATAAATATAATAAGTACCCCAAAACCTCACAAAGTAGTAGCAGCTATGGAGGATGGCAAGCAGCTGCCGTTTCCAATATTGCAAGAAATATATGAGGCTTACGTGTGCTTCTTAAGACGTTGCGAAGAGTATTTCCTCAGTGCTTACAGTCCGCCAGACGGTATAAACAGCGTAGGAGGACATGTGGCATTTGAAGCTGATCTGTACTTAAATTCTCTACCGCCGGAAAATAGGAGAATAAGACAGTTGTTGTTTGATTGTTTGTTGAAACGTGAAACTTGCATTACCGGTTGTGATAGTATGGAGGAAGTGGACTTATTGGAAATGGGTTCGTACGCAGAGCTCCAAGGTGGAAATATCAGTTTACCGGATGGTTACAGCGCCATTCTTGAACCCATAGCTAAACACATTCCCAAAGATCGTATACTCTTGCGGCATGCAGTCTCGAAAATAAGGTGAACAATGATTTTCACATTTTTTTGCACATCCGAGCACTTTCCCGTACAAAATATATGTTGGTTTGACGTTTTCTTTTCTCAATCGATTCTAGGTGGCAGGACATCGATAAAAAAGAAGCTGCATCGAACGATCTGGAAGGTGGAAAATCTAGCAATAACGATAACGATCTCATCGAGGTAACGTGTGAAAACGGCAAAACGATAAGAGCCGAGCAAGTATTGTGTACACTGCCATTAGGGGTTTTGAAGGAGAAAGCATGTGAGATATTCGAGCCATCGTTGCCCAAGTACAAACTCGAAGCAATAGATAGACTGATGTTTGGTACTGTAGATAAAATATTTCTTGAGTACGAGAGACCTTTTCTCAATCCAAGCGTCTCAGAAGTGATGTTACTTTGGGATGATCGAGGATTGAGCGAGGATGAACGTAAGGATTTGAGTAAAACGTGGTTTCGTAAGATTTACTCGTTCACCAAAATATCGGAGACTCTTTTGCTCGGTTGGATATCGGGAAAAGCAGCTGAATACATGGAAATGTTAAGTACGACCGAAGTTGCTGACATCTGTACGAATATATTACGGCGATTTCTCAACGATCCTTTTGTACCAACGCCGAAAGGATGTTTGCGGACGTCATGGCATTCCCAACCGTTTACACGGGGCTCTTACACTGCCATGGCAGTTGGTGCTAGTCAACTGGACATCGAAACACTGGCTGATCCTTTGGTCAGCCAGGAAAATCCGGCCAAAATACAAATTGCGTTTGCCGGAGAACATACTCATTCTTCCTTCTACAGCACAGTGCACGGAGCATATTTAACCGGTAGAACAGCCGCTCAAAGTTTGTTGGATTCACGAAAGACTGATAGTCAAACTCCTCTTAGTTTGAGTTGCGAAGACACCAGTGATCTTAGCTCGTGGATTCAGGGAATTTCACTCGGCTGAAGAGCAGGAACTCTTCAGCAAAACTTTATTTCACGAATTAACACGACCACGAGCCATCGAAAAGTACACAGCGACCGCGAGAGAGAAAAAAGGGCGTCAATGCATGTTAGAAACATGCAAAAAAAAGATCATTCGTATTACTGCTTTATCGAGATTCTCGTAACTTCTACTAATTAATATTTCTTTGCACAAATCAAGGCCTATATTTGACATTTGTTCTACGTTGCTCGATAAGCATACAAATTTAAAGATTGTTCCCGTAAATTGAATAATTTCGTATCGAATTTGTAATTTCAATCAATGAAAAAAAAATCACGACCTCAAGGAAGCACAAAAGAATTTTTGGAAGTGGTAGCCAACGTACGAGAATCTTGCAGAGAAAAAAGATTTTGAAAGTTTGCCCATTCATCATCGCTCAAATTCACACATAAAAGTGCTACCGTTTCCTAATCGCGTATCTCGCGATGGCAAATATTAAAGGGTTCGCCACGCTTATTTATCAGTTAGCAATAACTGATAAATTAAAAACACACGCGTACACATGTAGTTATATATTTTGTACATAAAGAGACTCATCTATTTGCTTCGCGCGATGTGTACATATCGATGCCTATTTAACTGTAAATCTATATGTACAGCGCTTCTAGTTTTTTCTTCTTCTGGTCAAGTTGCAATAGGCTCGCTGGTAGAACGTACAGGCCATTGACGACGACAAAAATTTCCACAAAGTTTCTTATGCACGATACACTTTGAGATCGAGATTTCAATACTTTTTATTCGTACACGATCGGCGTCAGTTTGCTTCGTCGCAGTGACGTTCATCGAATTGAATCTAGTCGCGAAACTGCATGCTGTATTTCGTTATTTAGATTAATATACGTTATTGATTATTTATACTTATTTGTTATAATAGTGATACGTAATAAACAAAAAACCAAAAACAAACCGAAGAATAAGGACAAAGGTGATTCTGGTGATACGTTATTACTGACGATACCGTACGAATATGCATTTTTTAATTTTATTTATTCAGGCAATAAAATACATTGCAATTTATTTTCATTTTCGTTTACCCTCCAATGATTGGACGTAGAACGTTTAATCACGAATTTAATGTAGACGAATGAGAGATAATGTGATAGAGCCGCGTGATGCAGTCACGAATTCGCCTGATATTCTTTTAGAAAGAATAATCTCACGAAGAAACGATGAAAAACATAAAAACAAAACTAATGAAAAAAGCACAAAGCCTGAGAAAGCGGTACACACAATGAAACCGGATACCGAACTATACGAAGTTTTGTAGATAACAAGGAATCGCTTACATTCGACACGATGATGTTTTCTTGTCCTGCATATTTGAACATTCAATTTTGTCACGACTTTATTATACATATTAGCCTTGTACAGACGATGAATAATAATTCATTTATACGCGTATAAGTGATAGAACATTTAATATGAATATAATGTGAATAAAATACAATAATACCTCTAACAAGGATTTTTTTTTCATTATTCCAATACTTCGTTTCTTTTTTTTTTTTTTTTTTTTAATTCCATTCGTGACAAAGGCTTCGGCTCCAATCTTCAACGATTCAACATCGTTCGTGCACCCCATTCAAACAGTTTCAAATTTTATAACATTAGTTAAAGAAATAAAAATCTTAACATATATTCGTTTGGTTGAAACGAGGCAAAACGTAAAGAATTTCTATTTACATTACTATATTTAAGTGATAAAAAAATATTTAAAAACTTTGTACCTCCATTATTTATTTTTTCTCTTTTCAGTAAAATAAGAATAAACTAACAAGTTATGTACGTAAACGGGGATGAGTAGCAAATAAAATTCTTCGCTTAACGTAGATTCGTGCGCGCTCAAAAAAAAAAAAAACAAAAAATCAAAAAGATAATTATCAAAGTTGATTACGCATGATTACTGTACATCTGTCTGGTTGAGGACGGCACGATTTCTCCGTATCATTTAAGTGAATGGTTTTGCATCTTTCCCCATGGACAAGCATGGCTTTTGAAAATTCAGTTTTCCCAAGGTTTTCACTGGTTATACATTGCTTTTAGACCTTGCTCTCTTTTTATATTTTGCCCTTTATTTTAATTTCCTTATATGAGAATATAAAGGGGTTCTACAATGAGCGTCGGACGCACGAAACTTGGAATAGCTCAGCTACATGTATGAAAATCTTATCATCAACGTATAAAAATTCATCTGGCACATCGATAGATCATATTTGGAAATCATCAGCCGGTTGGCATTAAAAAAATATCACTTAATTATCAAAGCTATTAAGCCGACGCCTTTACCACTGTCACACCTTCAAAAACGCCGCGGTGCGATTCGCAAATAAATTCAAATAACAAAAATAAATGATTGTGTGCAATTCCAATTGACGCGAACTCCAGTGACCTCATTATGAAAATTATAACGTTATTATATTTTTAGTTCCACTACAAAAATTACACAAACTATTAAATATATATAGATTTATATATTCATATATAAATATATATATATTTATATATATTTATGAGTGGAATATATTAATAAAATATATTTTAAAATCAAACGTGTATATATGCGTGTTGTTTTAATTTCGACGTAGCTACCAGAGCAACGCTAGCGTATTCTACGATAAAATATGTGATTTTTACTTTTCTTAAATATTTTACATTCGTTCATAGATATCTTATATAAATCCATAATAAAGTTTTTCTTTTAAACTTTGTATGCAGGTATAGCGTTTCATTCTGAGGTAGACCAAATCAGCCAACTACTCTATACTCGAGAGAGATGCATCGTTAGTTATACGAAGCTCACTACCAAGAACTTCAGTCACGTTATTTTATTGTGACAATTGTAAGGACCGAAAAAAATCTTATGTAGTGGCTTCATTAATTCCAATTTTATTGGAATTTATTGAATAATTCTTCGTTTAGTCGATCGATTATCGATATAAAACGAATAGAGGATTGATTTAATGTTTGATTTCTGACAAATTTTAATGTTTATTAGACCGTTAATTACGAGAAAGACTTGAAACACGAAAATCGCTTGAAACAAATGTTTCGTCGAATATTTGTCGCGTAAGAAATACAAAAAATCGATGATTCGTCTGTCTCCCAAGTATAGATCCGTTCGCAGCGAGCACACTATACACTACTCATAATTAATATTAATTAATAAATTACCAGTAACCTTCTTTGTCGCTTTTTTGTAATCATAAAAATACAGCGGTACGAACGCACAGTTCTATCGTCTTTCACTCTCTGTACACTTATTAAAATAAATTTTGTAAACGACTTTTAATTTGTACTAAAAGTCGTCGATCCCACCGTCGGATATACCGGCTCTTATTTTGTCCAGTACTTTGTTTACAAAATCTGTCGAGTGATTCGCTATTCGCACCTCTGCAACAAAAATAAGGAAATATTTTTTATGTTAGTAATGACAATCGTCGAAGAATTCGACGACATAGAATCGTTATTAACGAAATAGTTAATATTTTCTAAATGCTTTACTTACTCGTAGCTGATTTGCACAACTTGTCTAATTGACGAGTTAGTTCTTCTTGAGTTTCCGGATTTCCTTCAGTCAATTTAATCGCCAGAGTCTGTTTTATCTGTGCTATTCCGTTAATAAGTCGTCCTGAAAATATTTCATTGTATCAGATTTTCGGTTACATATAGAATGGAAATAAAAATTAAATTTATAATTAAGGTTCGGTACTCAACTGTGCTCTTGTTCGAGGCCGTGGAGTTTTATTTTATTTGCTTCGTGCTGTGCCTTCTTTTTGAGCCTGCAGGCTCGCGATGCTAATTTATTTTTTTCCTTGCGTGTTTTTGGTCTCGCGGGAAAAGGTAATTCGGAAACTGGTGTCATGTCATTTATAACGCTCGATAATTTGTCAAGCTCTCGGCCTATGCTGAAAAGCTTTCGAGGATTCGGCGTGAGGTCATTACCATCACCTTTGCGTGCTTTGCCGCTGTGCTTTATACCCCGGAGAGCGCAATGCGGACTGAATACAGGGTCAGTTGCCTCGTTCAACACATGAGGATCTTCCAAACGTGCTCGTGCCACTAATCTCTGACCCTTTGGTCCCTTTGCCTGAACGTTGTACTGCCAAAAATACTTTTCTTTTTTGCTGTGTCTCTCACGCGCCGAATCTCCACTAACTTTAATACTGCCTTCACGATCCTCACCATCACTTCCTCCACTATCTGTAATATAAAAAATTCCTTGATATATTTTACCTGAAACGTTGCAATTTCAATAACCCTCGATTTTGAATTAAGCCAATAATGGATCGTTTCTAATAATGGATGTTTAGCTACGACTTTTTTGACAGACCAAATAGAAAGGAATGAATTACCATTGTCACTGCTGAAATCGTCGTAGTGATCACTGTCATCGTCGCTATCCTCGTAGCCCTCGTCGTGACTAAGAGGATCGAGATGACCCAAAGGATCAGGACTAAGTGCACCGCCCGTACTCAGGCTACTCGTCGAACCAGCTTCGACGGGGCCGAGACTTCCAGTGCTCGTCAAATGTTTTCGTGGTTCTCTGTGCGACCACAATAATTCAGCTCCTATAGATTGAGTAGGTGCTGACATGGACAGTCTGGAAGCTTTCAATTTTCCACGAGACGTTTCCATTGCCGTTACGTCCATCGGATGATACACTGGGCTTGTGGGTGGATTCTCGCCTTTTCTCATCAAAAGCTCGTGGAGCGTAGATTGACCACCTTGACGAACTACCGGATGAGGAGACGTCGATGAGCTCGCTGTAGAACTACCTGCAAAACGATATTTCATATTTGCAATTACTACTATTGTAATTTTAGCTGCCAGGAAAGATCTTCTGGTGATAATAGTTTTTGTAATCCGTTTATACTGATGAAATATTTGTTTCCCTATAACTTATATGGTTTTTTGGTGCAAAGCAAATTTCCATAAACAAAACACCAATGGGATTACTTACGAAATGCTATTATGAATACGAGCTTAACTGTTAAATTTATAATTTGGGTAGAAACTATTTGTTGTGAAGTAACTAATATGTAATTTTGTCGGAAAGAAACAGTAAATTCTTCGGTGAGTTTTTTGTTGTTATTCAATTTGTCAATAGTTAAAATAGGTAATTTTTTTGGTGTAATCTAATATGAGTTATATTTTTGTCAGAGTCCTCCAATGACGAATTTTGCAATGTAATTAAATAATTTTTTTTTTTTTGGCATTTTTTTTGTGTAAGTAAAAAATTCGTCAATGAATTCATGACAAAATTTACTTTTTGAAAAAAAAAAAAAAATTAATATTCTATCACAATAATGGGGAATCGTGTTATGAAGACTGCATACTTCAAAAGTAAAACGTATTTTTGTGGCTTTTTCGAATTTTAGTTTTTATGTACTCGAGTTAAGCCAATGGTAGACATTTTTGAAAAATCCCATTTGGAGATAAAAGTCGGATTGTTTATTAAAAAATAATTAGCTATTAGAAAACATGTAACAAAAACAAACGTCGATTGTATTTTGTTGTATAATTTATTACAACCAAAAGAATAAGAGTAATTAATAGAAGAAAAAGTGAATGAAATACCTGCTAAATTACTTGTGCTTGGGCTTGGATAAGCGGGCGGGCTGACAGCTTCCAAATTTTCCATAAGGCTCAAGCCGCCGTTCATGAGATTAAAGCCAGAGGTGACGGTGTAAGGTGGACAGTTGCGATAAGTGACAGTGGCTTGAGGGAAGCTGCTGGGAGCAAAAACGGAAGTAACGGTGCTAAAAAGAGAGCCTCCTGATGGTGCAGCCTCTGTTTCGACTCTTAAAGGTTGAATTCTTTCTTCGGGTAAGAGCAAGTCGTCGAAATTCAGATCACCGAGAAAGGTGTCATCGTTGGCATTCAATTCAGCGAGCGTCGGTCCCTGGATGAGATCTGCTTTGTCCACTTGGAAAATATCATCGTCGTCCATTTTGAAGGATATTCCCAATTGCTCAGGATCCATTTTGAAAGGAGAGTCTGCCTGATCAGGCCTTACTCCCCAGGGAGATGTAACTGCCAAAGGCGATGGTGAAAATTGATCATAAACGCCTCTTGCTCCACGATGACTACCCGGAATGGGAACGGATGCTGAGGATGGTCCGATATCTTGGCTTGGTTCTTGCTTCACAACACCTTCCATTTCGTTGCTTTCAGGGTCGAGCAAATATTCCGAATAATTAGTATCGCCCATAACTCTTTCTTGTCGTTAAAATTCTATCTCAATTTTGACGACAAAGGATGAAAAAAGCGCTTGAAAAATGTGCGCATTCGTAAATCGTCTTTTATCCTTTTCTCACAGCTGCTCTTGCGATAGTGAGCAAAATTTACTGTATTGAGTGACAAAAATATTCAACAGTTGAGAAATTAATAGAACAAACGAAAATCGCGAAAAAAATTCAACTCACACACACCTATTTATAATTATCGTCAATTTTCATATCATATAAGACGTGAGAAAAAAAAAAAACTTCAGACACTTTTTGTTAAAAAAGATTTTTACAAAAAAAATAAACTTAAGAAAACAAATAACGACTATAAACAGATGTTAAACCGAACTGAAGCTAATCACCACCGAGCAGGTTTATAAACAAGAAATAGCCAAAGGAGACGGGAGAGCACATGCGCCCTAATCACAACACAAACAATCTCGCTGGTGTGTGATTTTGCCGAGAAATTCCGCGTGGGATGACGAAGAGAACTGGAGATTTTGTACTGTTTATTTATTAATTTCCTCTCTAATCGTTCGTATGACAGTGCAAACTCGATGAAGCTACTTCACCACACGAGAACGCAAGGTATACAGAATGCGAAACGAGACGAAAACACACGGCACTCTATAGTATAATCTTTCATGCGCGCTTTGTAGATTAATCTCGCGGGCAAAACGAGAATTTTGTTGATTCGACGTGAAACGTCGGGTTTGTAGTTATCGATATATCTGATACATATATAGATGCATGTGTCTATATATACATAAATATAAATATATACGTATTTATATGTATATAGCTGTTGTTATCGTCGAATCACATCACGACCCTTGAGCATTCACGTTTGCCCCCCAAGAATGACCATGACTTTCGTCAGCAAAATTGATATATTCCGTGTACTACTGCTGGCGAACATCCGCTTTCTTATATCCAAGAACAAGTATGATGATGAAGACACTTATGACTTTTTCAACGCTTAGCAATGTCTACGAGAATATTTCGCGAACACAATTCACGCAACACAATAACACGTTAAATGTGAGCACACACCTGACTCCTGCCCATCCGCGCCTCGAACAAAAATCTCAAAAGTTAAGCCAGAGAGGATGTACACACGAGGAATCACGAAACGTCTGTTGTTGTTTTGCCACGAGATCGCTGAGAAAAATATGTCCCCCGGCCCCTACCACACCGCTGCCACTCCTCCCACCACGACCAACTTTTGCATAAATAGGGAAAAGGTCACATGATCAACGTGAAACGATCAATCGGATATGCATCTCGGCCAATCAGAATTGCGGCTATGCTACACCAGTACCACCATCCCCCCACCACTACCTCTTCCACAACAATTCGGGTGAAACTGATCGAAATACACGATGTGCTCTCTTTGTTTGGATTTTTTCTTTGTTTTCTAATAATGAATTTTCCGAAACCCAATGCAATATCGAGATAACGTTCTTTATGTTTATTTGCAATCTTATTTTAGATCTCCCATTTGACTAAGAAACACGAAAGTGACTTTGTTTCATAACTAAACAACAACATTAGGAATATGCAAAATTTTACGAAAATAAACAACGCACCGTTTTCTTTACACACACATTCTTTCAAATCAGAGTCTTTTCTTTTTTTATATGCGTCATTCTAGGGATATCGTGGACCTTGTAATCGCTCACTTTTTTCCACTGGTAACTTTTTTGCTTTAAACTAGTTACTTTTATCGTTGGTCCGCAAAATTTCGAATGAAACCGCTCACTTCATATCTATGATTAAAATTCATTTAAACTGATTTAATTATGAATTTCATAAGTTTCTGCTTGTCAATAAATACAAAGGCTCGATCCCACTCAATCTCGCTAATTTTTTAAACCCTCCATGTTCCTTTAAAACTTCAACTTCTACTGAACTTTCTTTGCGTCATTTTGAATCTCCGTAAAATGACTGGGATTACCATGATTTAAGGCGATCCTAACCTCTAAAGAAAAACAGAATGACGTTAGTGAAGGTTTTTAAGTTGGTGACATTGGTTCGCGTTATCCCAGCTGTTCGTGACTCGCAGGAAGCTTCATGCTAAGAGGAAGATTTGTGTGATGGCTGTGTTATCCGGCAACACTACTGTCTGTAAAGAAACACGACGACGAAAACACGCTGAAAATACGAGACAAATCATTTAAGATGAATCCTTTGTTATACAGCAAGGCTATTGTAGCCGCTAACGGTGGTATCGTCAGACGTATGTATTATTGTTGTTACCAATTTGTAATAATAAGGTGACATTCGTTTAAACGCGTTTAAATAATTGATTGGAACACCAAAAAAAAAGTGATGATTCGGTGAATCTCTGATGCGTACGCTGTGTTGTACCACATCGTATGTTTATGTAACGTTGCACAATTAAAAATCGAAATAATATGTATAACTTTAGGTTGAACTATTTATATTTTTGAGGGCAAATAAATTTACGAAAATTTTTGTAACATGTAGCAAGATGCTTAACGTAGCATCGTTGACTCATTTCTGATAACACAATTAGGTTATACTCGTTTGTGTTCTGCATATTAGGAGGTTTTCAAAAAAAAGTGCTTGAATTTCAACTGACAGCATATTACAGGCCCGGTAATTTGATGAACTCATTTGTAACACCTCAATTTTGTTATTATAACATGTCGGTATCAATTTAACTAAAAATATGTCATTGTCTAATTCATGAAAAAACTGTGTACACATTGAACACATGTGTTTTAAAAATTGAATTCATTATCGTTTGTGTACATAATGGAAACAGGTTGTGTAAGGAATACATGGAAATTTCAATAGTTGAGATTTTTGCGTCTATCAATAACATTAATTATTAAAAGCGTAAATAAAGAGTTTTTTTTTTATGTCAATTGAATACTTTTCTAGGATACTACGGTCACAGATTACGTTATATCGACAGCAAACAATTGGGCACTCTAATTCCTTATTACAAGAAGAAAATAGATTTCCGAGTATCATTAAGCTCCGAAGATGATATCCATAGTCGAGTTTATGCGGCAAATGTTCTATATTTGCCCATACGTAAATTTCACTTTGATCCAACATGGAGAGGTCAAGAGCCATCTTCCAAGGTCGAAGAAACAGTCAAAAGTATAAAAGAGGATAAGGAACAGAAAATAATCCTCAAAGATGTGGCGCAACCTCAGGACAAAGCAATCGTTGAAAAGCGTAATTTGTGGCAAAAAATAAAAGCCGAACTGATTCATTATTATCACGGATTTCGTCTGCTTGGTTTGGACATAAAAATATCCGCGAAATTGATTTGGCGGGTTATGAAAGGGAAAGAACTCAGTAGAAGAGAGCATAGATTGGTAAACACAATAAAAAGAGAATTCTTACTTTTCCATGAAACGTCAATTACTCGGTAAATTCTTGTTTTTTATTTTTTCAGCTAGTCAAAACGACTGGAGATGTTTTCAGGTTAATTCCGTTCTCAGTCTTCATCATTGTTCCCTTCATGGAGTTTTTGTTACCAGTGGTGATAAAGTTTTTCCCAGGCATGTTGCCATCGACGTTTCAGACTGCCAATGACAAGGAAGACAAGTTAAAACAAGCATTGAAGGTAACCAGAGTTACTCGTAAACGGAATTACTTCATAGTTCACAGATATTTCATCATAAACATCAATGTTTTTGTCGTTCCAGGTTAAAATCGAAATGGCTAAGTTTCTTCAGAAAACCCTTGATGATATGGCGGTACAATCATCCGATCACAGATCTACGAAGGCGAAAGAATTCTCAGAATTTTTTCACAAATTACGATCGTCTGGAGAAGTTGCTTCGAACGAAGAAATAATGAAGTTCAGTAAACTCTTTGAGGATGAAATCACTTTAGATTCTTTATCACGACCACAGCTCGTTGCTCTGTGTCGTGTAGTCGATGTCCAGACCCTGGGTACTACGAATTTTTTGCGATTTTTGTTACGAATGAGGCTCAGAAGTCTCCACGCGGATGATAGAGTGAGTTTTCTTTCTTTTTGTTCGAGTCAACGTAAGTTTTGTTGAATGAGCAAAGATTTAAATGGATTTTTCGTTTTACGGTCATAGTTGATCGACAAAGAAGGAGTCGACACTCTTACAAGAGCTGAACTGCAACAGGCGTGCCGAGCTCGAGGTATGCGCGCCTACGGAATGCCGGAAAATCGTTTGAGAGATCAGCTCGCGTTATGGTTAGATTTGAGTATAAACAAAAAAGTACCACCGTCCTTATTGCTGCTCTCGCGAGCTCTTATGGTTCCTGATACGATGCCGATGTCGGATAAACTCAAGGCAACTATTTCGGCATTGCCTGACGATATTCTCGCTCGTACCAAAGGAGCAATTGGTGAGAAAGAGGGCAAGGTCGATCACAGAACCAACATTGAGATTATTAAAATGGAGGAGCGCAAGATCGAGGAGGAGCGACTGGAACAAAAGGAAGAAGGAGAAACTGTACCGCATCCAACAATACTTGCGAGTGACGACAAGAAAGACGAAATTACAACGGGCGACGTTAAAGTCCTTGAGCAAGCCCTTGATTCCATTGGCAAGGTAAAATTTTCATGGAATATTGAAAAATGTTATTTTTTCATTCATAGTCTCAACGTTATTAAAAAATAAATCTATCACTTTTGCAGGAGAAAAAGAAAATGTCCGTTGAGAAGGAAGAGCTTAAGGAACTGAAGGAAGAGATGGCCGAATATCAGGAGGACATCCAAGAACTTGATCAAATGAAAAAAGAGGCGATCGGACAATCGGACATCGAAGATCTCAAAGTTTCTAAGGGCGCCAAGAGATTGTACAACAAGGTTAACAAAATGATTGGCAAGATGGATGCAGTCCTTGCGGAACTTGAACAATCTGAAAAACAAGTGAAAGAGAAAATCGACTCTCTTGCACCTGAAGAGAAACCAGATTCAAAGGCTGTCGAAGAATTGGTGCGAATAGACGAGCTCATCGCTGCTATTAAACAAATTCACAGTGTACCTGACGAATTTCGGTTAAAACGCATGGCTGAGGTTTTGAGAAAAATTGACGATGACAGAGACGGTGCAATCAAAATTGAAGATGTTCTGAAGGTATGTCGATGTTTAATCACTCGGGAAAATCGAATGCAATTGCATTTCTTCAGACCTTTGACCTATAGTAGGATTTCCATTGTCTCACCAAATTACTGCAGATTTCGTGAAATTTGAAATTTCATTTCAAAACAACGTGAAACTTCGATTTTCCTTGAAAACTCAATTATCTCGGAGAAGAATGCACAGCAGAATTTTTTCCGATTCAACGTTTGATCGAGCGCCTTTAATCCTCGTCTCAACTGCGATAACGAGATCCGCTAATACTTACATTTATTTTTTTAGGTCGTCGAGCTCATTGGCAAAGAAGATGTGAAGCTCAGTAAGAAGCAACTGAACGAGTTAATCGATTTAATGGATAAAGAAGAAGTTTTAGAGGTAGAAGATCAGATTCAAAGGGCTCTGCAAAAAGAGAGTAAAGACGCAAAGGAAGAGAAGGAGGAGCATGAGAAAGCCGCGGCAGTGTCGACCGTGCCTGCGACGCCAGTTACAAAAGCGGCTAAGCTTGGCAAAGAAGAATTCGACGAAGAGACGACCGCAGCTACGAAAACTGCCAGCGCATCATCGTCTTCCACGACACACAGTCGAGACGTATCTACGCCATCGGATAAAGACACCGATTCGGTGCGAACTCCCCCAATAGCGCCAACTGTACCACCTCCATCGAAGAAAGCCGAGGGTTCTAAGCAACTATGATTTCCGCACAAGCCGTAAAAAAAGAAAAAAAATTCAACTGCATAGTCGAATTATTTATAAATATATATTTCAATCCCCACTTGAGTAACGTTCAAAAATCTTGATACCGCGTGCATCATACGTTAATATGGGTGGTTTTTTTTATCATTATTTTTTTTATTCCTTCATAAAAGCCAATCGTAGGCATTTTCAACAATGACAAAGACACCGTGAAAAACAAATAACGGCGACACTATTGAGGTAACTTCGGCACTACATGCTGGTCAAGTATTACGAGAACTAAATTTCCTCTGTTTTGATGTCCAGTTAAATGCACTAATTAAACGTTGTGAAAGTGAATTTTCATAGCAGTATGTTTCATCAACTTACAAAAATATTAATAACAACAGATTTTCGAAGCCATCACTCGATAAATGCTAATTTTCTAATCGCATTATTTCAACCACCGATTCACCTCGTAGATTCCTTCTAAGCTTGATCGTTGAAATGTTGCAGCAAATTGTTTGATCAGCGGAAAAAAAACTCTGATAGAAAAATTGCTGTGATTTCCAAACGAATGAGCTTCGAGAAAATCCACGTGACGGGTTCCTAGAGGATCTTATGAGGAACAAAATGAGACGTTTTGCGTTGAAATCGGTTGAAAAAATCAGATAATTCTTTGAAAAATTCCAATAAAAATTTGTGCCATCATGGAAATTTGGATTTATCGGTTAATGGTTTCTCAAATCTATCGTTATTGTTATTTTTTTACATTAATAAGACCTGTTGTTATACGAAGACATCTACACTGCGTTGAAAAGTGCATAAAACTGCGTATACGAGAATGTTAAAAATTTAGCATTCATTTGTTTGGCATGTAGTACAGTAGTTGCCTCGAGCCAATGGAATTTGAGAAAAGTAAAAAAGTCAAGGTGACAACAATAATTTTATGCATTTTGGATTTATACTGTCCAGTCATGTCATGTGAAAAATCTTTTACATAATCGAATGGGTTCGAAAATTCGTCAAACAATCCCTCTATTTACGAATCCATGGGCAATCGAGAGAATGAAACGTCTTCATGATTGCTCTAGTGACATTTGTTGGCAAGTGCTGGTCACGTACATACGTCACATTAATCTATATAAAATGTAACAATTAATTTGAAACGAAAATCCGACCTGGCTTGATACCCTGGCGCGGGGCGGAGGGGGAGGGAATACCATTCCATCTAACGAAACGAAAGCTTCACGAAATATTGCCAAGCATTTCTGGCCTTTGAAACATTTGATTTGTGAATACAGTACGTGAGCAAATAAACGAGAGGCGTATACGCACTATTATTTAAAAAAATAACGGCCTCGCGAAATTGTTTAGGCGAGACGTGATGTACAATTATACATATAATTAATATGCTTCATACATATATAAAACATAAGATAAACAGTCTACTTTATGTATGTATCAAATACTGTTGTATAAAAAAAAAAAGAAAAAAAAACAAACCAATTGCTAATACGCGTGGATGTGTTATACACGAATCTTTTTTTCATGTGACATTTGCAAAAAAAGAAGAAATAACAGACATACGATAAAACGATTTTGTTCTTTTTCTTTTTGTGTATACGAATTATGTTCTATGTGTGCAATAAAATTGTCTTTAATTTTTTGGTACAAGCGAACATTTGAAATTGGGACGAGGCCAATTTAGGGAAATTTGTTTAACATTGTGTATGATCAAATAAATTGTTTTATGCTCAGTTCTTGGCGTGTGACAAAGTTAAGTCGGCTATTTTTTCACGATCTATTTATCGTTTAAAGTGATTATTCATACTGATCGATTCGAAAAGTTGTTGAGTTTATGATAAATTATGTTATTTCCGTGCCGCGAAAAAACGCGAAACATAATTTGAATCTTTTTCTTCCGGTGTTTCAGTTGCATGGGACTTGTAACATTTATATTGGTATTTATCAGTATTTAGCACAATATATTTTTTGTTTTGTTGGATTTTTGCTCTTAATGACTAATTGTGCTATCACGTGGCCGCACCGCAGTACGCAGTATGGGGACGACCGGGATGACCTTCGAGTCGAAATGTTTGTAAGAAATTTACATGGCGGAGGGGGAAGTTTAGCAGGTTGTAACCTTGTAACACGTATTCAGCAACCTTCACGGAGTAACGTTGTGACGCTGCCGGTAGCAGGAACAAAGAATTACAAAAATTATGATCCCCGGCTCTGTTGTTTGATGCTTTCGCAAGCTTTGAACGTTTATTAACTTTTTATTTGTTTTAATATTAATCTTTTATTGATAATCATTAATAGGGTTTTTTATTTTTACCCGCGCGTCAGAAGATTTTTAATTCTCCAATTAGAATTATCGATTGGTTCGGTAGCAACGCCGTCTGACGGACGCGTGAGTCATTAAACGTTTCGCTTCAAACTCCAAAGTAGTTCTCTTGTGTTTGACTGAATTTTCGATGGTCCGGCTAAACCGACATTTTGTACATTCAGTGTCTTTTCGCGTCGGATTGCAACGATTATAATAATTACAAATAGTCGGTGTTTAATAATTATTTCAATCAATAAATTTCATTAGAGGGATTTAAAATGGCAGAGTACCTTGCCTCTATTTTTGGTACTGAAAAGGACAAGTGAGTTCATCCCAAACCCAAAATTTGCGACCACGATTGTTTGTTCTCTTTGTATTCGCTTTAACCATGCGGTTTTTTCTTGTTTTTATAGAGTTAATTGTTCTTTTTACTTCAAAATCGGAGCTTGTCGGCACGGTGATCGTTGTTCACGGATACACAATAAACCCACGTTCAGCCAGGTATTTTGAACACGATGTTTACATTACTAACCTCTTTTGTCACCACACGCTCGAAGTTTGCTCAACAATTCTGCGTTCATTCAACTTTTTATGAATTTTCCACTGTTTATTCGATTGAGTGTATTTTATTTTCATCTTTTACAATCTTTTTCATTCAAAATAATCAATTTTTTCATTTCAGACGTGTCTACTCCAAAATCTCTACGTTAACCCGCAGAACTCTGCAAAAAGTGCCGATGGCTCTCATTGTAAGTACAGTTGAAACATATTAAGCTGGTATGACGGTGGCAAAATTTCAGACTTCCTGAATTTTAATTTACTGAGCAAAAAAACTGCAAAAGAGATTTCAAAGCTTACTAGCTGATCAATACATGAGGGTGTCAATGATGCGCAAAAAAAAAGCATCTCTTTTTAATAAATATTATTTTGGTCTTATAACCAGTGGTGGCCAACGTTTCTGACGAAGAGATGCAGGAACATTACGACAATTTCTTCGAGGATGTATTTGTCGAATGCGAGGATAAATATGGTGAAATTGAGGAGATGAATGTATGTGACAATCTCGGCGATCATCTTGTTGGCAATGTTTACATTAAGTTCAGACGAGAAGAGGATGCAGAAAAAGCTGTCAACGACTTGAATAATCGTTGGTTCGGTGGTAGACCGGTTTACGCAGAATTGTCCCCGGTCACAGATTTCAGAGAGGCTTGTTGTCGTCAATACGAAATGGGGTCAGTACAAATTTAAAAAAAATCACTTATTTAATCAATCATCATTTTTTTGTTTTGATTCTTAACTATCTTCAAATTTTTATTCCAAATGATAGGGGAGAGCAATAAATAAGTAAACACATTTGTTGGAAACATTTCGGTGTCTTGGAGTACTAATACTTCAGTATTAAATCGTATTTACAAAAACTTCTCATAAATGAAATTATCATAATATTTCTTTTTTCAACAGGGAATGCACTCGTTCGGGTTTCTGCAATTTCATGCACTTGAAGCCGATATCACGTGAGCTACGTCGTTACTTGTACAGTCGTAAAAAAGGAGGCAAGAGCATCGGTGGCGGTAGGTCGTCGCGTTCGCGTTCACGATCGCGTGGCCGCGACCGGAAGCGGCGTTCGCGATCGCGCGAGCGAAGATCCCGATCGAAGGAACGTCGCAAGGGTGGCGGCGGTGGAGGTGGTGGAGGTGGCGGTGGTGGCCGAGAGGACAAAGGCAGGGACGGACGATCCGGAAGATATTAAAAATTTGATAATAATTCACGAGCGTGATTCCACGATCTATGTCAAAATAAAGCAATTTTTGTCCAGCTAATTCGTGATTTTTGGGCTTGAGAATGTCCATCGGATGTTTTCCATAGAGTTTCATTCGTAAAATCATTCCGATCACGTAATTCTACATTTTTTTGCCTCGAATTATGAAAAAACACGCGATAATAATCACGACATCATTATTTTCATACAACAATAAAATAGTTTCATCTGTTTCAACAATGAAAACGTAACAAAAGAACGTTTTTTCTTAACCCAAGCCAGGAGTTTTTGGCTCAAATCGATGAAGTGTTTTGTATTTTTAGTCACGTGTCTTCTTATCAACAGTAAATGACCTTATTCCAATAATCTGAATGAGTTTAAATTTTGAATAATGTTGACGTTCGCATCGTTGGAATTCAAGCAAGTTTCGTTTCTTCACTCGCGTGCCCTTTCTCCAAAGTGGAAGATTCAACTTCCGGTTTTCAATAATCCCTTTTTTTTAACTGGGCAACAGCTGGAAGCCACTTCTTCGAAAATATGAACAACAATGTATAGAAAATACAGATAATTATAAATAAAAGAATGTTCTTTCGTTGCGTTCCAACGATGTTTAATACTACATTTTGCAATTTGTTTTTTTAGCAAGAATCCTTTTCCGTATTATTCCATAAAAACTTATCATGCTGTCCTGATCCTCGTTAGTCGATACGACACACGTTCAGCCCTATCAAAAACATTTCTACAACAAATAAATTCTGTCATTCGTAAAAATTAACTTTTAATGTGAATAAGAAGTCAAGCTGTTTGTATTTTTCGCTCTGTATACTTTTTGATTTCCATTTATTATTTTTGCTTTGGCTTGGGAAATTGTTTATGAAAATTAACGACGCCAAAAATATAGTTTTTGAAAAAACAGTTATAGCAAATATTTAATAACAGTTTATCGGGCGTAGAGCTAGCAGAACATATTTTGAAATGATTATTTATTATTGATTAGTGAATCTCACCGACGTTATTATTATTATCGCTTTGATGATTCAAATATTAACTGATGAGAGATTTCAACTTATTTTTTAATTGATCAATAACAATACTTGTGAGTGCCGTGGATATAGCGAATAACTTTTTTTTTCAAATTCTATCAATCGTCGATAAAATAGAAAATATATTTCTCTTACATATAGTTTTTTATGAATCGTCATTAAAACAAGTTTGATTCAATTTTTAATTCATTTCTCACGTATACAATTTTGGGTTTCGGCAAATCCATCCCTATTTTTTCTCCATTCAATATCATGCCCTACGGTAATTTTTTTCGTTGGTTCCTACCATCAGAAACCCTGAAAAGATGTTTCCCTGCCTTAGCAATTGTTGCTTGAAGCGTGAGCTACTTCATGGCTAAACGGTCACCGATGTTGTGGAATACACAAAGTTTTTACCTTTTTTTGGCCTGAAAATTTTCGCGTTCGAAAACCCCGAGGTCTGATGTGTTACTGATTCATCCCACTTAACATTAAAATTCTTATTTCCAACCAAAATACGAGTCCGGTTCGAAAAAAAAGTATAGACTCCACATAAAAATTTTTATATTTCGGTTTTTTTTTTCGTTTAGAAAATAAACGCGAATAAAACGATTAGTTTCAACATTTTAAGTTTATTTGTAAAATCTCAAATTATTGATTAATCGATATATTTGTTGAAAAAAATATTTAAAGTGCAAGAAAAAAAAAATCTGTGAAAAGTGTTATTAATGAGTTTGCCAGGGAAATTAGATTGTTTGATAAACACACGAGTACAAGACCTTTCCCTACTTCACTGTCGTATTCATTGTAGAAAGTGTACTTATATATAGTACTAAATTATAAAGTCAATTGACAAAGTGAAGAACCGGAGATCTCAGTGTCTCGGTTCAGCCAGTCGGTATAATGACGTTGCTAAGCGTGTATCTGCCTGCGTTTATGTTATTCTGCTTGCATGGAGGTATCATTGGATTTGCTTCAGAGGATAATGCCAATCGTACAGACGTGACAAGAATTGAAGGTTGCGACTCGTGCGGACTATACAGGTACAAATAAGTCACCAATATAAACAGTGAATTTTTAGTAACACTTTCGTTATTTCCATTCGAATAAAATCGTAAAAATAAATTTCGATTAACGATAAGACCTGAAAAAATTCTTTGAAGTTTCTAACTGATTTCACGTTAAATTTGCACATTTCTCGAATATAAAAAATGGAAGAACACGAAATATTTATTTTCCTTGAAATAAAGTGCCCTACTCGAACGATATTCAATTCTCGAACGAAAAAAATCGTTAAATTAGATTTTTTTTTTCAAAAAATGTAAAAAATTTGATTATTATTATTTTTTTTGAATAAAAAGACAACAAAAATTGTTTCGTTTTTCTTCAAATGATAGTAAGCGATGGATGATATGATCGAAAAAAACAATATATAAATGTAGAGCATATTATTGACTCGACGAAATCACAGGTGTCCCGAGAATACAAGCAAATGTCTCTTGGGATCAGTACCGGATTCTTGCGAGTGTTGTGCAGGTGGTTTATGCGCTAAACTCGATGGAGAAGCGTGCTGGAATTCGAGTATTACAAAGTTACCCTTGAAAGCTCGTTCTGAGGGTTATTGCGCACGAAATTATCTCTGTCAATTACGAACGGATTTGCAAGATAAGGTAATCATGTCTTCAGTCAAGATTTTATGGAAATATTAGCATGATCTTTATTATTAGACTGTCAAATTTGATTCTATTATTTCTCATCTTTGAATCAGTCCATTTGTAAGTGTTTTTTGAAAATATCAACAAAAGTTTTCGAACGAACTTCAAAAGAAACATATATGTCAAATATCGTATCGATTAGTCTGCGATTTTTGTTTCTACAATTGGTCGTCACAAATCTCTCTCTCTTTCTACGAATTAAAAAAAAATTCATTTTCAAAAATTCGTTTAAACAATTCTTGTAATCACATTTTCGTCAGATCGTCGGTAAACTTTCAGTTCAGTAGCAAAATCAATGATTAAACGAATATTGAAAACATTATTATTTATTCTGGGGTCGTCCAAATGAAAAACAATTTTTTTTTAAAATGACTTTTAACGGGGTCTCGGATTTCATGAAAATTAGTGAAGGTAAATAGTGTCTGACCGAAGAAAAAATTGATTTTAATCAACTCGTTTAATAATGCACTCCACACGACTCCTACACTGAGTTTGTCTCCAGCAAATAGTTGATTGCGACATGTCATGAGTTCATTCGTAGGTTGTCGGTGCTTTCGAGTGTCGCTGACCCGCGAGCTTCGAGTCACTTCTCATTTCTATCCCTAAGTGTGGGTCGCGACGACTTGTTAAACGCGTCGCAATCATGCAATCAGATCACGTGCATATCTTGTATGCAACGCTACATAAAGAAACCATTATTTTAGACCCTTTGTAAGGATTTTTAATCCTTTATTTACAGATTTGTCAAAAATCACTTTACACTGAGAAAAGTCGTTTCATATTACCAACTAAATCATACAATTAACCTTAAAATCGATTATTCCCGAACGTTTACCTCTTATACAACGGGGTTGAAAATAACAATAGCTTCTCTATGACGTAAAATGTTCCTCGTATGTGTTAATGAGCTTCGTTCACGAAATTCTCCTCGTTTTCCGATAACGAACAGAACAGTACAAGATCAAGGAATTTTTGATAAAAAAAAAGTAAACGATTTTTTTTGTTTTTGTTTCTCGAAAGTTTTGTGAGTCAAGTATGCGTCTGTCGACTATTTTGAAACGGAAATTCCTAAAAACGAGAATCGCAAATATTGGACTAGTTCGAAAACAGTTGATCCATACATCTAGATAAATTAAATATAAATTAGTCAATTAAAAATAGAATAAGAATAAAAAAATGAAGGAATAGAGAAAATTTGGATTTCGAAAAATACGTAGGACGAGCCCGAGGCAGTATGCGTTTGCATGGAACAAAGTTCAGCCTGTGGCAACGATAACGAAACTTATGCGACACCTTGTGCCCTTCACGAAGAAGCTATGAGACAAAAAAATTCTTCCCTCAAACTTCGACATCTTGGACCCTGCTTGAGTCGACCATGGATCGTTACGCCTCTCAAGAACATCGTTACAGACTCTAATCAACGGGTCGTGTTACATTGCGAGATTAAAGGTTTTCCATTGCCCGATGTGTTCTGGGAATTCCACTCGACCAACGGTCATCGAGTTTTAAAATTGCCAAGTAACGATGTTTGATAGAAATTAAAAAACAAAAATCGTTCTTTTTTCAACTACCAAAGTGTCGAAGCAGTGTTAATTTTTTCTGGAAGCGTTTTTACGTTTTTCAAGTATTGTGAATATGTTCGAATTAAATTTTTTTTAGACAAGGAACATGAGGCAACGGTTCAAACGAGTGAAGGGCCCGAAACTCTGATGCGAACTTCTTGGTTGCAATTGGCAAAATTCTCGGAAAATCATGTTGGAACGTATCATTGCATCACCAATAATACGATTGGTGATGCGAGTACAGCTGCATTCGTTTCTCTTGGATAACAGGTGGATATAGTTTTACAACATCCCATTACACTCTAGAAGTTATTGTGCTACGACTACATAACGAGATTTTTATCGATCTGTTTACATTTTTATACTAATTTTTTTTCATTTAAGATTATTTGACATTTCGATAATTTTTTTTCGGTCGAATATTAGGCTTTGTTGATAAAATTCTGGAAGAATTTTAACAGTGAAGAAAAAGTTAGAATATAAAAATAAAAAACGTTATTAGAACAAAATATCAACGATGGTGAATTTTTGTTTATTTTGGAAAGTTTTTCCGGCATCTATTCCCATCCATTGATAGTTGATTAATTATTTTTATAATATAACCAACAATTAATCAATTTGATGTGAATGCTTAGTTAAAACATTGATGAACAATCTCAAACGTTCAGTGAACCGTAAGGGTGCGTTGATTATTGAAAATCTCTGGTTTCATTTCTCTAGTTATGACTTTTTCAATTTTATTGTTTCTCTTCATTTCGTACACACTGTTTCTTGAAAACTATACTTAGATATTTGAAATCATTCTTGTAATAGGATTCAATGAAATTTTTGTTCTTTGTGACACTAAGAAGTTATTGTTGCATTGGAAGAAATACTTTTAACCCTAGAACTCAACCGTGTCTCATTTTTTTTGACTTTTGACGCACTGCTGGGGTCGTTATCGACCCCATGGTTTCAATGGTCATGACATCTTTTTTTACACAGATAAATTGACTTTCTAGCACATGGATCTTCTCGGTTTTTCATAACGAATAGAATGATATGCTAGAAATACAATTTTCTCAAAGTAAAGTCAATGAAAAATCTCATCTAAGGCATTCCTTTTGCGAAAAGCCTCACTTTTTGGACGTATAAATTATCTTGGGACTGTATCTTGAAAAAAAGAAGTGTCAAGATTATAATTATTAGTTTTCAAGGTAAACAGGTTACTTTGTTACAAATTTGGTCTAATTTGCAATCAGCTAAAAGAAGTTCATTGTGTTATAAATGTAATTAAGACTGCAAAAACTACAAAGAAAAAAGAAGATATTTTTTTACTGAGAGTTTACGTAACATGACTCGATATTTTCAGTTGGAATAAAATATACTTTAATTAAATCGTGCGATTAGATCGATTATTCGTAAAATATTCGAGTTTGCAAAAGGAATACCTTGAAAGCTGAAGAATTCAGGAAATCGACAAAAACTCGTTTTTTTTTTACGTTGGCGTCGTATTTGACACCAGCAATGAGTTTTAGGGTTAGAAGTATGAGAGATGAGTTCGTGAATATCTTGATCGATAAATTCATGTAGAAAACTGACTGTATTTGAAACATTGATGATTCATTACAAATTAGTGTGATCGTGGAACTCAGTATCATCGAAATAATTCGATAGACACTGTTATTAATCCTTCGCATGGTTTATTCAGTGATTTATGGCGACTTTTACCAACTGTCCCGTGGTGGCGGCGGCCTACGTGAAAAAAAAAATCATTAGTGGAATGTATTTTTTTTCGACGTATACAAAAAGTTTGTTCCTAAATATTAAAAAGTCGTACTCAGGTGTCCTCCAAGTGTCACGATCGATAACCACGGTGTCAGGACTTCCACTATTGACACGACGAAATCAGTGTTTTCATTATGAAGTAATTTGTTCGTTTTTTTTTCGTTTTTTCTTTTTTTCCATTAAATATCATTTTGACTTACTTTCGTGATGGTAGCAGTGCCAAATCTTTTCCGAACGATTCTTTCTTGTATACAGACGCCAATGTATGAGCCGTTGGCGTGCTGAACATCATAACGACAGCACAAACGAGTGTTGAAAACCAAAAACCGTCCATCGGTCCTAAAATATGTTGACAGAGAAGGGCCTTTATGCCTTGAAGAATATCCCACAGTGGACGACATTTTGCAACTCCTGTTCCCATTTCTGTCAGCACGTGAACCCTCCATTGATCCAAATAACCGCTTAATCGCTCCACATATTTTTTCGATCTCTGGAGACAAAATAAACGCATAGAAATGCAATACATTGAGTGGAAGTTGTAGTTTGAATTGCGAAAACTGGAAAATTACGTTTTTCTTTAGAATTTCAAGAACGAAACGAATTTTTATTTCACTTCATACGTGAAAAAATTGACAATAAAAATTGAGACAAGTTTTACGTACCAATTGGGCAATTTTTTCGCCTTGATTGTTGATGTAATACTGTATGGTCTTGAGATGGGAAATCGATTGATTGACCTGCCTTTGTAAAGGCTGCAAATGCAGCTCGAGGCCCGTCAGACGATCGACGAGCTCGCCTTGAAGCTTCGTTAGGGGAACGATTCTGCGGGTCATCATTAGGCGTATCGTCGACCTAATTTCTTCAAGTTTACGAGCAGTTCGACGATCGTTTAACTGTTTTGCGACGTTATAAACTTGGTCGGATAGCGCATTTATATCCTTCCTTAAAATAGGTCCACGAATCTACGAGTGTAAAACAATTTTATGAATAATTTTCTATTATTTATATTGCAATAATGAATTATTTTGATTTTTGCAGAAAATCAATATAAAATTTTTAATTATTAATTATTCCTGAAGTTTAGAGTGTTACGAACAGCTGTGGAGTATCTTTCAACACTTTACTCAGTTTCTACGTTTGTTTTTATATATTTTTACACTTTTTTGGTCTAGGGAACAAAATTTTTTTTCGTTTTTTATCAAAAATCAGATTTTTGTGATGGTCTGAAAGTGGTAAAATCTATGATTTGGATTTTTCGAAACTTTCATATACCGGATTTACGAATTTTCTTTTTCACATTTTATTTTTTTCCAAAGCCTCATGGAAATTTGTCCTGAAGCCAAATAATGAATCCAGAAATTCTGTTCGATCTACTTTTTCATTGAAATTCGTTTTATAAAAAGTGCAATAATTACGAGAGACCTTTGGCAATATAAGGAAATTTCAACGATCGAAAATAGTCCAGACATTCGTAAATTTTTTAATGACTCGAATGGTTTTATTTACTTACCGTATTTTTGTGGTCAGTAAGATTTGGACCACAAGCGTATAACAACATCTGTAATTTCTCCTGTAAATTCGGTGTAAATATTTTCAAGCCTTTAAGATCAACCTTTAGTTTTGACATGGAGCTTGACAACCCGCTCCAAGACCAATGGGCAGTCAATTGCTCCAGTTTCATCGAATTGCCCAATTGAAAGGCTGGATAGGCTGCTTCATTTTCTTGACATTTCCTATGTTTGTTTTTTTACATATTTAATGTATCATTCGTTCAAATAATAATAATTGATAACAATATAAACTTCATCTAAGAATATGTCACGTTTTGTGGCCAATAAATTATTTAATTATTTTTTATTTCGTGTCAATCAAAATTTGATAAAAAAGTAAAAAATTAAAAAAAATTCTTCATATTTACTACAGGATTTGAGTGAATGAATCAAAAGTCATTAATCGCGAAAAATAAATAAAAATTTTTTTTACAATTTGTAAATTAGAAAATTTTCTTACTCGAATAAATCCTTGAGAGGGGAGCTGAGTCTTCTTCCTAAGAATACTTTGCTTTCTAGCACTGTTTCCAAAGTGCGAAAATCCGGATCATTTAAAGGTCGACATAGCAACATTTCTGTGTGACTAGAGACTGCGAGTGCAGATATTAGGATTCCCCACAATCCAACGGAGACGACGCAGCTCGTTAGTACACCGCTAATAAATATTTAAAAACGATATAAAACCTCAACATTGAACTTTACCAAATTTTATTCTAGCTCTAAAAAAAATTAACTTTCATTTGAAATATTCAACAATTATTTAAATCGATAAGACTCATTGTTTCATTGCTGACCATAACAATGTCGAACGAACTCTATGTTCGGATGAACTGCAACGACAACAGAGAGCACCAACCAGTAGAATCCAAACGATGAAAATTGCCAATATTGTACCTTTAATAATAAAATTAATCGAGAATCTGTCACTTTACAAGTGGAAGAAAAAAAACTTGTTTCGTACATCATGGAGCAAATGATTTTTCATCGTCAATTGATTATTAAAATATTCTGTAAAAATATTCTCTAAACTTTTCATACAACATGAAAATTTCAATAAAATTGAAAAAAACTTTCTAACTCTTTTCCAAAAATTACAATACCTCACAATAAATGTTGCTTAAATTTTCATACTCTGTAGAAAGAATTTTTTTTGAATATTACTTGACCAAATAGACCTTCTTTCTCAATATAAATGAAAAATTGAAGATTTTTACGATTGGATTTGACGAAGGCACTGAATATGAATGAAAAACGAAAATAAAGTATTTACCCATGCCAACCAACCATCTAGTTTGTTCGAACGTCGTTATGTACGGGACGACATAATTAGTTAACCGTCGAGTTGATTCAAGATGTCTAGTTAATTCGGATCCACTTGATTCAATGTTTCTGGCTTCGTCGAAGATTCTCGTTCGTGCTGAACTGATTTCACGACGTATACCTTGAAAAAAAAAGTAAAGAAAAAAAAACCAAATTAGTCCACAGATCGTAAATGTCCAGTGCACAAACTGCAAAAAATGATGAATTTAGCAAAAGAAACCTTTTCAATCTGCAGTCAAATCCTGCCCATTAATTTTAAATGGAAAAGGAATAAGATAAATTCGTAAAAAAAAAAAGAAGGGCTCCAGAGGCAAATTATTGCGGCTGCTATCGCTCCGATAGGTAATAAGCCTCCATGAAAAAGAAGCCTTCAGGGAAAAAAGAAAACCCAAAAAAAAAGGCATGCCTCGAAGTGAGAAAGAAACTAGCGATAAAGAAAAATGGGAAAAGAACGGAGCTCTTCTGTAGCATTATCAGGATATTAGTATCGACTCATTTAACTCTAAGCTCTACCGCATATATGTATATTACGGACCAAATCAATAGGGTGTGACCCACACAAACTTTTTTCATCTTTGCTGTAGTGAAGAGTTGCAAGTGTGCGTGATGAGAGTGCTTGGAGGGGAATTAAAAAAATTTCATAACAGTGCAAGTTTTCGTGTTAAAACTTTATATATATTTTCAATATTTATTCCCTGTAACCATTTTTCAATTGAAGAGTTTTTTGAAAATCAAGTAAAATTCATTCGATTAAGGAACAGAGTCTAGAGAAATTGTCATATTATGATCATTTTTTTCAGTCAAATTATTAATTGAATCGAAATTCCATGAAGAGTTTATTTTCGAATGATTAATGAACTATAAAAAATATTTTGTCACGATTGAACGATAACAGAAAAACAAAAAGTTTCGATACAATTTTTAACCTGTAACGACTATTGTTTGTAATCAAACGAATACCATTTTTTTAATAAATAAAGACTTTTAGCCTCGGTTCACTATATTTTTGAGACACTCACATTCCATTAGCGAACCAGCTAAATTTCTCATTACATGACACTTTAAAAATGCCAGTAATTTGAAAACACGTGCAATTCAAATGATTCTGTTGTGTCTTTGAATATATTGAAACAAAATTAAAACCATTCAAGTATATCGTTTGGTATTTTTATTTTTCATACGAATCTCTTCGTTAAGTTCGTTTTTCACGCGTATGATTTTTTGCTCTCATTTTCTTGAGATTTCTGGAGCTTTCGACGATTGAGAGATTTTAGCTGGACGGATTTTTCGTTGAAACTTTCATGCTAGTCCGTTGACCCGTTTTTCAAAGTTACTACATGTTTATATAGAAGACATCCTGACCTCGCGTTTCTTATCTCATGCTCTTTCCATACATATGTATACAGTTTATCCATACTGAGAAGGATAAACATAGCGAACGAAGAAGCCTCTAGTCCGCTTTTCCCTTCTATCTTACTTTCGCGATAATGCCTAACTCGCAGGTACTTTTATGCTGTGCATGTGGTTGTTCCCTTCTTTTTCTTTTTCACGCTTTTCTTTCTTCTCTCTCTCTCTTCTTTTTTTCGTTTTCTTTTTCTTCTTGTATATATTTCGTCTTTGAAAGTGGTTCTATATGTTGTTCACTCTTTTCTTATCCCCTTGATAGTCGACACGAATGATATAAGTCTTGGGTCTATATATTTGCCATTCGTACAGAAAAATCTTGATGCCATGTGACAAAATTGCTACCGCGCTTGACTGAATCCAACAATAAGTGAACAAATGATTCAATTCAAACTTTATGATTTTTTTTGTCACACACGCTTTTAGTTATTTCGTGCAATTGACTTTGCATCCAATTCAAAAAATAATCAATTGATTTATTTTGTTCAATAGAAGCCCAAAACCGTGTTTTTTTTTTTTTTTTCGTTTTTAATCTCTCTTGCTTTTCGTTGCCATCTGCTCACATGCGTTCGAACAGATTTTTGTTGTTGTTCCAATGCCATCCCGTCACAACATTCATCCATAGCATGTTTTACGACAAAACATTCTATTTCGATCGACAGATTTGTTCTTTTTTTCGCATTCTTTCATTAAAAATGTATGAAACATGAACGAGAATCTTTGCTTTCATGACTAACAGTTTTCGATATTTGTGACAACATTACAAGAAAAAATTGATCGTATATTCGTGATAGAAAAAAAAAATCGTTTTGAAAAATTGAAAAATAGAGAATGTGGCGAATATTTAATATAGAACTTACGATTTCTTGCGTCTAAAGTATTTCGGGCAACGTGATGAGGAACGTAGAGATATTCCCCGCGGGTCTGCCGTCCAGCTTCCGTCAAATTGTCCCTGGTGGTGTCCCGTAAACGTAGAAGACGATCGTCCCTTAGTAGCTAAAATAATACAAAGTACTATTGCACACGTTGTATCGTAGCCGGACCGAGAGGAAACACGATTTCTGTTTCAAGGGGGGGTTGGTGCAGGGTTAAAAGAGCTCGGGTTGCACTTTACACGAGGAACAAAAATCGAGTTGTTCGCACGATAGAATGAACTCGGACGAATATGTGTTTGTGTTCGTGTGCGTGAATGTGTGTGAACGAGTGTGTGCAACGCTCGATAGATAACGCCCGAGGAAGGTATCCTCACTGAGATTAGATCGTTTCGGTGCTTCTTTTTTTTCTCTCTCTCTCTGTCTCTCTCTTTTTATCTCTTCTTTTTTGGCAGTGTCGAAATATATTTTTTTTTCGGTTTTCTCCAGTCTCAAGCTGAGTGGCAGAAAAGAGACAGAAGTATGAGAAAATATATAGAGAGTAAAACGAGTTTCCTGTGTGAGAGCTTTGGTGATTTATTTGTTGGCACCAATTACGTGAAAAAGAGAAGAGATGTAGAGATTCGAGCGGATTTTCGTGATTGTAAATAGTGCTATGGGTAGGTGAAAGGTGATGCGGGAATCGCGTAAATACTCTCTCTCTCCTTTTCTCTTTCATTTATCCCTCTCTAACGATTAAAACCCGTAAGGGTGTGTCCTCGAAAAGTTTCGAACCGTTTGCTCATCTCAACATCGTTGTCTATTCTCTCTTTTTCTCTTTGCTTCTCTCTCTCTCTTTCTCTCTCTTTGTCTATTTATCTCTTACACTTCCGCTATATATATTAAGCGCATTCTACCAAATTCTTCCACTCCGTTTCACAGAGATGAGACAGGGTGTGCGTGGTGACATAAACTTTAGTCTCTGTTAACTACTTCGACATTCAATTCTACCGCGAGAACGATATGTACTTTTGAGTATTCTCTGCTTTCTACCCTTATGTATCTACTTGAATTTTCGAGGCGTTAGAAACAGAAGAAAATTAATACTGCACTTTGTTTACTTCTAATCGATCAGATCTTTTAATTTATTAAATCACTCCACGCAAAATCGCTTTGAATTATGCAATTTTGCGTTTAACACTCTTGCAAATTTATAGTTGTTTATATTTTTCTAGGTCTATAATACAGTCTTTGATAAGAATCCACTGTCCATTTTGTTCAATTTTTGTATTCAACGTTGCAAAGAATTATTGTGAAAATTCAACCCTTATTTGATAAGTGTGCATCAAGCAGTCATTTTACTTATAACGACACGAAAACGACGAGAAAAAAAGTTCACTAACAAACGGATGAACTGTTTCCTTCGAGTTAATTCTGAAAATAATCCTTTTTTTCTTCCCTTATCTCAATGGCTCGTGATATTTTTTATTTGAAATCCCTAAACGTTCTTTCCACTGGCTAATTATCAACTTACCCTATCGAGACGAAGGGCAACCCCGAATCCGGAGGGATTGAGTGTTGCGCACAGTTGACGGTCTTGCATCGGACAGTCCCTTATCGTATCTTCAAGTTCGCGTTTAAGATTATCCATCTCTCGGCTCAATATAATTCCTTGTTCGCTTGCTTTCTCGCCCTCTTTCAACAAAGTCTTTGTTCGCGAAGCCAGTTCCTGCGTTGCTGTATGAGAGATAAAGACAATTTTATCCAACAGGATTTTTCCGCTTGTGACAAAGATCAGGCCGGAGGCATTTTTTTTGTATACTCTAAAGCCTTGCAAGCAAATATTCAAGAGCTCGATATATATACAGTGTTTCTTAAAAAATGGCGTTCAATATTACTGAAGCGGATGCGAACCACGAAATTCTGGAGAGAAATGTCATTTCTCATTTTTTTTTCTCTGCACAGCACATAATCATCAATTATTTAGTAATAACTAATTACGTGGGTTGGGAAAATCAAGCTGTCACGATTTCTAAGGCTTTTTCTAAGGAACCCGGTTCTTTAGTATCGAAGCGATATCGTGTAGAAAATCTTTACCCTCACGATCAGCGATTCGATCACAATTTACAATTTCATGATTTTGCAACTTATCGTGTTATCGTTGTATTCGCTTCTAATCAGCAAAAGATTGCAAAATGTTGTTTCATGTTGAAGGCAATCTTTTGAAAAAGTTATTACAAAATTGGCTAAAACATATATTGAAAATTTCGTTAAGCAATTTTTTGTCGTTTTTGCAAACATTCTGCTTTAAAAAAATCGTAAAAATCAGCTGATCACAGTCAAACGCATAACTCCCGGCTTTTCGCTCCTGCGGGCAATCGGGAGTTAAAGAGGAAACGAGCCGAAACGTAACACATAATAAGTCGAAGTCAAAAACACCATCTTCGTGACTAATTCCATCTCAAAAAGTTAAAGCCTCGACCGAAGTCGCCACTTTACTCATCAATCAACAAAAATCACTTTATCTACTCAAACAGGGTTGCTATGACTGACAATCTTTGGGTTGAGGACAATGAGGCACCTTCATAGAAGAGCCCATTTTCCTCCAGCTAGTCAGAATATTCCTTGGTACATAATTTAGTTAATATTCAGTTAGCGACTCGACTATGAACGTAGCATGTCTAAGTGATAGTTTGTGCTGAGCGCAGGTCACTTAATAGGCAAGTTCATAAGGGCACCTATCTCGCACGATATTTACTCTTTGGAATATATATTATACATAATACGTATGTATATATACATATACATAGCAAATTATATGTGCAAATGATACACATATGTAATATTATGTGGTTTGGTTATCAGGGACAGCGGCCTTTGTAACATAAGTTCCGGGCACACGTACATGAGCACAAAAAGCGTCGATTATTGGCAGTCGATGTTTCTCTTTAATACATAAATGAATTTAAGAGAAAAAAAAGAGAAAAAAACAATTGAAAGAATAAAATAAAAATTACAAAATTTCACCATTATCGCGATTGACTTTAAATTTTGTACTCGAAGGTTTCGGGCATTGATGATTACGAATCTGAAGTCGACGTTTGGAAATTTGTAATCGAAAGATTTTTCATTTTTTTAAACGAAAATTACCTTATGGAATTTTGTTGAAAAATTTTGTACAATTCTTTGAAGTGTTCTGAGTTTTTGGAAAAAAAATTCCATCCCCGGATATTCGAAGTAATTCAGTGGAATTTTTTTCCTTTTTTTTCATCAAAAAAGTACGAAACTGAAAGAAATATTGACGGGACGTCGTAAGTCCAACCATTGCTCAAGGGGTCGATGTATAGTTGACTTTTTTTTTTGTTCAAAGGGTAAACAATGATGAGAAGATAATCTTAATCGTTGTAATTATTTTAATTGACCTTTAAATGAATGCGAAAATGAAACGAGCATAAAAGTCTTAATTTTATCGTTGAAAATGCAATGTACCGAATATTATGGATTAAATATTACGTTAGAATATCCAGGATGGTGCCAAATGTATTCCCCGATAGGTGTTTCTCTCCAACGCTTTTCGTGTAATAATTAAGGTCGTTATGATGCAAAACGTGGCATTACAGAACAACTAACATCGCTTCAACGAATAAAATCCATTGTCTTTCCGTGCTTTAGATTACCGATTATAATACTCTACAATCTAAGCGTTCAGTCTGACAACACGTGGATGTGACTACTAGCAAATTTACAAGATACATTTTACTCGCGATTCACGAACGTAAGACATCCAAATATGAGAATCGTTCGAATAAATATCTAATAAGAATCCAAAGAAAGCTTAGAATTTAAATGGTTTAACTTAAAAAATATTGTTTAACTTGTTAAATCTCTACCGAATACCAATTAATCGATTTATTTAAATATATAGGTATATGAATTTCATTTTTGTTGGAAAATATGTACATGCACAAAATTATAAGCCAACGCGGCTTTCCGAGATGGCGAAAATGCCCTATTGAGAAGCTCGTGGCACAAATTACTATCGATTTTCGTCGCTCTCATAACACATCAACAGACACGAGAGTACTTTGCGAATGTATACAATGTACAACGAGCCTAGGTTTAATACACGTTGTTTATGAATATGCAAATATTTCATCGTAAGGAGAGTTTGCCACTCGATCAAATCATTTTGACAATATTGACATTCGATAACTCTTTGACAACTTTGTCAAGTAGTTTATATGCAAATACTTATTTGTGATGCGTGTAAGCACGCAAGTGCATCGTGACACGTGCACATGTACAGGGTGTGTAAGAAAATAATTCAACATTTTTTATTCTGAAGCTAAAAAAAGGTGTCATTGGGTTCGGAAATTTAAGCTGATTATTATTTCGATGGTTATTATCATTCGTGATCAAAATCTATTTGATTTTTTTTCTATGGGAACGTCACCCTACGCGGAGAGCATTAAAATTCAAAATTTATCGTTACAGAATTATGAACTGTAAATAAATAAATAATAATCAATGAATAATAAATAAATAAGTATAAATATTCGTCTTTAGTGTATGGACCAAATTATAGCGAAGTGAATTTTTTGAGATTTTGGTTCTGAAAAGTTGAGTCTAAGAAAAGTAGGCTTGGAATTTTTTTATCCACACACACCGAAATAGGGCGCCAAAAAAAAAAACGTAAAGATTTTAAAGATTGTTTATGCACTGATAACATTTATGAGTTATTAAGTATTTTGTTATCAGTGCATTGGAGAAAAGAAAATTACGAAGATTTTTTTATTTTCTTTTTTTTTGCAAAAGTGTAGAAAAACTTTATGGGATTTTTGAACCATCCGGTATATTCATACGCACATATAAATAGATAGAATGATCATAGTGCGCTGTGTGTAACGAGAGATCACTCATCCGTCGGGTTGCGTGACACATCGCTCAATAAATGTCAGCGAAAAATTTACGATATACTGTGTAAATGGAGTGTACCTTTGAATATATTTATATATACGATGTATATATATGTTTGTATCCATGCCAGTAGGGTGTTTGATCATTACCGTTTGCGACATCGAGTAGTGCATCGAGTGCAACGTCTAATCCAGTTTCTGTCGCGAGATCCATTTGGACAGGTTTCCCAAGTAATTCTTCAACATCTACGAACGTCAAACATTGATTTTCGTGAATTTCTTGCCATTTTTTTTCTTCCTGGTATCAATCACGTCGTTTATTCTGAATTCATTTATCCTAATGCACGCATCATAAATAAAAATGCAATAATCGTAACAATTCGTCAAACGGAATTACCCCGAGGAATAAATTGTAAATCGTGTCACGTCCACTCGTTCTTCATTGGTAATAACTTACCTGTTCCCATAACGCGAATCTGTCTATCGTTATCAGAATCTGATATGCATAATCGTCGACTGCATAGATCGTGGGTTGCACATGTACGTTTTTTCATACGAAATTTCGTAACTACTGTTTTTAAACAAGAAAAAACATCAGTTATATCTGGTCAATAAATATAAGAATATTTATTCATCAAATATCCAAATAAAAATGTAAAAAATAAAATAAAATAAGTAAGCAGTCTGCAGATAACAGCAGAGTAACCAAAAGCTATAACGTTTCCAACCAAAGAAGATCGAATGAATTCAAATGTCACAAAAAATCAAACAAACTCGTCGAACTGGGCGAATCGATAGATTGAAATTTGTTGAATGTTTGAAATTCTACAAAAATAAAACAACGAATAATGAAAAAAAGAGATAAAAAAAAAAACAAACAAAAAAAAAGAAGATTTTAAAACGAAAATTCAAATTACTTTTTCAATCAGAATTGTTTGATTGAACATTTAAGTTAAAAACTGTCCGATCGAATTGGACTGTATTGATGGACCGTTAGGATTCTTTTTACTGATCTTTTGTTATTTTAACTGACTCTTGATCGTTGCACTGATAATATTCGAGACCGAAAATTTCGCTTACATTAGGGATAATGGATAATCGTTAGCAAATGCATAACGAGCAAGGTGTTATGCTAATATCTCTCATTGAATCGTACCCGGGTTGGTTATTAACGGGATAGACGATACCAGAACCCATTGACATTCTATATAGTGTACTGTATGTAATATATATACATGTAAATAGGAAATATATATGTGTCGCTGACCTATAATCTACATATAAAATCTATATATATATAGATTATAGGCCGACAGTATGATAGCACTCATTAGGCTATACGTCTCCCTTGGTTTCAGTAGGAGAGTATAGCGTTCATTAAACATTGAGACAACCCTGGCATTAACGCCCTAGTCTCGGCTTACTGAATTGACAAGGACCACTAACATTGGTTCTGCCTACTACATATGACGAAGCAACTGTGTTGATTTCATCGAGAATATATCCCTTTCTCGAGCAAGATCGATGTGTCTCTCATTCATCGAAATAATCGTGTCGTTGACAGTGATTAAAGGCATGTGTAACGGGATATGTCTTAAGGCTGTATTTTGTACATATAGTTATATTCGCAAGTTATTATCTCTAGACAACTAAAAAAAAAGGAAACAGTTGTTTTTTGTCTTTGCTTCAAAAATGATTGAAAATTGGAAAGGAAACGATGAACATGTGGTTTTGCAGGTGGCGATTTGTTTGATGTGATTGATTATTGGATTCAAGAATTCATACGATTGGATCTTGCTCATAAAACAAAGAATTTGAACAGTCGATTTTCGCTTTGTTTAACGCGCTTCTGTATAAAGGTCTAGGAATAAAGTTAAGACGAGTTTAAAAGGATGATAGAGTCACTTATATACTCACTGTCGAGATCAGCGAGGATAGCTTCGCTCGCAACGTCAAGACTTCTGGTAAGACATCTGCGCATTTGGACGGTAGTACCGCTATGATAATCGCTTAGATCCTGTAAAGCCGTTTCTACAACCAGAGGGATTTTCTCGATCCCGGAACTACTTGCTTCGTTGCACACTAGGATGGCGACCATTCCGGTACTATAGACAAAATGGCAGAAAGGGAGTGTCCACTTTGTATAAACGTATATACTCTCAGAGATATCGTATCCTTAGTTTAACATGATATGTATAGAGTAGTCAGAGTGAGAGAAAGATTCGAGTATTAGCCTTGGCTTTGGTTGGGAAATTTGGGAAGCATGCAGACGAGGACTCGTGATAATTCCGGCTCTTGTAAGGAGAGAAGTGATGGGGAAATAGGTAGAAAGGAGAAGCTCAAACCTTAACGATCATTTCTCCATTCTGTATTCAGTACCTTTATATGTATATGTATATACATATATATTTATATACATAGAATTAGAGAATATACGTATACCCGAGAATAAAGACCGAGACGGACAGAAGGAAGGCCAGAAATCCGGGATGCTGGGATGGCTTGTAATCCCCTCTGATCGGACGACAGGCGAGCCAGAGTTCCGTGCCAGGAATAACGCACGCCAGAATACAGCAAACGCCTACTAGAGCTACGAAACCGACCTCCATATGCAGAGACTGGAACGTTTAAATGTATTATATCGTATACGAATATAAAACACATGTATTACATAGATCTATGCTTGAGAATAACCCAGTTCAATCCTCGGTTATTTACAACTGGCTCTGTAAAAATGGCTGAACTGTTACTCTATTATTTCTTGGTGCATTTGAGAAACCTTCTCGGGGTAGTATTTTTAAAAAATCTAGACTCTCATAGACAATTTGTTAAATTTTAGTCGCGAATTCTCAATTCTTTGGGTCACTACACGCTTTCTTATAAAAAAAAGCTATGACCGGCTGAGCAGGAGACTCACGAAACTTTAAACACGTTTCCCAATTTGACGTTTAATTGAAAAATGGTTACCATTCTGTTAATTTTTATTGAGAAAAAAGAAAAACAAAATATTCGCCATCCTCCTTGGATTTTTAATTTTAGAGTTTTTAGAAGAGTAGGAGCTTCAATCATCAAGCGCTATTTCTTTTGGGTACCATTTCGGAGTGGTTAACGATGTTATGGAAAGAAAATGAAAATTATAAGCATTTTGAAAATTCTTAATGTGCTGCATGATTCCATTGAATACACGAAAACAAATCGAACTTGTTATCGGATTCCATAAATTGAGAGAAAAAATCATGAAAATCGGCAATTTGTACGTCTGTCACACTGAGGACGTGAACTTTGACTTTCTGCGTATTATGGATGGCAAGAAAAAAAAGCAACGTTGTTATATTTATTGTTTTTGCTCACCTCTGACACTAATTTGTAGGCTGTTATACGATTCTCAACAACGTCTCTCATTAGATCTAAAACATTACATCGAGGCTGTTAGATGAATGAAAATACACGAAAAAACAATGACGGGGTGCTTAATAATTTGCTATAATGACTGTGGATTTTCGAATGTTCTCACCGGGTGGAACGTCGTGGGGTTGAATAGAACTGAGAAAAGGCTGTAAAAAATCGAATGCAAATAATCCTTTGTCCAAATGAAGAGCGGCCATTTTGTAGCGTTCATCGGGTGGTGTTTTGGGGAAATCTAGAGTAGGTTTTGCGTTGTCCCAATTTTCAGGTATCCTTAAAGTCTTGAGATGCGACATGTTTGTGTCTCGATTGTCCATTGTGACGGTGGTCGTAATCGTTCTGTAAATTTCGTCCTTGTTCCGATTTTCGTTGTTGTTTTTGTTGTCATCGTTGTTTATAATGCCCTCATTGTTTCTGTTGTAATTGTTGTTTTTCATGTCCTCATTGTTTCTCATTTTGTTGTCATTTCTGATGTCGTCATTCCTTCTAACGTCTTCGCTACTTCCGAAGTCATAATTGCTTCTGAAGTCGTCGTAGACCACAATATCATCGTTCTCTCTGTCCAGAATACGATGAGCGTTTGCTTCGTTGTCATATGGCGGATGAAGAAACATCAGAGGATTCTCCGTCGTAGTACAATTGCAGTGGGTGGTTGAAGATTCAGGTAGAATCAGAAAGTCAAGTGGGTCTTGTTGATCGAGAGAAATCGCGTTTAATGAACCGACAATCCACAGTAGTAGAAATCCTGGAACATCCAAATCATACACGCAAGAGATTGAATCTTCGGTATCGAACGCAAATCGTCCGAGTTGCTAGACTTGGATTGTTTGTGCATGAGGAAGGGCGGGACGGAGTTGAAGTAGAGTCCAAAATAGATGTAGAAACAGGAATATAAAAATGAGGAAAAAAGAAATTCTGTCAACAGGAACCAAACATTATTGTGTCAGACATCGATTTCGATGCCAGAAAATCTGGTATAAGAATTAAGGAAACAAAAAAAAATTGGCACTCGTCAGGAATTCTCGGTCACGATTCACTGGTTAATATCAAAATACACTTTATATACAACAGTTTGCACATGCCTTGATTTATCGCCTTCATAGCTCGGACACTCGAGTTCACCTTCTGCTATAATTCTTTTATACTGTATAATACAATCTTATTGTTATCGTCTATTGCGACGTTTTTGAGGATCCATTATCAAGCATAAAACCTGTATGCAAAATATTGTAAACTTTATTCCAATTATCTTATAACGCGGAGTTATCACGGCTGGCAGTTATGTTGAACCCCGCGACTCCGAACAGACTGTCATTCTAGGGGATCGTTGAGGCTTCCTTGGAAACCTTACAAACTCAAGTGTTGTCGAACCCTGGTCAGTTCTATATGTATATAAGTTTACATATCTATACATATACGAAGGTATAAATGACATTTTGTATAGTGGGTCTCTCGAGAATGAAGAAAAACCAACAACAGTCAAAATCCGAGCGGAGTTGCAACGTTTTTTCACCACGTGAAGGCTACAATGAATGGCCCTGACTCTTTTTTTTTTGTAGTGATCTCTGATTCGTTCTTTATCCTTTTTTTTCCTGAATTATTGATGCTAGACAGCAATTGGTCTTTTCTGCTGTAACATCCATCGTTTTAAAGACTCGTAAAATGTGGAGGTTTTCATGAAAAGAATTGTACGAAAATCATAAGGAACATCGAATGGTGTTATTGTCACAAGTTCCATTTGGGTTGGAATACCTCATACATAGAAGATTGTAAGAACGAGAACGAAACCTATTTGCGACTGAGATTCTTGTGCGAGAAAAGAGAAAGAAGGAACGAGGGAGGAAAAAGGTAGGAAGGTAGAACGAAGTAACTGGGTTACTCGACAGACTGGGGCAAACCGCAGTAGTGAGCTCGTTGTGCTCTTTCACTTCTACTTTGATTTTTTTTCACAGGACTATGAAGTCACGTTAAGGGTCTTTTTTCCCCTCGATATACCTTTGCGGAGATGAGGGTTCCTAGCATCACCAACGTTCTAGCAACGTGGG
The DNA here is from genome assembly GCA_948107755.1 of Campoletis raptor. NCBI lineage: Eukaryota > Metazoa > Arthropoda > Insecta > Hymenoptera > Ichneumonidae > Campoletis > Campoletis raptor. The sequence continues at coordinate 17,827,128 of OX403623.1, forward strand.
TAACTTCCGGACCCTTGGCTCTGTGATGTACATTAAGACTGCTTACAACCTCTTAACGATCCTCAAAAACATTCGTTATTTTTATTTATATACATATATATATTTATATATATATGCCCTGTCCCGAGCTTTTGTGCTTCAAATATCCTTCCCGCGGTAGACTTTCGCCTGAAATCTGATAACGTCTTGGAGCATGGCAACGACACGTTAAAAAGTTGATTCCACTCTGTCTCTCTCTCCCTCTCGCTCTTCTTTTTTCTTACTTTTACTTTTCTACTTTTTCCACCACGCTGATGCCCTTTCCAAACCATTTTTGTCATTCCACACTCACTGCTCAGCTATTGCATTCTCTCTTTTCGTCCCAGCGGATGGAAAGCTGACGTAACTGAACTAAGTAGAATAAGAAGTTTGAATTACTTCCTACCTGCCACAAGCAGTCTTCATGTAATCGACAAATGAGATCGTTTTTATACTTGATAAAATGTTTATAAATCTTTTTTTTTTTTTTGGCACATAGAATTTGGCGAAATACACAGAAAAATGCAGAAAAATGCAAATTTGGATAATTTTCGTAACTTTTATGTAAAAATCACTAGTTTATGTCAAGTTTCACGTAAAAGTTGCAAAAAATTTGACAATTGTGTGTTACTGGGTATGAATTATAAGATTTGAGAGATAGTCAAAATCGTTAGAATTAATAATGTATGTTTTTGGATGATTATAACCAAGTGATTGAAGCTCAAGTCTGATCGTTCTTTTACTTCTATAGCTCGGGTATACAATCTACTATTTTCGTTTTATAACTGAACGTCAGATAGTACGAAGCTTGCGAAAAGCTCAAGAGACACCCACAATATAAAAGTCCTGGAATTTCTCAGCTCGTTTCACGCTGCTCGGTTACAACATCGACAGAGTTCAAGAGCGACCGAGACCAGACAAGGAATTCTCTCGTTCTGAATGCTTTTCCGAATACGCCCTTTTCATGTCCAGTACCAAAATAATCTTGCCCAGAGTATTTTCTTCCGTACACATATGTACCGTGAAATAAATGCTAGACTGTTCCTACGTATCGCAAAAAAAAAAACGTCTCTTGCGTTTTTAGAATACAACTTGAATTGAAACCATCGGTGATTGGATGGAATCAAACCTTTTTAATTTCACGAGTCTCCTTGAGAGATGCTCGAGCCGATGGAAACAATCAAAGTCCGAACATGTGGTCAAGAGTGTGCAAAAAAGAAGCTCGACGATAATAACAGAGGATAGGGGGCTTAGAATGGGAGTAAAAAAAACTTGTCCACTTAAAAAAACAAAAAAATCACGAAGAACAAGTAATTCAATTTTTATTAACCAGAATACTTATTTGATTTAAAAACGAAGGATCGAGAGATCATTTCCGTTCGACTATCATGACATTAATTAACGATACAGCAAACGTACGGTTCATCTGATAAAAATACTACAGGATTTTTCGAAAACCCTCATTTTATCGCCCCATTGAAAATTAACCTTTCAACCCTTTCCATCAAACTCTTACCACGTCATTTCATCCGTTGCACCGAATATCCAATAAATGAAAGTCCTTGAGTATTTTGGTTGCAAATCCCATTCACAAAAGTACTTCGAAAGTGCAAGCTGTAGCGACGATAATATATAAACGATAGAACTTTTAGCTCAAGACTACGCTAGTGTTTGTATGGTCTCGAGAAAAAATTAGAGTGGACTTTTAGAACCCAAGTGACGGATGGAAGGCGAACATTGCAGTCGACTTTGGCTTTTGGTTTTCTTCGAGACTGTTTTCTTGATGTCAACGCGAACGACACTTTGTCTATCCTCCATGCCTTCCACCTGAAAGCAACATCTTGAACTTACATGTCATGTGTCAGATATCCGAGTTGACAGGTCGAGTATATTATACAGGATGCCAATCCACATTGACGCCTGGCTCAAACTTTGTTTTCTCACATGTCTCCAGCGTCAGAGTTTACAGTTTATTTTCTAAACGAACAAGCTCTCATTCTGCTCAACACCTGCTCACAGTTTCGCTAATTTTACAAAAATCTTCGTTCACAGCTCTGATTGATCGTTATAAAAAAAATTTCATCTTTAATCTAATCATTTATAAAACAATTTAGTGAAAATTGAAGTCATATTTTGAAACTGATATTCATTCATTAATAACGATCGATAAAATTGAAAATTTCGTGACATTTAGATTGTATCGTTGTTGATACATATAGGTACAGTCAAGATTTTGTTCAATGGGATACTCTATTGCCGGAAATAATCCTAATTACTTCCGCTTCGGTCGACCAATCAAGTAATCTTGAGGCCAATACATTAAATTGAAATATTTGAGAACACGTTGAGCTTTACTCGTAGAGTGTCGTACGTGTTAATATATATTTATATATTATGAATAATTCAAATTTCAAAACTTTCGGGAATATCACAACGCTCCTGGTGCTCTTCTCGGTGAGTGGAAATGAGATCTGAGAATTCGGATATAACGTCCGTTCACGAAGTCTTAAATTAATTAGTACCACCGAGATTCTAGAGTTTCGTACGATACAGTCTTACATAAATATACTTAGGAAAAGTTACGTATAATTTGCATTAACTTTAGGAGTTTTGATAAAGTGAGAATAGTGTGGATGTCGTTTTTAGAACTTTTCTTACATTTTTTTTTTTTTCAATTATTCAATGAGTTCATTTTCATGGTACAATTAAAATTCATGTCGATTTCAAGTTTTGCAATAATTATTTTGTATTATAAAGTCAGTGATGACTTTTTTTCGGTGAAAGGCTTTATTAACACTTTAGGAAAAAGTTTTTTAGATTTTTTATTTAATTTACACATAGTTGGCTTCGTTATGATGCAAGATAATGCGTCGAATCAATAAATTGAGTATTTAGGAATACAGTCGAACGGATTTACCATATTTAATGATTTATGAGCAAATACGTACTCACATTTAATCAGATTAGCTTTGGAATTGCACACGAATATGGTTGATGGCTGATGGAGCCACTTTGTGAGCCATGTAAACTGATCGAAATTGCCATAAAAGCCGTAAACTATAGTTCACAATTGCATACAGATAGCTTTTGAGAGGTCCGGTCGGGCTTTACAGCTTCCTCACTGTTGTTGTTCCACCATCATTCGTCCCTCTTTCATCCACTCTCTCTTTCTCTATTTGATATGTATGTGTTTCTATAGTCATGTGAATCATTGATGCAAACGAGGCTTTGCAGGACTCGATCAGCATATTACTACATATATCTATGTATCGGAATCAGCTTATCGAAGTAGATAGAGAGGTGAGAGTTTCCCAAGGGCTACCGATTATTCTGATTATCGTTCATCTCGAACCTTATACTTTCAAATTGACTGAAATAAACGTCATCCACTGAACACCGTGATCTCGATGTTTTTAAGATTTGACAATCTCATGACATCTAGATCGTGAACTTCCATGGGTAAAAATCCTCAATAATTGATCTATTCAGGGTGCTGCTGAAAATACATTTGCAGGCCCTTTGAGTCATATATATATTCCTTATTGATGAGCAATTAACTTGAAATTTGATAGTTAGGAGTTTCCGGGACTGCTAATTACGAATCTAAACTCGAATCCCGGAAATTAATTGTTTCTTCAATTTTTTAATATAAAAACCGCTGCAATAAAAAATTTGTAAAAATTCTGTACCATTTGTTGAAGTGTACAGACTTTATGAAAAAATTGGCATCTTGATATTCATAGTAGTTTAGGATGAAATATATTTTTTATGGCTCGAAAGATTGATGTGTTACGTTCGGTTTTGATTACGAATAATTGAGTAATTAATATCCCATCAACGACGCACATTTTGAAGAACTTTTTATCGCGTGACTTTAAAACACCCTATACATAATAACATGAGATCAATCTCTGTGCGTTACGATGTATATTATGCAAAATATAGTCATACACGTATGTCAATTGGTGAATGCGGAGGGATGCTAGTGCTAGCTCGAAATGTGACCCTCTACGAGAACGTTGCGATAACATTCCTGACGATGTAACCCGGAAACATTAAGTTGCCTTTATTGGAGCTGCCTTTATTATTGGCTTCGATAACTGGCGTTCCAGTCCCCGAGGGACTCGATATATCCACATAATCGAGAAGTCAATAAATATCCGGAAAATGGCGTGTACACAGTGGGCTTTTTCCTCCTCTTTACTACTGTGCTTGTAGACTCGAAAAGAAATTCGGCTGGTATAACAAATTTAGTCGTTTTTTTATACATACAACTTTGATTTCGGAAAAAAACATTTTTTTTTCTCGATTATTAAGAAGAAAAAAAAAGTGCTGGTAACTGTTACAAATAATATTCATTTTCTCAAACTTTCTTACACTTCATAAATGAAATCGTATTGATTCATGAGTAGTTTACAACCAACAATACATTCATATTTATAATGTTCATAAAAATGGAGGAAAAGTTTGGAGCGAACCTAATTAACAGCATTCAATTAGATGCGCTGAATTTTGTTTTTTTTTTTTTTTTTTTTGGTAATTTAATTATTTGGCGATGTTCCGAAACCTCAAATTCTCAAAACTTCGAATCCAACTTTCCGTAAAGATTGTACGCACGAAACCTTCTTCATGCCATTCGCATGTGAGTCCAATTTATTGGAAAAGTATTGAGTGTGTGTGTGTGCGATCGTATGAACAGTTGGAAAAAAAGAGGCTATGAATTTTAAGCTCTCCCATATAAGACTATCAAAAAAGAGCATCCACATTTTACCCTCGGCTTTCTCGTTGTTTTTTTTTCTTCTCCTGAGTCAAGAATACGCATTATGGTGTAAGTAGTTGTGGCATGGAATGGCCGGACGTGAAGGCGCCCTTGAGGGAGGATCGCACGATTCGCGTGAATCCGCGCTGTGCCAGTTTCTCTTTTTCTCCATATATATGTATACTTTTCATACATATTTTTATATATCTACAGATATATATTTTTCTATACATTTATAAAGCCGCGGGGTAAATTTTGGCTTTCGGACTATCACCCGCGCGGTTTTCCTCTGTGTAGTACCACAAGCTTTCGGGCCAACGCGAAGCTTTCGGGAGATGTTGGTATGGGCGCCGTAGTGGAGAAGAGAGAGAGTCAGTGCGTCGTCAGCCTCCGCATCGTCAACGACGCCAACCACTCGGTTGCGCGGTGCAGCGGCACACGCTCGAGAAAAGTTCCTTGTAACGGCGCGAGTTATCCCAAAATCAAGTCCGTTTCAATCCCTTGAACAAATTACGCCATTTATAAAAATTAAATAAGGTTTTATGATTTTGAAAAAACATACTTTTTAAATTAGACTAATTTTTAACGCCATTTTTCCGCGATAGAATTTACTTGAACGTATGAGCAAAAATATATCGAAATCGTTGATGAAAAACGCTCTGAATCGACTCGAGCGACGAATCAATCGATCGATATTTTGTTTTGCATTTGATCGATATTTTATCGAGGATTTACACATTTAGAATCGTAGTTGATTCGATTTTTGATCTCGGTCGTAGTTCTTCTGTTCTGTACGATCTTTTGTCCTAAAATTAATGTTGAATAGATGAAAATAATGTTATGATGTGTATTTAGCAGCAATTGAATAAGTTGATTTGAAATTTTATTGAGATAATTGTTTTTCGCTTCAGCGTCATCAAATGCGATTGGAAGAATCGCGATAAAGTTATAATTGACATTTCTGATAAAAATAATTAAAGTTTTATCGGTGTTATAAAAGTTTCATACGAATTCCCCTTTGAATCGGTTGTCAAGGAAGTTTCGATCGTACTATTTGTTAAAGATTTCGCGACAAAAAATCGCTCAACACAGTAGCTTATGTGCAAGTGCAGTTTTTTAATAAATATGATACTCTTTTTTTGACGTTTTTCTTTTTCAATTTGATCTCGGACAGATTTTCTGTATCAATGATCTTCTGTGTACAAAAAGTACTGACTTTTAGTCCTGGAAGGGCTTAACACGATACTGTGTATCGTTTTGCCCTGCAGGTACTTCGTTAAAAGTTTCGATCCTCTTCGCAACGCGAAACTTTGTTTCTATATGCCTCGGCTCGTACGTGGATTTATGTACAAATATATATTCATTTTTTAAGAGCCGCGGTAGTGGCTCGACTTGAAGTAGAAAAAAAAAACAAAACAAAACAAACTTTTATAAACACTAAAAGTTGCTATTGCACAAAGTTTCAAAGTTATCGATCTAAAATGCGTTGTAATCAAATTATTCATTAAAATCCGGTGCGGTGACAATAAATTATAAAAATTAATTATATCTGTCAAGAAATTCGAAATTAAGATTCCTTGCAGTTTCATTTATCTCGTTACCTTACCGTAAATAAAAATCTTCATTATCCCGTAAAATAATGAACGTTAGAAATCCAATTAGATCGTGTAATTTTTAATATTTCGAATCGTAACAAGTGACGTTGTTTTCTTTTATTTGTTCATTACTATATTTTCGTTGTTGTTGTTGTTGTTAGTTAATATTTCGCATCGTTCGTAAAAACGATGAAACTCTAGAGTTGATAATAGAAAAATAATGCAACCTGGAGAACGATCGAAAAATACAAATGAAATGAGAAACTATGAATCGACACAGATTCAGTGATGCTGTATGGAATATTCGTAAGGTCTGTATTTCACTAGATATTCAGCCACTGTAAAAATACAGTTAGAATGTACATGTAAAATTTATTGATCTGTTTTCCAGTTCGTCGAAGTCGTGTACATTTTTCATAAAACTGATTTGAATCGAAAAAAAAGAAGATTTTTAATTAAGTACTAATAATAATTAATTGGTTTAAAAAACGGGAATCAATTATTTATTCAACGGAAGCGTAAAGTAAAACTGTTTATTTTATCAATTTTACATTAAAAGGCATTTCTCCATTAGTTCGAAAATACTTCATTGAAATTAACACTTCTAAACATCATTTGTATGCAAGATTCAATTTAAATTAATCCCAATTTACAAAATAGAGTAATCAGGTAACTTGCGAACGTTTCAAATTTTCTTCATGGTTACAATTTTTTCCAACTTCTTATGGTTTCTTAGAATTCTCATAATAAAATGTTCACCAAATTCCACTTTATGGTACTTCGGTCCCTTAGTTATCGAAAAACCAAAATGCTAGTGTAAATTAAACTCTGTTCTCGTATTATACGAGGAACATTTTACCCTGAAGAAAATATTGGGCTAATGAGTCACTCCACCGTGAGGTCTAAAGTAAAAAAAATTGTTGGTGGGGTTCTAGGTTTAAATGAAAATAATAATTTTAACAAAAACACATTTCTTCGTCCGTGTATCGATACAAATTGCGGTGTACTGATATTTATCGTTCAACGATTTGTCGTATTTTCAATATCACGTTTGTCATCATGTATCGTTTTATGTACTCGACTTTATGCAACTATAACAAACATTGTGTATCTTCTGACACCAAAGCGTATATTCAATACTTCATTTAAACGTATTCTCATATGATGAAAATTCAATAGAGAGAACACAGATCCTTGGTAGGCAATATACAAGTAAATAAATGCGTGAACAGTGAACGCTTCCTGTTTTATCGTCAACAACGACGGTGACTGACGTGGACGATAATTGAGCGAGTATATTCGCTCTCGTGCAATATGAAAATAATAAAAAACAGTGAAGAGGCTTTTTAAAACCAGACAACGATTAATGTTTTCTCATTTTTAAATGTCCACGTGAAATTTTTTAGCAAAATCATTGCTTCTAAAAGTGTCATTAAATTCGGTAAAATGTTAAAATGGTTCGTGGTTAGAATTTCAGTGAAAAATTGATTCGGATTCTCATTCATTGTTTATTACGATGAATTTAACAACGTTTCATTTTTCTTGATGAATTAATGAAAAAGTTGGGGACTTACAATAAAATCATTATCTCATTATTTCCTTGTTATCTGGTACTAAATATTTATGTGATTTTATCGTGGAAATTGAAGGGTTGAATATTCGGATATTAATCAATATTTAAATCAGTTGCAAATACTGATAGGTTCGTAGGGAAATTCACAGTATTGTTTGGGTTCAATGCGGATTGTTTGATTGTCAGTTTCATAGTAAGCAATTAAATTTATTTCCTCGTGCAATTATTTGACAGCCCATCATTTTGCGAGCAGATACATTTTCGACTTTTCACCTCTTTCATGTTTAAATTGATTCGTTTTTTTCTCTCTACAAGGCAGACTTCCATAACTATATGTCATTACGACAAAAACGTATAAATCGAACTATTCGGAGTTCAAAAAATCTCTTCGAAATTTTTATTATAATAATACAGAAATAACAACAAAAAATAGCTGTTTTGATAAGACTTTTGTTTGATGAACTATTGGATCAAAATAATTTACAAATTAAAGAAATTAATTAAAAGTTCGTTGAACCGTGTTGAAATTCTGTTCTCGTCTCGATCACATGTGTGTTTCGAACTGGAAGGTGAGACACTTTCCACTTTTATAGAAGTCCCGACGGCTTTCGTCAGCGGAGGCTTGTCCGCGAGGATGATGCTCAGCAAGATCTTCTGTTCTTGGTGAAATCATGTGGGGGGAGGGGGTGGTTGGTGAAAGCTGAGCGACTCATTTGTCGAGTGTCTCGCCTTCGTAGAACGATAGAAAGAAAGAATTCACAATGTCGGAGTACGGTGTTAAACGCTCATGTGGTGTGATAAAAACGAGCACGAATACACTAGACTCTGCTGCTATATTAAACACCAGACGTGAATTGTTTCGGAGATAATGGTGACACATGCACTGGAGATTATGTGAGCAAATTAAACGCGAATGTTGGCATTTTAATAGACCATTTTTTTTATGATTTCACACGATGTTGCCGTACTGCTGACTTTAAGGAAAAGTTCTCTTAGAACGAACTATTTCAGCTGATTTCCAGTAATTTATTTAAATAATAAATAAATAAATTAGTAATAGTAATAAATTAGTAAATAAGTGAATTTTCATGACATTTGTCCATTTTTAGACGTCAGAATAGCGTTTAGAATTGACGCTACAGAAGCGCAACCTTGAAGCTTAGTCAGTGGTTTAAATAAAATATAAATTATAATCCAAACCATCCAAACTCAAGGAAATTCATCGACGATCCAAAACATGTTTCAAAAAGACTATGAGGTACAGCAATGTTGAAAAACTTTGTGGCCGAGAGTAAGAAGCAGTCAACAAATCCCTTGTTTTTCGACTTTTAAACACGAACATTTTGTGCCTCGGAATTAAAACCGCCAGGGAAGTTTCCTACATTTTTCTTTAAATTGAACATACGAAATGGAAAGCCCGGAACGTTTCTTTACGAGCATTTCATAGAAAAAGATGAATGTTAATTAGACAATAAATATGGCTCGGCTAATTATGTGGACTTTGACTGTACACACATCAGCAAATTTACTACCAACCTCCATCATCGCACATAACGTGGAAACCGGAAGTTAGAACCGTCTTTCTTGGTACTTTATCGGTATACCTTTGCGCTCTTCATATGGTAAAATCTCTTGGTCTCCATCTCTCTTTCTCTCCCTTTCTCACTCACTTTATCAGCATATTCCAGTTAGACTTGGTGGAAAGTCATCTGGCCGAGATTCCGGGGGTTGCAGATTCACCAAATGTACGTTTCCTGTCTATATACAAATATGTATATGTGAATATTGACTGCTATTAAACAAAAGGGCGTACAGACGATGGATTTAACTTGCGAACATTTATGAACTCGGCTTTTCTGCTTGTGGATTATTCGTCCGATGAAATTTAGGGTCGTTCACCTATTTGCTGTGGATGCACAAGGACTGCAGAGAACTTTGCAGTCTAACGGCAGATAGACGGTTGTCAAGAATTTAGTCCTGTGTGTGAATGGGCCCATGCATCCTGTGGATTCCTCGCCGTAGCGAACTTCATTCGCAAAATTCAATTCGACTTTTCACCGTTCAGCAATGCCAGCTCTGAGTGACTGAATTGACATTTTGAAGGGTGTCGATTGTGTCGCACAAATTTCGAATTATTCAACCAACGGAACTTGGTTCGTTATTGAAATACAAAAATTATTTCATTTTCAATCGATAAATCTTGATGAGCAGAGAAGTCGTTGGATTTTTTCATTCTCCAGGTCCATATGACAGAAATTCAATATTTAAGACAGATATTTTGAATTTACATCTTTCATGAAATATGCAAAAGGTAATCGTTGACGAATTTTTTTCCAATACGCCTCCTCACTCCCTAAAATTCAATCGAACTTTTTTTAATCGATCGATAAGTGAAAGTGAAAGAAAAATAATAGAAAAATTGAGAGACTACGACACTGGAAAAATGGATAAATCGATCATTTCCGAATACGTGTTCGCTTATTTGGTGTATGAAAAAATGGAAAAAAAAATCGGCAGAATGCAAAAGAAACAGGGTTTCAAAATGTAAAAGTGATGCGAAACTCCTCATACATTATAACTACAGCTTTTTATCCCATTGAGGTATTTATAAAAAATGTAAAGCTTCGAGGAGCGTCTAAGTGGCTTTTCTCAAGACACCAAGCGTCGTGACGACGTCGAGTGAAAACTCCACTCCGCCCGGTTTCAACGTCATTAAGGCACTTTTACTGGAGCGAGGAGCTGAGATACGATTAATTTTTTATCCTCGACACGGTAGTTGGCTCCTGCAATGTTTATGTACAGAGGTTTTTTGTTTAAGCAAGAAGGGCTTAATCCGTGTCTTTAATGAAGTTATTTCAGCCTCTCTGACTTTAAATACCTATTTAGACCTTCATAGTTGTGTCTTGTGAGGCAAATAGCGGGGATGGATCGCATAGCTATATAAATACCTCAACTATATCTATATTTACAAATTTCCACAGTAATATTAAGGGGTACAGCGAAGGAATGAATTACTTAGCTACGTTAAGGGCCTCGACGAGTTTTTTCTCTTGCGAAATGAAGAAAAGAGTTTATAAACAAAAGTATCTTAAAACTGAAGAAATTTAATATTTTTTTCTTTCGAAACAGCACTGCGGTAAAAGTTGAATTCTCCTTAAAAGGATAAATCAAGACAAAACTAAAGTCCATTTTTTCAGGAACTTGGAAGACAGGTTTAACTGTATTTCGCGGTGAATATTTTTTGCAGATCTCTGTGAACACATCACAAATATTTATACACTTTTAGTAGAAAAGTTAGATGTTGAAGGACGTCATAATTTGGTATTTGGTCAAAATTATTTAATTTTGGTTTTTAAAAATTTGTATGTGTTTTTAAACAAATGATAAATACGTGTACAACATTTCGAAAGAATCCTCGTAAAGGTTTGAACTTATTTTATCCAGACAATCACCTGTAACACGAAAAAAAAGGAAAAAAAAGTATAGAAACGAAAGTGGAAAAGCGATCAATTTGAAACATCTTTTGTTAAATCAAAGTTTGAGAAATTATTCGCAAAGCAAATAATTGATGATGAAATTACAATTATTGAGTAATTCTATTTGTGTTTATAGGGTATTATCAGATATGTCTATAAAGTTCTCTAGTAGACAGACGTGCAATGTTATGTGAAAACGGTTGGGGAGCTGTAGCGGATCGTAAAGTCGTAAAAATACGATACCGGTGTAAAAAATCCATAAAACCCTGTTCGCGCACAAGATTCTCTTTCCGTTGTGTGTGTTCTTTATATAAATTTCTTCATATATATTCCATTGCACTTTTCGATGAGAGCGACGAACAAATAGGGTCGCTGTTACCAAAGAGTTTCGTTTTATTTCACGATCATCGCTTTTCTTTTTCCAATGAAAACTTGTGCTGTCTGTATATGCATAACATAAAATGTTGGTATTACAGTTTTCCTTATGGGGTTTTTCGGGAGCAAAAAATGCCGAATAGAATCATAAGGTTTTAAAATTTTAATTACTACAGGCACAAAAAAAACGTTTAAGAATATAAATTCGTTGATGAAATTCTGGATAATTGATTGCAGTCATGACACAAATATTTTTATTCCAAATAATACAATTTATCGAATTTTATTTATCATATATAGTGACTACGATTTATAAGACTTTCTATACTGTTAGAATTCGCGGAGTGATTGATTTCAAGTTTGAAGTTTAAGTTTCTTGTCACTAAATGTTGTAGTTTTGTGGTAGCACCTGATACGAACTTAACTCCTTCGTCTTCATCGTCTAAGAGGCCTCATACATTGTAAAGGCCATCATGGATCTTGGACAAATTTCTAGTAAGAAGTTTACTGCTCTCCTGGGAAGAGGAACGTGAATTAACGTCGAGGAAGATCCTCGTTCTTGTACATATCACACGTGCACAATGATTACAGCCTGTGAAATATTTGCGAGTAATGGAATTACAGTGAGGTCATGACAGTGTAAAAGGGAACGGGAGATGGTTAAAGTTAGGAAATTTACGAGCTGTTCCGTAGAGGGACGATCCTTCGATCGGACTAAGAATTATAGGTCTTGGCTTTTGCACTCGAAACGATTCGTTTCTGGTCGCATTGACGGACCTTTAAATATATAATGGCAGTTTGGAGAAGGGTTTTCGAATCGTCGATTGAAATCATTTCGATTTTCATTAGCAATTGAGTTTTCCCTCTTTAATTGACATTCATTTTATTTTAATAAATAAAAATGTGATTTTTTAAGATGATTTAAAAAAATGGTTAAACAAATTTGACTTGTGAATTTAACCTCAACTTTAACCTTCGTGTTAAAGTCGAACTTGCAATGGTTTTCTGTTTTTTTTTTTTGGGCTTGAACTTATTTTTTTGCTTACTAAGACATATTCGAGTTTCTATGTAGAAAACTTTTGACGATAAAAAAGCTGGCCTTCGGTTGAATTGCCTATTTACCCAAGCGTGTAAGACGAGATAGAGGATCGATAAAGCTCGTTTACAACATGGAGATTATTCGCATGGAGACCTTGCCAGCGGTGCAGATTTCTCGTGACAATGCCGCGTACACCTTTCGACGTCATCCCTATTTTTCAGAACCCGCTCTCCCTCTCTCTCTTGTCTTCCTACACATGAGACACGAAACATCGTAGTGGTATATAATGTTCACGAACTTGGCACTTTACCAAAAACATTGAAAAATAAAAGCCCTGACCTTCTACATCGACTGGTGTACAGCAAATGTAGTAAAAATACTTGAAATACGTTATCCCACCCACGTATTGCTTTCGTTAAGTTTATACAATTGTTTTTCCCAAATATATCAGGATCTTTAATCAGAAAAAAAAAATTATAAATTTGACAAAAAATCGATTAATAAAATTCATTGGCAATTCAATTCGTTAAAATTTTGTTCATTTTACACGTTCTATGTGAACTATAAATATTATTATTTTATTGTTTTTCCTTTTTTTTGACCAAATTCCCATAATACACGAAAAAAACCTCGGAACACACGTTCGGTAATATAAAAAATGTATTTCTTATATTTTTCCTCTTATCGTGCAATCAAGTTTTCACCACTCGACATAAATTCATCAAAATTCATCTCACGTGTATCAGACAAATTTGCGAGTGTAAATGCAAGACAAATTTGTGGGCGTAAATAAAAGCTCGCTGGTGAAAATGCTACATCCGAGCAACCACGAGTATACAGCTGAGCTTTTGCTAACCTCCCCTTCCCCCCCCCCCCTCTCGTTCTGAGTTCTCTTCAGCAGACTTATGGGGATGTTCGTGTTCTCTTGAGCAACCTCGGCACGTTCAACTCCGAGAGGCTCTTTCCTTTTGGTTATACTATATGGCGAAGACACGCGATCTTTAGATGTCTTTTCTACGATTTTGACTATATTCTTACAATTGAGATCTTTCTTGAAAAAATTCTTAAGAAAAAATATATCAATAGAAGGAAAAAAGCAGGAGTGAATATTTTACGAGGGGGGGGGCCTCCGGGGATTTGAAATAATATTTTTGGAACGGTTACAATATTTTATAGATCCATAATCCTGGTACTTCTATGAAATTCTGTAAAAAACAAACGAAATAGTCAGTTTTGTTATCTCCGTACCACAGAATCAGAAAAAAGAAACATTATAATGGGCCATTAAATGAAAAAATAAAACATAAAAAAAAAGTTCAAAAAGAGAACAATAGAAAAAACAGATTTTATCGTCTCTTTAAGGAATGACGCTATAGAATGTGAAGATGAAAGAAAATAAACGAGAATGTTTTGTGGTTAAGTATAAATATAGAAAGAATAAGGTGCTGGTCGTTGTTTGGTGTCTCTTTGATATATACGTCGTTCATCACAATGCGTTTCTTACATAGCCGCTTAAAAGAAATCCTTTATTGCGAGGTGGAGTCTTAGAGTTTGCAACACTAGGAAAAGGAAGCTGGCGAAAGAAGCAAAAAAAAAAGGCGAAAGAATGGAAAAGAGAGCGTGAGAGAGACAGAGAGAAAGGGAAAGAGAGAGTGAGAGAAAGTTTGGTTGGATGCTGGTTCGATGGATAAAAAGGAAGATGTGCTACGTGACTTTGTAAGAGATCGTAGAGTCGCGATCCAGAAAAATTTACCAAGAAAGCAATAATGTATATCGAGTAGGACCTTGAAGACGCAGAGCCCTTATAATATATAGGTTTATAAATAGGGTTATAAAACCCTGTTAAACCATGTATGACCATATTGGTTGGATTTTTGTGAGCCTTTTTTTTTCATCAACAAAAACTGCAGTTTTCTTTTCTATTCATTCGATGCTAAAAAATTGTTTTTCTAAATTTTGTCAATTTTTCTGGGCTGCCAAGAAAGAGGAATTGAAATGCGTTCGATGTAAGCGCGATACGGATATTCCTCTTCGCAGTCCAGAAGAAGAGCGATAGTAATGAATGAGACGACCGCAAGATAAATTGACGTCGGTGGGCATCAGAGGAACCCTCGTTAGTCAAATAAAGGAAAATCTCAGATAGATGGCGGATTTTCACCTTCTGCCTCTCGTCCATGCTCTTTCTCTTATTTTCTATCTTTCTCTAATGTCTCCAAGCTTTTTCTTACGATCTCACAGATCAATGAAGATGGATATACCACAGGTATGGTAGATTAATTCTTATGAAGATTTATTGAAACCCTTCGTTTCTTCAATGACTGTGAACTTTTAATTATTTACTTATTTTAGTGACATTTTTTTTGTGGAAGTGAAATTTCATTTCAAATTCCAAGCTTCGATCGACGAGGATTAAAATGTTTACAGCTTTTATTATTTAAATAATAACCTCATCATATTTATTTGATTATTTTTCCATTTGATATTTGTCTGTTATTTATTACTTGGGATGACGTTTCCACAAGTTTTTGTGGTTACGTTTTTGTCTCTAATTAATCAATTGAAGAATACAGTTACGTATTGCTTTCGTATGAGTCACTGAATAGAACAATTTTCTATCGACTTCAATTTTTCATTCGTTATCTCCCGTTGTTTACGTTTGATTACTCCACAAAAGAGAACGATGTTTTTTGTGATCCTGACATCGGGACTCGTTCGTACACACTCACGCATAGGACATTTATTTTCCAGCAAATCTTGTCGTACAAACTTTTAAAATGATTGTATTTCAACGCATTTCACATATGTTTCCGGTAATCAAACACGTGGCTACGCCGAAACAACGATCGACTACTTCACCTGTTCAGATTTTATCAGGCACAGGTGGTTGGCGCGTTGCTTTCTTGCGATTTATTCATCGTCAGGCTTTTCTCCATTTGCCTATTCTTCTCCTGAATCTCTCATTCCAGACACTCGTAAATTTTGTCGTACACACTTTCAGCAACAAAGTTCTCTATCGTATCGAACATATTTATTTTCTGCGTTCTCACAGAGAACACTTTACACTCGTGGAAACAAAAGTATCGAGACATTCGACCATTTTTTTAACCCATTGGTGCATAACGTTTTCTAAATGACAAAAATCTTCAACATTCATTAATAGTAACTACTATCGAGTCTTCCGTGATGCAAAACTCATTTTTTTCGTGAGTAAAATATTCATGAGGTTTCGATTTCGTTTTGTTTGTCAATTAAATCTTTTTTTGTTTTCATGAATTCTGCCTATTATTCCATACGAATTATTCGATTGCCTAGGGACTATTTCGATTTTAGAGAAGTTTCACCTTTCTGCGAACTTTTTATGAAGAATTTTTCTTAAAAGTTTTTTTGGAATTTGTCAAATTAGGAATATAGAAGTAAATAACCTTCGCAGTTTACTCTTTCGTTGGATAAATTAACGACGACGTGTTGTTCGGCCGTCCGGGTTCCTCTTTCGTTTTATAAAATACAGTAAACACCGACGTATTACTCGCTCGTTGAAAATTTTCAAAGGAGCTTTATAACCGTAAATAGTTGTCTGAAAAACGTTTGACAGTGCTGTAAAAAAAGAAAAAAAAAGAAAAAAAATCATAGCGAAAAATCTGTATAAGTGTCGAAAACGAAAGCAAAATGGCATGAGAACGTGAGCAAAGGATTTCCCTCTCGTTTGTTTGCTCTCGAAAACCGTGCGGTCTTCGTGAAACGCCAGAACCATTTCTTTTCCAGCCACACCTTCTCTCTACCTCGTACCACTTTTCTTCAACCACAACTTTTTTATTTTCTTCCTCTCTTTTCTTTCCATGTTTTTATAACCTTAAAATTCAGTATTTATCACCCTTGAAATATACACATTACGAATGTAATGTACGTAAAGCAGAATTCAATGGTTTTTGAGGCAGTACCGAAGACACATAGCAGCGAAAATAACTTCCATTTGTATTTATTTACGGCGAACTCCGTCTTCAGCTAACTCAACTGTGTTTCAAACCATTTAAACTTTATTTTTATTGCAGTTGACATCCCTTATTTATCACAGTTGACAAAAATCCAAAAACATATTGTTTAGAACAACGATGACTCGAAAGAATTCTATTTATTATAAAATATTGTAATTTCACTACCGATGCAAATGTTTAAGGACAAGTGGAATATTTATTAGAGTAAATATTCAGAAGTGCAACTTTTCCAAAAAAATGGCGATAGAATTTTTTTTCCTTTCCTATCAGTTAATAGACATGTCTGATAATGATAATCGGTTGGGGGAGCTTGATATTTTTTTATAGAACTTATTTTTATCAGTAAACGAATTATTGAATTCTAACATTTTTGCATTTTTTTAGACGCCAGCAATAATGTTTGTCAGACCTTCCGTCAGTGCACCAAGGACTTTAATTTTAGTTTCAGACTTTCAAACAATGTGAAAAAGATCGAGACTAATCTTCAATGTGTCCTCGAAAGTGCGTCCGATAGGTTTTTTATTGCATTTCCAAGGACAAGACGAGCTCCATTCTTCTCTAATCGAATCTGTATCACAAGCTGAAATTTTGACTGTCTCTTTGTATGCTGGTGAAAGTTTAAACATTGCTCTGAAATACGATACTGAGTGAGAAGAGAATCGAAAATTGCAAGATTCGGAGTCAGGTAAATTTGTTATGGAATGCTCTCCACAAATACCTGGAGCTACTTGTATTTGTGCTTATCGATAAAAGAGTATGAGGTTCACGCTGCACCTCTTGAATTCACGAAATTTAGTTATATCCGACCACGCTACTGAACGCGCGAAGAGAAGTTACCGTTTACTCTATGCTGGAAATTCTGTATCATTCCTGAATCCTATCGTAGCGTTGCTCATTCTTTATATGCATATAGGGGATTTGAATATTCACGAGGGAAAATAAGAGAATAAAAGTGAGAGGTTTATAAGGAAGAGGGAGAGGGGCAGAGAAACGGTTTTGTCTTCGGGGTTCGTATGTGTAGCCATAAAATACTTTTTCGGAGTCACGACCTGATAGTGCGTTATGAATGAGGAACTGAGTTATCGTTACTAATTGCAGCAACCGCGTAACGTAATTTTCTTGTCAAGAATTTGTCGTCATTCAGAGTATTTTCAAAAAAAGTTCTGCCGTTTGTAATTTTTTTCGGTATTTCTGTATGAAGCTTATAAGATTCAAATGTGGGAGATAAATCGGTGAGCATTTATAACTTACCATTGCAGTATTACGATGTTCAATTTTTTTATCGATAAAGACATGCATGGGGTTTTTTTTTATGAAAGAAAGAGAACAAAATATATCAGACACCCAATTGGTGATAGGTTCGAATGAATGGCTTTCAAAGAGAGGTGGGGGAGGGGATAAAGAAAAAGAGAAAAGTTTGACGATAAGCCTTTTCAAAGTACCAAATGACTAAGCTCTTTTGTGTGGCTTTACTTCGCAGTTAAAATGCTTCGAAGTTTGTTTCAATTTTTTTTCTTCTTTTTTTCTTTTACACTTTGCCTCCTGTTTGCTCTTATTTTTTATTACAGCTTTTTGTTTTGAGCTTTTATTCATCTATTACCGCATCTGGTGGGCGTTTCTTCTTAACTCGTATACAGAAAGTAGAAAGAAGTTTCTGTGGTCTATTGCACATTTATATTTATATATACAAATACACATACACACAAGTATCAACGAACTTGCACGCACACGAAATGTTTTTCTTGATGCCCATTGCGTGGGTGCCTTTTCCGCTATGTTTCGTTTTTTATTATTATTATTACTTTCTTTTTTTTTTCTTTCACTCCCGAATCTTCTTGGCTGTATGTCGTTTCTGTCCTCTGGCTTTTCCACACATCTATACACCCTCGAACCTCCAGCCTTTATTTTCATCGTCTAAGAACTTTGCTTGTTTGTTCAACGTCTGGCCCATTGCGACATAAATTTATATCGCGAAAACGTGCACCAAGAGAAAAGGACAGAATAAGGGGTTGGTTTTGCGAAAGAGAGTACATGAACCAGAAGCATAAAACGAAAGACAAGAAGAAGACAGAACACACGCACCAACCCATTCACCGAATATATATTTTCAAGCTAGATAAAACGTATATGCAACATTCGTATACACAAAATTTATATATCTTTTGATGCTGCACATATATACAGAGCAGCATTAGAAAAAAAAAGGTTCAATATCCGTTTTACAAACTCGCTTGGATCGTCCATTCTTAACTCACCTTCAATATATTGAACGGATATCATTTATCTTAATACATTCCATTACTCCAATCCTCTTTGCCTTTTTGTTTCAATTTAACAGAAAGCGTGTGTAACGAAACTTTGAGACTATAAAATGTTTGCAGATTTCTGTTATTCGGTTAAAAATAAACAACAATTGCTTGTAAAAAAAAAAAATGAATTCTGTACATTGTAACTTCCGGTAATCTGGCCATTTTTATGATTCGAATTTATATTCGAAATTTTTATAAATATTTATCTTAATCGAAATAAAAATAAAAAAAAAACTTCTAGAGATAGAAAAAAACACCAGCGATTCAAAGAGCATCGTAGTTGCAACGCTTTTTTGCATAGGAGATAAAAAGGCCCTGGTGAATACCGTATATAGAGATGAATGAAAGGTTTTGTCGATGGTTTCATCGTGCAGCGAACACACAACAGGATGGACACGTTTTTTTTTTTATCGTCTCACATCTCTTCATATCTCGTCGTCTATACCTTTCCCAATGCAGAATATGGGAACATTTACCTGAGAGTGGTGTGCTTAAGTTTACGTAACTCTCGGGGGAACGCTTTATCTCGTGTGGTTTAAATACTGCTAAGCTTTTGTATATGAGAGTTAAAAGATAGCGAAAGAGGGAAAGAGTCTTTATACGAAGAAGAAAGTAGAGAGTGAGAGAGAACGTACTTTTAAAGTGTACCTTCGGCGTACCACTGGGGTAAACACCTGTTCCTGTTCACCAAACGAGCCTAAGCTAAATTGAGCCCACAGGCTGTATAACCTTCTTGTTATGGATGTCACCCTTTCCGCTTCACCGTTCACTCCTCCCCGGAATTTAAATGTAAAGTTGTTCCCAGTTTTGCTTCTATTTTGTAGCGACTGAACTGTGTATCGCAACATATAGAACGCTTTGTTTGTCTCGCAACTT
Source organism: Campoletis raptor (assembly GCA_948107755.1). Taxonomy (NCBI): domain Eukaryota; kingdom Metazoa; phylum Arthropoda; class Insecta; order Hymenoptera; family Ichneumonidae; genus Campoletis; species Campoletis raptor. Next base: position 17,847,140 of record OX403623.1, read on the forward strand.
GTGTAAACATCTACGAGAATTGTGAGAGTCAACAACTGAAGAATTTTCTGACTTTTCGAATGTACTGACTGTCGTTGATCCGTTCAAATTTTTATCCGAATGAACACATGAAATTTATTATATTCTTTAAATTGAAAAAAATAATGAATTGAAACTTGATTTTATTTTCAAAAAAATTATAATCATGTTTCGAAAGTTCGAGGCTATGAAATATAAAGCTGAAGAAATTTCGTTTTTTTTTTCCAACTTCTATGTCAATAAACTATTTTTTCGTCTTTTTTCTTTAGAATGCCCATGGGGTAAATGGTGGGTGGTTTTTTCGTCTCTCCGTGATCGCTCCTTGAACTCTTTCAGACCTTTCGTCGGGGTTCTCTGTGCTTGAAACGTGTGTATAAATGTGATCGACTGGATCGTAAGTTTCTCGAGTGTGCGTGTGTCAAGAGGATCACCGTTGAAATCGAGAAAAAAACCTCATGTTATCCGATTTGTTGATCCAGGACAAAATCGAGTAGAAAAGAAAGGCATCCTTTTGCTTTTGTCTCAACTTTTACGACAGCGGTTAATTCTCGAGTGGGTTGTACGATCAATGTTGTTAGTACTTGTCGATGTCGTCAGAGCTCTTATATACGACGACAGAGAAACGACTATTTTCTGATTTATTCCAACAACGTGAACTTTAAACTAAGAAAAATACAACGAATCGCCAGACTTTTATAAATAGCAATGAGGACCCATATTTGCTTGAATTTGCCAACAATTAAAACGAGAACCTTATCGACTATTTTTCTTAATGAATTTTATACCATCAAATAAATCTGCGAATCTGTAAGAGAAGCTTGAAAAATGTAGTCGCGTTTCGGAGCATTGTGAAAAAATATGACGATTTTTTTATTTGACCCTTTTTTCAATCTTTCCGCAGTCTGTCCAAAGCTCTATTGAACGTGCAGAGTTTCTTTACCACTGATACGTATCTATACGTATTCAAACGAGCAAAAGGGCGGGATTAAGTTAATTTTTCTATTGCAAATCGCATGAATTACGCCTTTTGATATTTAGTCACATGATAAAATATATATATATGAAACATATGTAAGTATATATCTACATTTATCTGTCAGATGGAACCAAGAGTTCAACGTGACGAGCCTATCACGTCTCTTCTTCGTCTTCATCGGTATCCCAAAGCTCTTAGCCCAGTTCCACATTTTCCCTACTTTTGCTCCCTCCATCAATGGCTATAAAAGTGTTTCATCGTGACGACATTCGCCTCAACCTCGTGCATATACTCATCACGTTCTCGACTTCTCTCTCAACCTCTTTTCATCACTATACATTTGTGTGTAACGTGTACGTCGTACACCATCGGACTCTACTAAGAGAAGAGAACTATATTTCTAACTGAATCTGCTGAAGAGCACTGATTCGGTCTCTCTTCATATGATCACCACATCGTGAACCCAGAGGGTGCGCGAGCACGTGACGAGCTACATTACCTACCGGCTTCCTTCACCTTTTTTTCCTTCATTTCTACCCGTACGATCTCTTCTCAATTTCGATCGAATGCTTCCTTCGAATTATTTCCCAACCCGCATTCACAAAAATACAACACAGTTATATTTGGGTTAATCATACATTTCTTCTTATTGTGGAAGCGGATGTAAGAAAAGGGAAAAATGTATGTTACAAGTATATAAAAGGTCAGGCCGGCCTTTCATGAGTTCTATCATTCATTCGCACTATTTCTATTGATCTCTTATCGTTTTTTAATTTGTTTTTTTTACGTCGTTTCCTTTCGTATTATTCTTTTGGTGATTTTGTCATTTGTTTTTCAATAGTGACGGTCTCTCTTTATCGTTGGTAGACTTTCTCAATCGTTTTCTCATTCGCTCTTCGATTTTCCATTCTTTTTTTTTATCTCCGTAACTGTTTCCTTAATCTTTTGTTTCGATATATCGTTTGAAAAGGGCGCAGGTGGCTCAAGGGCTTTGAAAATCTTAAGTTATAATAGAAAAAAGAAAGATTTTCAACAAATTTATGTGACTCTGTCTTACGACCATAATCTTTGGGCTTAGTAATTATTTTTGTAGGCTCATCGATATTTCAGAGGCCATCAAATCTATTATTTTGCTCGCGTTGGTATGTTCGGCGTAGCCAAAACGCGTAACAAACTCTTTGGCTTTGGTACATAATTCTCGTGCGGAAAACTAACCCACCGGATTTGTCGCCTCGTAAATCGTAGATCGAACTTCGTACTTGGAGAGCCACAAAGACGCGATTCGAAAAAGATTCCCTTGGGGAGATTTTACAACCCCCAAGAGGGAAAGAGTACGTGGTAGGGTTATATGGACCAAAGATGGAGGCTGGAAAAGAAAGTCGAGGGATCGTGAAAGACCGAAAGAATATTCACGATATCGGTGTTCGTTTGATGATTTCACGAAACGAGCGTATCATCCAAAGGGATGGAGATACGCCTTTTCCCAAAGACATAAAAAAAAAAGAGAGAACGATCCGACGCCATTACTCCTAACGACGTGTCGTAACTCGTGGAAAAGAAGTTCGCGACCCCTTTCTATAAAGAACCCTCTGTTTTGACTCCGTGAACGTGAACTACTGCCGCTTATCTGTGGCGGAGAGTTGTCAAGCAAAATACTGTACGAGAGAGAATGAAAAAAAAAATATATATATAGAGAAGCAATGCGTACAGGATATATCTCATATTTTTTGGCTCATTATCCTTTCCATTTTCCTCTCAGTTTCGTTATTTTTCACAACGTATATAATCCAAAATTCCATTTTCTTCACTTCTCTTTTTCTTTTATATACAATTATTCGACTATTATCGTCAGATTTCGTCAAAGGTAACACTTTACCAAGGTGACGAGTAATAAAAATGTTTTTTTTTTTGAAGAATTCGCTTTTTTATCAACCATTGATTCTATTGATTTTTTGGAAATAATTTTCTTTCAAAGTTCCATTAAATTCACTTAGCGGTTTTGGTCTGGGTCGAAATGACCCAATGGTGAAAATTAAGATTAATTCAGTTACCAAAAGCAGTGGCGGTTGTAGTCTGGGTCAAAAAGTAACTGCATTGAGTTATTTTAATCTCCAATATGAATTTAATTGGAAAAATATTGATTAATACATTAATTTTTCATTGAAAAGCAACGACTAATTTACTCTTAAATCTCCTAAACGAATTCTCCACAAATAAAAATGATGAGAATTTGAAATTCATTTATTCTGGGATTTTGTTTTTTCAAAAGTTTTGAAATACCCACAGTTTACTCGTTTATAAATGGTGACTGCCTCAGCGCCATTCATGAAAAATCCTAATTTGACCATCTAAATGCATCCGGTGCAGTAACTAAAGCGTCGGAAAAGTTCGCCTCGTTACTTGGAGACATTTCTGACATAATAAAGCCATTTTGACTTACTCCTTGTATGGCTCATACCCTTTTGTGTATATCTCTTTCTCCCTCGTTCTTATATTTTAAAGCAAGTCGAGCTTTTCTCTCAAAACTCAAAACTCTCGTTAGCTGGATAAAACGATTTAGTGATTGGCCACGTAATCGAGCAAAAAACAACCGCCCGTAATGGGCTAGTAGCTCCGTTGGTACGAGGTATTAATACTCTCACGGGAAATCTTTAAGTTTGGGCCATTGACTGTGCATCAGGTGATTTACATTGAATCAACATATAGAATCAACATGCATTGGCTCCTTTGTAAAAACACTGCTAATTCAAGTGAAACTAATAATAAAGTTCAATAACTTTGCAACAAGTCGATCGATTAGAAATTCTTCATAGGGAAATTATTATTATTGCTGAAATTCCAGGAACTTCAACTTACAGCTGTGACTTAACATAAAAATTTTATATTTCATTTTCCATGTTTTTATAATTCCATAATATTGTATAATTTTTTGCTAAATTTTCTTACAAACTTTTTTCTCTAGCGATTTATTGGTTATTCTATTTCTAACGAATTGCCAGCTAGTGACCACGAACATAGATAAAAACTTTTCGAGGGCTGGGTTCATTTGACTTATCTCAGCAAGGCCGAAAAGCTCTAGTCTCGACCAACCGATAAACAAACTTGGAAAACAGAGTTATTAATACGTCTCTACTTTAACTGTCCTTCTTGGCTTCACTTGCTTAACATTCTTAGAGCAAAATCTTAATTATAATTCCAAAACGTTCGTTGTTTACCACAAGTGTGTGGATTATGAAGCCAGGTGGAGAACATTGCCAACAAACCGTGGTTTGTACACATGGTGAGCTGAGAATCGCTCCCGATCTAATCCAATATTGCACGTAAATTGAAGTATTCAAGTATTGTTCAAAGAAAAGTTGTTAATTATCTTTTTCCCTGCGACGTCTTGGAAACGAAATTTTTATCCTAAACCGTCGTTTTTTTTTCTTCCGTGTCCATGAATGTCCTAGAATCATGTGGGCTCCGAAAAATCTAATATTTGTGCAAAATAATAGATGGGACAACATAAAATAAGGAAAATAACGCGATAAAAAGGTTTATAATAATTGAAAATCTTGAGGTTTCAGAACAAATTGAAATTTACTAAAAGTGTCGCTCGCAATAATTAAATGAATCGATTTTATCGATATTCAATTATATTCACGGCGTAATGAATATTGACTGTGACTTTTTACACACCCTGTCGATGTTTAACCATGCAGGCAGGTAGACGACGTACCAATGATGTTGAGATCCGTGTACACTGGCACCTACGAGTTATTGCACCTCGTTCACTAGCTCGGAATGTAATTACGTTTCCGATTTCTCGCTTCTCCATGTCGTCTGTCCATTTATACGTATATATATATGGAGGGCGCTGTCTTCCTGAGTTCGGGACGATTAGATCCAAACATTCAGAATGTAATGTCAAAGTAGCGAGCTTCTTGAATCCCAGGCTAAATTCATCCTTTCAATTATGGTTTCCTCGAGTTTTGCTACTTTGAAAACTTGGCTGTTCCATCAATAGCGTACTTTTCATTATGTGGCATAAGAGAATTGTCTCATCTCGGCAAAGTTTCACACGCTGAGTTTCAGGCCGAGACGGTGCATCAATATCGAGATTTGACACTAACAAACGTAGATTTCATTATTAATTATAAAACTTCAGCGTCAAAACGTGTGAGACTCTATTGATGGAGTAGTCCAAGTAGGAGGTTTGAAACATGAAACTGAGAAATGAGAGAGACATGCAACTGGGATCTGAAGAAATACGAATTTGAATAATAAAGTTTGTCAAATTTTTTCGATTCTCTGTGCAAGTGAAACTATATTTTTTTTTCATCGACTCTGAAGACTAAAACTTTTTGGATCATGAATTTTACGAATTCATAAACCAAAGAGTTTCGATTTGAGCATTTTTTATTCACTCAAACCGATTTTCATTTGTTTCAAAACATTATGAAAATCTTGACTGTTACCAAACTTTGAAACAGTGTATTGTATGCGCAATTATTTCGCAACAGAATGATTCACATGCATTTATACATAAAAGTAAGAACATGGAAAGTATGTCAAAGAATGGGAGGTCTGGTGGTGCTACGAACATGTCGCTGAGAAAAGCGAGAGCCAAGAAGGATATAGGGCTATTATAAAAAACATTGGAACGAGAGAAGGTTTCGGTGAGAAAACGAAGCAATTCGTATTCACGACGCAGCCAGGCGAACGAACGGACGCTCGGAAAAGGGCGATGTGCGAGAAAGTTAAAAAGAGAAAGAAGAGAAAATAGAGGTAGAGAGAAAGAGAGGACAGGGCGATGCATAGAGAAGGAGTGAGTGGGAGGATGGGTTTAGGAAAGTCGAGAACTCGCGAATGGAATATGAATAATCGTTTTCATGATGTTTTTTTCTGGTTTTGCATGTGCTGAGAAGAATGCGAGCGGAAGGGATAAAATCGCGACTGGTAGGCGAGCGCACATATTCGTATACATATATATTAATGATAAGTTGGAAGCTTTCGATTAAAAGGGCTTAACTCTACGGCAGGTTTCTTGAAAAATTGTATGTCATTCAAGCCTTTTTTATTACCAGCACATGATATATCCACAAATATGTATATCTGCGTATTTCTTGACTAGAATGTGCAAAAAGGATGCAATATATGATCATAGAGAGGGCGTTTTTGAACGAGAGACCGGCGAGCTCACGGTCGTCTCGTTTCTGCTTGGCAGATGCCCTCGCCTCCTCGACGCCTCTACTCTCTTATGCCACTGAATCAGATTCATTCCGGATATGTGCACCAGTGGCGAGTGTTTGAATATCGGATGAGGGAGATAGATTGACAGAGCGAGAGAGTGAAAGAGAGAGTGAGAGGGAGAATTTCTCGAGTATGATTCTCTGGTAAATTGAAGAGCGTAAAATAGAGCTGAAGCTCCTTATAGAAATAGAAAACGATAGTGAAATGTTGACAAATTGGTTCTATAAGAGAAATCAAGTTGAACCGAGGATTTGGCAAACTTGTTAATTTGTGTTTGTTTAACTCATCACGATACGATGGACTTCTACAGACGGCAGTCCTACCTGGACGTGTATTTTTCCCAGTGAAACGCTTTTTGTGTTTATTGACAGCAAATAGATAACGGAAAAAAATATTTCTTTATGAATTAATGACAAATAAAAGAGAAAGGAAGGACAATTTTCATTGGCTAATGAAAATAAATATAGACACTGTGTTGATTGAAGTTTGTCTTTTGCGACGTCGTCCTAAGCAACATTTCGAAATATCCTAATTATTCCTATTGTCCATCGATCACTTATTACTTGTGAAAAATTGATTACAATCCGTTTCGGAAAATTCGTTTTTTTTCGTTGGTTTTTTCGTAATAAATAATTTATCGGAATGTTGATTGATTCATGAGTTTCATTCCTGTCAAACATTCATCAAAATTTGTTGAGTGGTTTTTGTGGCGAAAGCAGCTAAGAGTCATTTTTGCAGTAGCGATTTATAGGGAGAAAAATAAATGTAATAGTAATAATAATTTATACCACATTTAATAAGTGACTCTATTTGTTGAATATTAAGTTAAATCAGGCTTCAGTGCAATCAGCAATATGCATTCGGTCATAAATTTTTCTGCCCCATTGGGCTGTATAATAAACTCATTCTACCTCTGAATTTCCATGTACGAGTTTTACCAAAAGTTTTACTAATTTATATATATTTTATACATTTATGTGCAAGCCATGATTTTGAACGTGGATATAAATTATTTCTGATGATAAATGATGCCTAAACGAAACGGACGTACTGCAGAGACAGGGGAACAGTATAAAAGCTCCATGTCTAAAGTCCAAGGAAGAAAAAAAAACGATAAAAAAACATGAAATTTCGTGCGTTATCACGTTGTGTTTTTTTTGTGCAATTAATTTTTTCCACAGCGTACCGTTTTGGTGAAACACACCCACATACAAAGCCACCTATCCTACTACAATTGAATTTCTGTTGAAGTCTCTGTTAGACCGGGCTTTGGCGACGACGTGGAATAACGGGGTCACCGCGACTCTCATTCAGTTCAACCGGCGGAAAAATAAATTGCGATAAATTAATCATCATTAGCCGCACGAGCCACCCCCTTAACATTTAATGACACTGCGTTTTCGGCTGTATTATATTTTTGTCTGACACACTGAGGTCTCTTGAGTAATCGGTCTCTCATAAAGCTGCTCCTAATTTTCATTCTCTGTTAGTTTGAAGTGTATTAAAAGTTATAGTGCAGGTAGTTTATGAAAAGTTTTAGATTTTGGTCCACGGAACACGCCACTTACTTCTTATTTTTCAACCCCATAATATTTTCTGTTCAGAAGCTTGTGGAATTTTTTCGAAATAGACTAGATAGACATTCAAACGACTTATTTATACTGACAGTCCAAGTTTTGACTCGTTTTAACGTCTTAGGCTGTGTTTACATGAATCTTGGTCACGATCATGTGTGCAAAAGCATTGTACAGAAGTCTCTCGTTATTCCTCTGGATTTTGCATTATGGCACGTAGCTCATCGTAATCGACCATGCTATTAAGCCGTTCTCAGTACATAACGATTTCTGGGGCTTACAAGACGACGAGGGAAAGAGGACCTTACATTATAACCTACGAGTGTGAATCTGTGTGAGTGTGTATTTGAGTGTGTATGCATCCACTTGTACCGTTGTCGCTGTCTCGACCGATTAACGCTCGAATTAAGCCCTAGCAATTTAGGATTTAATGCCATTAGCGTGAGAGCACTGTACTGCTGTACAACGAGAACTATCAGAAAGGTACCACAGTTTCTGGCTCCTCGTATAACGACAACAGCCACGAAGGGATCTTCCATTTCGAGTATATTTCACGTTTTACGACGTTGATGCTGACGGTGCGCGATCTTTGCCTCATTATGTTGAGAAATAAAACAGAAAAGAAAGAAGCAACGATCGAAAAAAAAACAATGGCACGTAGAAACACTCGAATGTGACTGAATATTTTTTTTTCTTTCTTGTTCTGTTGCAGATAAGTTTCATTGATAACGGTAAAAGATGAGATCCATCGAATGGCATAATTCTGCTGATGCTAAAAAATTTTACACGAGCAAATCTCCCCCGACCACAATAACCAAGCCTTCGACGAAGCAGGAATGACCCAAATTTTTAATTACGTCACTCGAGTTCAAGCATGGCGAATAAAAAAGAAAATTCAATACAAAACGTCGACCACTTGTTATTTCCACGTGGAACATTCGAATCTTTGAGAGATTGACTTTTTCGACCCAACATCAGCTTTTGGGTTCATTCGCGTCGATCGTCAGAATGTCGAGTACATTTATGACATTGGGATTGCCGTCAAAGACGACGAAAGCGTCGGTTGCCGTAGAGCTCGCCGTGGCCGCTCGAGCGACCGGCAATACCGACGGAAGCTCCAGAAGTCAAATTAGCCTAAAGAAATTTTGCAATGTGGCGCTTGGCTCGTCGTCTTAGCGAATAAAAGAATATTAGCCTGTTTTTTTTTTTGCGGTAAGAGAAACGAAAGAAAGAGATCAAATATCAAGAGAAATACAGTGAGAGAGGATCGTTTGACGATCCTCCGAAAACGCTGCAATCACGAATTCGTTTATGATGTTGGAACATCAAACGCCGACTCTGGTGCCACCAGCTCTAAACAACAGTAGCTGTTGGCCCGACGGCTCAACTAAAATGTTATGGACTACACCGGGACCTGGTGAACTCTTACGGGCCGCTCTTATATTAATGCTCAGTCTCGGAATACTTTTTGCCAATCTTCTCGTCATTTTCGTCATCAATAGTCGACGTTACAGCAAATATATTCATGCACAGGTAAGCTTAATAGAATAATGAAAAAATGATAAAAATTTTACAGGCTTGTCATCGCAGATCACAATAAAATACATATTTCTATTGACAGGAGAATTATTAGATTTTTTTTTTTTCAAAATGGTAAAGAAAAGAACTAAAAAAATAAAAATAAAAACTGTGCGTGTTGCGAGAGTTGTTTACTTTTGAATGTAAACCAAATTAAAATGTACTTTAGCCAGGCTTTCGTTTCGAAAAGTTGTAGACAAGACAATTGTAGGGAAGAGGCGTGATGAGAGAACAAAAGGTGCAGAATTTTTGTACACGCAGATAGAAAAATTCTAGATCTTTTGCTGTTTCATCAAACATATATTTACATACATCCTTCGAGACCTGCCAGCATCCCCTAAGCAATCGTGCTATGAATTCGTTAGCATAAAATTACACACTTGAGACCGGTATTCCCATTGTCATTGGGTGCAGACACGAATTGTTCTTTGACACTTCGTATTACCTCGAGAATGCAAACTCCTTCATTTGACTCATTAAAACTTCCTATACCTGACACATCTTCGTCCGCACGTATTTTTATATCCTGTGTAAAGAGCTGCGAGCTTTATACCCCTTTGTTTCATTTCTGAAAAAAAGGACACTGCATATTTATGAATATTACATGAGTTCATACATGAATAAAAGAATTGACTGAGAATTGGCTGTTTTTGATTATTCAATATCTTATCGATTATTTATGAAAAATTAAAATGAATGAAGATTCGTACTCGCACAAACTTTATACTTTGAATCTTTGCTGCAACTTTAGAGACACCCTAAATATTCCAGTGTATCTAAATCTCTGTTTATAAAATCTCCCTCGCTCAACCCAGCCAAACGATTGCTCTTACTCTCATGAATATGCAAATATCAAACAGCCTATTAAATAGGTTGATACCAAAAACGTCTAGGACGAGCAAACTGCGGTGTCTCGTTCCTTAGGGCTACGAAACATCGCATTGAGTCTCCATTTGTTTCAGAGGTAGAGATATTTGAATAACAAGATTCATCGACTTGCTCAGGCATTTTTTTAAAACATTATTGCAAGTGTGATCGTCTTGGAAGTTGTATGTAAATTTTTTTTTTTTTTTCAATTATTGTTTGTAAAAATAATGATTTATTTCTTCATTATTTCAGCCTAAGTACCTTTTGACGAGCCTCGCTAGCAACGACCTCGCAATTGGTGTCCTCGTTACACCGTTCGGATTTTTACCCGCTGTGTATGGCTGTTGGCCTTACGGTGAAGTCGTCTGTCAGATTCAGGTGAGCGAATAATTTCATTGATGAAAATAAAGAGAAAACAAATTTCTCAAATTTCATGTGATACGAAAAAATTGTCTAGTTATTTGGCGAATAATTTTTTTTCTATCATTATCTTTCGAAATTGATGTTCATGACGTTTCACAAATCGCTGCATTGTTTTATAGGTTTTCAACCGATCGCTAATTAACAACGTTTTGATAGAAAAGGTTTTTTTCTTTAACTTTTGTCAAAGCAACAAGTTTTTAATTGTTGGTAAACAAACATGTTACAATCAACGTACGACAATGTTCGGGTTTCAGTTTCTAGAATTTTCGATGAAAACACGCGAGTCAATTGTTACTTTGGCACGGCTGCTTAATTAATTAGAATGTCTCTTGCCACTGGGAGTCGCGGTTATTCCGCGTCATGTTTCAATCACATTCGTACACGTAATTGGTTCTCCTCGAGTAAGACTTGTGTTCTATCCATGTGTTCGACGAAGTGAAGAAATAGTCGTAATAAGAAAATCCCAAACTGCAAATGCTCGAGAGATAACACATGAAATATTTTATCGTTTATTTTGGACCAAAAAAAATTCACTAATGTTTGTTTACTTTTATTATTTGGTAGTCATTAATTTTGTGAGCGTGACACTCGCGAGAATTATCGGTGGTGCTTGAGATCGGCCACTGACGAACTTCCGGTTATTTTCCTTCTTTTTTACTTGATTTTCTTAAAATTTATCTAGTTCATTCTCCGAGAGCCCAAAGGCACTCACACGACGATATATTTTTCAGGCTCCTCCATCCCTCACTATCTCAAACGTATGTACATATATACGGTGAAGGTCTCTTCTCGTTGAGTGTACAACGAGGGAAAAACTTTCCACTTCACCAGGAGGCGCCCAAGTGTGTCCTCTCCACTTTTGCCACAGACACACTTGTTCCTTTTTCTTTCTACTTTCTGTCCTTCTAGAAGTGATTTCTTGTTACACTCTTCCATCGTCGCGTGATTGCTTCTTCGCTCTTTCTCGAGCTTCACGTTTCTTTTCTCACCTTATAAAATGAATGTTTCCATGTCTCAACTACCTCGCAAGAGTACACCGCTCACAAAAATAAAAATATTGCACTTAAGCACGAACATGTGCATGTATATTGAATGCGGTCAAACTTTACTTATGTTTCCACATTAATAAATTCCGTATCATTTTTATTCTCTATTTTCCATTTATTTTTATTTTTACGCAGCTATGATGATTGAGAAAAATTCGAGGGGTTAAAAAAAGAAATGAAGCCATTTGTTTTGTGTGATTGTACATTGAATATTATTTTGACAGTTCTTCTTGTTTGGATTGTTTAATTCATGCATCGGTTATTTTTTCATGGGATACTTTTTTTATAAGTAATTCCCCTTTGGGTTATTTTTGTTGGAATATTTTGAACTTTCACCGTCAAATATCATAGTGATCACATACTTTTCTTTGTTATTCTTATAATTGGGTGAAGGTCTTTTCTGGTCACTTTCTTCCGCACGAGCAAACGTCATTTTTCCTTATCCCATGGTATTCTTTCAGTTCAGAGATATCTGTATGTGTATATGTTCACAAATTGATGTAGATGAACTGTTAGTAGTAGTGGTCGTTCAAAACGAGGCCAGAGGCTGATCCTGTGGCCCTTCGGATTATTGGAGCATTTTTTTTAAATTCTTTTTTTTTTTTTTTTTACACTGGCTACGAGCCAAAGCTCGCCCATACTTCTCGGCCATTCTCGAGCATTTCACGCTTGCTTTATGGTCTCGGCTCTCCGTGCATCACAGTCCGTCGTATATATAGCGAAATCCCCGACTCACCTCTTCTTGATCTTCCCTTTCGTCTTATTCTTCCCTCGATTCTTCCTCTTCTTTCTTTCTCACAGTTTTTCCTTCTTCTCATTCTCTTTTCCTATATACACTCACGTAGCAATATCCTACAAAAGAGCTCGACAACTCGCTTGTATCCGAGTTTCTCAAGATCTACTTTTCTAAATAATCTTAACACGTTTTATTTCGAATGATGTGGTTAAATTATACTCAATTGTACACAAATTGGAAAATCTTGATAAGAAAATTGTTCCCCACTAGAAAAGAGAGTGTTAAATTTTAACAATAGTTTTATGCAAAGTTTTTTTATTTTAAAAAATCAATAAATTGATGTCGTATTTCGTATTCAAGCGAAGGATTTGCAGAAAGATTAACTAATGAATGCAGAATTTCATGATGTCATGTTTTCATGGACACCTTTAGAAGACCATTCCCTAATTTTTAAGCGACTTCAATGAACCACAGCTGCCTCATAGCAAGTGTTCTCTAAATTTTTATATTCGTTAGAAAGATTTTTTGGAATATTACTTGTGGAAACAGATCTTTTTGTCCACTAAGATTTATTATTAACAACCACGAGCCAGAGTTCTTCATTTTTTTAGTATTCAATGAATGATGAATACAGTGTCGTATGAATATTAAACTTTCTTATTTATATATGAAGTATTCACTATTTATAAAATATGTAAAAATTCATGTATATAGTCGCACAGCAATGCCGATGAGCTGTTACGGATCGCGAGTTAGCGGCGATATTAAATATGAATACGCTCGACCAAGCAATGGAGATTAAAAATTCCGCATAAACTCCCGTGTTTCATAAAACTGCAGACCGAGCATCTCTCTATCCTGAAATTTGACGTATAAGAAAAAGAATGCTAGAGAAAGTTTACGATTAAAACGAAATATTTGACGCGAGATTTCCATAGAGAGATCCACGTGTAAACTTCAATGAATCACTGAAAATCAACCCAACGATTTTAACATATACATATATTAATAACGTACATACAATAATGAAAACATTTACATATTTAATATATATTTAGCACACGAACAACGAATCGTGACAGAAGATAATTTATATGTCATGTTTAAATACTATTTCGGTACGTTTTATCTCCCATTGAACACGATGTCATAAGCTTTCATGTGTGTTTAGTAATTTGAAGCACGGAACCAGATGTGTGTACGAATTTGATATTTATGTACAGCTACATATTTAAAAAATCAAGGGGAAAACAGCTCGCAGTTCTATAATTCCACGATGGCTCATGGGACGCGCGATACATACATTAAAAGTATTACGAAAGCAGGACAAACAGCATAACTTATATGTCACTGTACATCGCGAATTATAACGATGCAGAAATAAGATATAAACTGATTAGAAACTTGAGATCTGATTTTTGCAATTTTTTATTCTTAGGATTTCATAATCAATCATCATAATAATTGATAAATTATTCTGTCAATACTCCGAGGAAAAAAAAAGAATTATTTTGGATCAGGAATTCAATTAAAAGGGCATAAAAAGTTGGATGAGATTGAAAAGATTTGTTTTTTTATTACTATTTTTCAGGCGTTACTGAGAGGAGCACTGACTCAGCAAAGCGCAGTAATCCTCGTATGCATGGCGATCGATCGTTACGTTTGCATGCTACATCCCCACCGATATCATCGACATTCTTCCAAAAAGGTAAGTCTATATGAATTTTTAGCATCACAAAAAAAAAATTAGAATGAAACGAACGTTGACTTTATATTTTTATGACAACAGCGAAATGTCATTTTTTCTACATCGACGATGAGAGGGTCTGTGTCAACTTTCTTTGGTGATTGTGCCTCTATAAATAAATGAATAAATACTTGAAAGGTCGTTAACAGGCTTAGGGAATCAATTTTTAAACTTGGGCCATATTTGCAATGTTTTGCTGAAGGGAAAGTTTGTGTTTTTGAGCATAAAGCTGTTGAGAAATAAACAATACGTTGTGAAGCCTTCAAAAAATGATTGTGTCTGCTCGATCATTTGTAATTGGGCTGGAAAAACGTGACATAAATATTCGAAAAAAACTATAGGTCATCAAGCATTTCCTCAGGTTTTTATTTTTATTTTTATTTTCAATCTCTCGAAGCTGAATTCGATGGGATAGATTTTTAAAAAAATTCACATTAAATTTGCTTAAAGTTTAACAGTCTTTTGATTATCTGATGAATTCCTTGAATAAAAATTTATCGCTGATGTTGAATTCTATGAGGAAACAACTGCAAGGGCAAAGGTACTTCTCTGCTAATATAAACTATTGAGGATGTATTAATTTATCGTCAAAGTTACGACGTTCAAATGCATGAGAAATATAGCCAATATAAGGCTGGATATTGAAACTATGTAATTGATTCTACAGAAACGCTTGAATGTCGATAATAATATTGATATATCCTGTAACTTATCATATCGAAGCTATTTCATTTAACATTGGAAGAAATTATTTTTTAAATTGAATTTAATGTTTTATTTTTTCGTTAACGCTCATCCCCTTCATTTGCTGTGAATTTTTGTCAATTTCATAAGTTCCAGCTTTAAAGTAGATCGAGTGGTTCCTTGGGGTCAAGAGAGAGAGAGAGAGAGAGGAAGTTTTTATTAAAGAATGACCTCAGCTGTCCTGATTCGTGTCGAATATTTACACTTTGCATTGCGATTTTTTTCTAATTTGCGATATTTTCTAATTTTTTATATTGTTCATGATTGCCGACCATGAAATGGTCCTAAAACTTTCGAGTTGTCAAAAGTCCTGTTTCGTGAATTTATATGGACGAGCTATTATTAGGGTTTTGGTGATGGTTTGCACGTGCTGGTTTCACTCGTCCGGGGGGTGTGAGAGTGTGTGCTGTTGACGCTAAAATATGTTGCCTGCCCTCCTACCGCCCACACTCTCTCTTTCGATCTCTACCTTTCTGCCTTTTCTCTTCCTCTGAGCTGTTAATTTTCAAACCCAATGGGATTATCACGCCAGGGGATGTTATTTTGGAACTCGTAAATTTTGGGTATTACCACGTATTATGCATACAATGTTCCTTCACGTGTCGACCTTATGAAAAACCGTGTTGCACTGCTTATTTCTATTCTTTCATCAGCCAACACCGACCAGCCACTACACACTGAACTTTTCTTCTCGAGTATGATATTAAAAATGAAAAAAGTCAAGCAAAGTATAAAAGCCAAGTACGAACGAAAGAGAAATACATGAAAATTTGGGCTGTACATTCTACAGTAGACGAGCTGCAAATATTTTTCATCTTCCTTGAGAAAAAAAAAAATGCAGTCGAGCGATTATGGATTGAAAATTGTACGAAAGTCTTATTCTCGTCAAGATAAATTATTGCCCGAATCCTATTTTTCGGCATTAATTGTTTCTCGATGTGATAAAAAGATTTAATTATAAAGTCGCACTTACACACGTTTATTAATGGAAACTTCTGTAAACGAGAAAAGACTTCGAAAGAAAATGACTGAATCGTTGATATTTTCACGTATTATACATTTTTGTGATTGAAATGTGCTCACGCTTTGAAAACTCCAAGAAATATGTTTGGATTTTATGCAAAAACCACACAACTGATTTTCATGAATCTCCCAAAGGAATGAAGCTCACGAATCAGAATAGGATTTAGACTTTATTACGTAAAAATCCACAAGGATAAATGTAGAAATAATTTAAAAAATAATAATACGGTGTCACGATGTTATATCAAAGTTCCGTTTACAAATGCGCGAGAATCAAATACCGTGAAATGCTTTAAGTGACAAACACGTGGTACTCAACGAGGCACAGATTTTGTACATTAAAGCAGTTGCATCCATTTATTTTGATTAAACTCTTGGAAAAACAAGGGAAAAAGTTGAGTATGAAATGTGAGAGTGCGCTCTCTGTTTTCGAATATTTTTATTTGACTTTTTGAGTAATGTTGTGAATTGAAGGTAAGGACGTTGCATCCAAGTTGTATATTATAATGAAGATAACGATGACTGCGCAGTCTGGCGACACAAATTGAAACAATCATGCATAGGTCGATGATTCACCATGGTCTTTTGTGTGAAAAAAAAAACTTGAAGCTGTCATAGACATGGCAAATGACTATCGTATGCGAGAACGTTTATATTCACTCTTAAAACAATAGACGCGTCTCGTGCATGCAGCAGCGAGTATTATTCCCATTTTTTTTCTTCTTCCCGTCCCATAAATACACGGGTATAAATATATGGATCGTTTGAAAGCGCTTTATCGTACAGGTATTCTTAAAAGTTATGTCCTAGAAACGGTTGGTCAAGAAATATCAAGTGGAGCAAATCTTTTCTGTTCTTTTTTTTCTCAACGTATCTGTGTTGCGATATCAGTTTATCAGCGGCAGCCAAATTGGTCCGTTCATGAGACATTACAAGGCACCAACGTGCTCTTCCCTTATCGCGTCTCTTCTACTTATCGGTCCATCAGATTGACTGTCTCTCTAATCCGTTGATATCTCTTGAATGGCGTCTCGAAGCCAAATACGGACACAGATTTTTGTCTTTGGAATCTGCTGGACCACTTGATCGCTATGGCTCATTAGACAAGACTTTTGATAGAGTTGGTACGGATTTTTCTGTATAGGAGCGAAGACTGATGACTTTACAATTTCTAGCCTTCAACGTTTTATTTATATTGATCTTATGTGATCCTCGAGAATGTTGTTCACGACCATTTTTTCTTAACACAAGTAGTGTATGATTTTTCCACGATGGCTAAGCGAAACTGTGGAAATTTCAACTTACACAGGTAATTATGTTTTTACTAAAACTCAGAATAACTCACTCAGCGAGTGGCTAAGTGGTCACCCAACCAAGTGTTAGCCACACTCGAGCCACTGCCGTCGGTCGTACGATTTGTATTACTTTTTTTTTCTCTTTTGGGAGGTCATGCAACTTCAGTCGATCTTTTTATCTCGAGACGGAGGCATTACGTGAGGCAAATATAATTTCATAACTTATCCATAATCCTGAGGTTTTTTGCCTGTCATAATATCAGCTGAGAATAATAATCATCCGAGTTGAAACTTTTATACGCGATTTTTATTCTTCTTTTTCATCTTGCACATATTCTCATCCGTTGCACAACCAGACGTGATTCGATATCGGGCAAAAACTGCCGACGGAAATACGAATCTCGGAATCTTCTTCGCGTCTGTCGTTATGCGGTGATGCAAATTGGAAAATCCGAACAACAACCTCGTTCGCCGGAAGCTCACCTCACTCTCTTTTTTCATACGTACATTCACGTATCTAGGAATGCCATATATTTTATATTTACATTCATGAAAAACTTCATGACTTTCATTCAATTCCGTTACTATTCCGAATAATATTTTTAAACCTACCAAAATTTTGAAAATTCAAAACTTATATTTGTACGTTTTCGGTGCATGACATAAAGCAAAGAAATTTAAAGACACGTAAAGAATGAAGCCGATAGCGATAAAGTGTGTTGGTCAAGAGCGTTTCGTTACAATAAGCAATAATTATTTCTCCCAAACTTTATTACTCAATTTCCAACAGTAATATTATTAAAAACTAATGATAACACTTATATTTTTTTACAATTATGTGGATTGACTGTGAATAAAATGTCGAAACAAAAGAAATTTCGAAAATTCTTCATTTACATTTCTCGTTAGAATTTCACGAAATAACAAAAGAAATAAAATCACGACTATCTATTAAGCCACGAAGAATTCCAACCAATTCCAACCATTTGGGGTCAGCATCGGAAGATGGACAGCAGAGACGTTAAATTTTGATCTCGAAGTAGGACTAACTATTCCACATGAAAGTTCGAAGCTCTTCGTTAAATCTAACAATGGCCATTACAACCAGTTTTAATCCTGTAGATACTAATTGGAGAAATGAGATTTTATTGCTCCCTACGTGCTTCAAATTGTTCTACCTTGTCCTGTATAAACGGCGAATCGAAATGAAGGAGAATTTGACATCATCTCGAGTGATTTTTATTTGTCTGCATTTGTTGTTTTTTTTTTTTTTTTTTTTTTCTAATTACAGTAAAGCAAGGGACTTAATATGTAAATAATTCTATAGGATCAACGGACATCGATGGCAGCAAACCACGAGAATACGTGCGGGTGGTATTTGTGATCCAATGCAGTTATTCACAGAAATTTGGCCAACGGTTTGATTCCCTCTATTCTCTCAAATCCATAAAAGTTTATACATGTATGTTTTTACATATATATGTATATATATATATATATATATAGGACACAAAAGAGAATGAAATCACAGATATAAATAGACCTCAAAAAGCATTACCTAACCTACTGCAAATCGAAAAATTCAGCTGAGCTTTAAACTATCGATTTAGTAGTGAATAACGACATTCAGCTGTAAGAGAGAAAGATATATAGTGAATAAAAACCACCCCTGTTCTCTCTTGAAAAGTAATCCTATAAGAAATAATAGAAAAGATTTGATAGAGGATTAAAATGCAAAAAGGGAAATACAGGCCTGCGACGTAAAAAGAGATGATTCGTACTTTTTCATGCATTTTATAACTAGGACCGAGGGTGGAATATGAATTAATTGCTAGACGGATATTTGAGGGGGTCGGTCGATGATCGAAGACTTCCCTATTCCGGTAAATTGAAGACCGAAAAATTGTGTATCTGGCTTTTCGCGGAAATTGGCGCAGTTTTCGTTAAGAAATAATTGGAAAATTTAAATTTCAATGTGGTTTCGTCGTCGATTTAAAACACAAAATTAAAGTTTTGACTTTTTTTAGCTCAATCACGAGAAAGATTAACGATTCTCCACTAATTAGTAGATCATTTTGTGCTTAGTCCTTTTTTTTGCTTCCTGTGAGGAGTGAAAGTGTCATGACCATTTCGTAAGCACGTAAATTCTGCTGTAATCTATGATTATTATACAAAATTTTTTTTTTGGCATAGACAACGAATTCGATAAAATAATAAATAGTCATTTATACCCTCGGGCTCTGAAATCGGTTGTGCATTGTTCGATGAATTATTATTTATGAACTCGGGACTGTTTTTCATGACCAATATCGCCGAGAGGACAACGGCCTCTGGTTAAATTTTATCTCTTTTTTTTCTTTTTCTCATGATTATTTGACATGAATTTATACACGCGTGTACAGATATTAATAAATATCAGTATATAGATTTTCGTTGTAGGCATTTCTAATGGTGAGGTTATCGATGTAATACGAACGGTATTGCTACTCCAGGGAATTTGCTATCGCAACATCGATCATTTTCTCGTTTCCGACAGGCTGCGTGGACTTCCTACTCTGGTTTACGTTCGTTTCCATTTTTTGTTGTTGTTTGTTCTCCAGTACACGAAAACAAAATAACGTCACTCTTAATTTATGTTCTTCTTCTTATATCGGAACTCAAATTCGGAAATTTTATTAAAATAATTATATTTTTATGAATAAAGCCAAGCTGGATAGACTGTTTAAAATCGTAGAGATGTTAAGGGCTTGGATAGACCTAGG
This sequence comes from Campoletis raptor, assembly GCA_948107755.1. Taxonomy (NCBI): domain Eukaryota; kingdom Metazoa; phylum Arthropoda; class Insecta; order Hymenoptera; family Ichneumonidae; genus Campoletis; species Campoletis raptor. Next base: position 17,867,161 of record OX403623.1, read on the forward strand.
AATCTCATAAAATTCTTTGTTTTGAAAATTTTGCTGAAATTGACCTTTTTTTGGTACCGTCGTCTTTATAAGACGACAGAAACCTTGGAAACTTCGACTCAGAACTTTATTGAAAACGGAGATTCGATTATATTCATTATAATTGAAACAGAAAATAAATGTTGTTAATAAATAATTTATGAGTAAAAATACAACGATCACTTTCAACTGATGCTGATGTTTTTTTTTTTGGTCAAATTACAGTATTACATGCGCCAGGGTTGCATGGCTGTCATGTCTACCACGTGGATAGCGAGCGTAGCAATATTCGGCAGTCTAGTATTGCCGAGTGGTGGTTACTACTTCAATGGTTCGGGTCTCCTCGCCTGTGATCCATTTTTTGCCAAGGCCTCCTTTAGGTAGGTACGCAATTCTTTTTTTACAATTTTAATAGACGTAAGATTTATTATAAACGATAGTAATAAAAAATATAAAAAAATAAAAACAATGAATGTAACATTTTTTTCTAAATACTTCGATAATCGCTGAAAATAGAGCTTCTTAATTGTCTGTTTTAATTACTATTTTATGTTTATCTTTCAGAATTCTGGCATGTTGCTGTTTTTACTTTCCTACGACAATGGTCCTGATGTACTGTTATGGATCAGCTTTTCACGTAAATAAATTGCGACTAAAGAGAGTCGTGTGCGTGAACACACCGGAAGTCGTCAGTGGTGGCAACATCGAGAGAGTGAGTAATACAACTTCTTTATTATTAAAACAAGGTTTGTGATGAAGGAACCGAGGAAATGAGACACTCGCTCATAATGTGGAAAATATTTTAAAGAGATTTAGTCAAAGAAAACGGTTGATGCATGTTTTGTTCTTAATTATGCAGTAATTTGATTAATTAATTAATATTTTTTGTATAAAAATGTTGTGATAATGAATCATTCTGTGATTGAAAATATTTCATGAGGTCAATCAATCAAGCAATTGATTTAATTGAATTACAGCTTTTTATTTTGTTTTTTAATTTCTATGTTCGAACGTGTATCGTGACCCTAACGGTTTTGCAATCGTTTAGCTTTTCGCCATTTTTATTTTCAATCTGATACGCACTTAGTTCCTTGAATACTCTACTATTTTGTGTATTTGTAGAAAAGTAGATTACTGGTAAGAATAAAAAGGTGCATTCTCTGCATCGACCAACTCATGCTCGACGTGATCTTTTTCTGCGGCTTTAAAGTAGCTTCGCCCTGCAACCCTCTTTTCCATCCTTAATCCCTTGCACCTTTCTCCCTTGCTTCTTTTGCTCATTAAGGTTGACGGCTGTGCTAGGGGAGGCAATTAACTTACCGCGATTCAACGCTAATACCCATCGCGATCTGAGCGAAGGAAAAGATGAAAAAAAAAACACGTTGAAAATATAATAAACATATAAGACGTTATTTTATCCACGAATTTAGCTATTTTTTTAAATTTAATTTTGTTTTTAATAGTAAATCAACTCTAATTAACGAAAAATCAAGGTCTATCATTTTATTCGAATATTTATTGATACAAATTCGTTTTTTCAGCTGTAATAATGAAAAAAATTATTTTGATTTTTAATTTTATTGTCATTTCTATCAATAGTCTTAAATATTATTGTTATATCTTATCGTTGACGAGTTTAATGAAGCGGAAACGAACATAATATCTATAGTGACGTGAATGAAGTTGCCTCGATCGACATACAATAACTTTTCGTTAAGTTTTCCCTCTTGGGCAATGTTGTCTTCTGGCAGTGTCGCCAACACTCTGTATTCATCTCATGCTCTATCTCGTTCATGATATGCTACGTGTCACTTACCGTACCCTGCCATTCCCCCGTGCAACTTAACTTTGCTTCAACTTGCGTCTCATCAAAGTTTCTATGGATAGATATCGCTGTCACTTATCGTTCCGACCTTGATACGAACCCGAAACTCAAAATCTCTACATTTATACTGAACAGGCGAATACTGAGGTGTAAACAATCACGTGTTGTTCATCATTGATCTGGAAACTCGACCAACTAAACCTTAAACCAATTTTTTATATAATCTGCATTTTCATTACAATCATTTAACAAGTCAAATGGAAATGATAATTGATTACGTCTTTGTTATTCGAAGAATTTTCAATTAAGAATGATCGAGAGGTAGACTCGTAGATAAAATTGCTCAAAATCGATGCATAAGACAGTTTCACCGTCCAATCGTTGTTCATACTCTTTTCTTTCATCTTCAGTTTTTTTTTGTCATTTAATTTATCATTTTTTCAATGTGTTTTGCTAATTTTAGTGGACTCAGTTTACATAAACGTTTTTTTTTTTCATTTACTCGTGAAATTTCTTCACCAGTCTCTGAACAATTGTACAAATAATCTGTGAAAATTAAATAAACTCGGTAGCATTTTTAACAAATTTTTCAAACGTCCATGAACAAATATCCTTGCCATCTACACAATTTTATATAAATCGTTGGGACACTGAGGACACTCATAATATTGCACACAGATCCATCACAGAGTTGCGAGAAACTTTTCCGATAGTCCAGAGACTACTTTCGCTAGATTTGGCAAGCTCGACTTTATTTTCTATTGCGTGTATATATGTGTAGATTATATAAATGGTAACATGCGCTTTTCATACCAGTATATTAGGCAGTGAATTTATATACGTACTTTTATGTACATTATATCCATTCACGTACATGCAAGAAAATGTTTATATACGTAAATATATTGGTAAAGTCGTAGGAGCAATACAGAGAAAATCCGGACATGACGATGTCGTACAAGGTTTTGTCGATGGCGTTCCAGTTTTCACTGCAAACAATATATTTTTCTCTGGCGTGCTTCCCTTACCACAAGGAGAGTGAAAATCACATTTATCCCGTCCACGTTAGACAATGTGTCCTTCAACGACGTAGACGTGTCCCTTAAAACGTTCGTACGTAATTCGTGGTACACGAATTTATAAATCGATCAACTAAAAATGCAGCTGGTTCAGTCTCGAGTTTTTGACCTAATTTCTGCAAAAAGACACTTCTCATATACACTCGTTTTCTTCGCTTCGCTATTATGGTTTTTTTTTTTTTTTTTTTTTAAGTATTTGGGTCAGTCTCCTCCATTTTTTTTCCAGTTCAGAGACTCGAGAACAAAATTAATAAGTTCTTTGACTCGAGCGAGTTCGTTGCTTTCCGCGCTCGACCCGGTGCAACGAACTTGCACACGTCGATGTTGTACCTGATGAGAAATTTATCGATAACTCTCTGGGGTATCAGTTTCAGAATTCTTAATTAAGAAAAAAATAAAACGAGCGTTAACCATATTAGTTGAAAAAATGTGTGAGGTTGTGCGAACAAAGTGTTTCGTGACAATTTAGTTTTATTTATTTTTATCATTTTTATACGATGAATTAATAGACGGTATTTCTAAAGAAAAAAAAACGATTACATAATCAGATGAAAAAATTCTCAAAGGCTCTGGACAGGAAATAATCATCGCCTGATATTTTATTTCTTGGGTTATCACATTACTGTCATCTCTCCCTTTATAAGAGCCTCTGAATGAAACGTAAATTGTGTTATTCCTCCGCTCGATCAAGTTCTTCATATATATTCTGTATGCCAATAAATTGATTTTTCAGGACCGTTGGTTCGCTGGTAATCAGTAAATTCTAGAATTTTTCGATCGTTCACGGTTCTATCACTTTTTTCAGAATTTCTAGCCAGTTTAATACATAGTCGTGCTAGCAACGCCACGATGGTGAATTTATAGGTTCCGAAATACCAATTCAATCGTGTCTCTATATGTACGTTGTAAATGTACGTCGAACTAAAAAATGTAAGTCAAAATGTAGCTCAAAGAGAAATTCATGCATTTTATAGTATTTGTTTTTCATACGGAGTGTCCCAAATGTCACAATTAAAATTTGCAGCATAAATAGATCGTGAAATTTTCGAAACAAAACTCTTTATTTCTTGAGGACTTTACTACCAACAGAACATTATATCGTTCCATTAAAATCATCATTTTGTTAAAAGAGCATTTGAGTTTCGTAGGCTATTTTTACTTCTACGATTCTTGCTGTAACTTTTGATTATTTATTCATATCGAGAACAAGGCTTCTGACCTGACGACAAAATCATTGCTGTCGATAAAACACTATTGGTAAGGTGTCAACACGGAGAAAACGGAACTGTTTCGTCAAGTCAAAATTTACTGTAAGGCATATAGTAATTTTTGGAAAAGTTGCAAAAATTACAATGCCACACAGTAAATTTAATCTAAATTCTCATATTATGTACAAAATTTAAAAGATATTTCAAAATGAAACTTTAAATTTTACTTGACAAAACAAATTCGTTTTATTCGTGAACTATGTCGATGCATCGTATCCCCATTTTTTAAATATAATAATACATTTCTCTATAATATTTTATTATTATGTTTTATTTAGTAAAGATTTATGGTGTGATATGATGGTGTATCGTAAGGTTTGGAGGTTTATGGAGTAATATGCATGTTACGTAGCCCTTTTTAGCGGAGTATTTACTTCTCAAGAGTCGCGTAAGATTTTAAGGACACCCTGAATATTATTTTACAAAAGATAGGAAAAACCACTTGCATGCTTGTTTTGCTGTCTATATACTTTCCATGTTTACCAGTATTCCGGATTTGACGTTAATTCAACTTGTTTCGGCGTCTACGCGTGCTACACTTTGTTCACGTTTTCCTATCTGGTGCAACCGCTGTTTTTCGTATTAAAAAAATGATAATAACAATAACATGCGTTTGCTGCACAAGAATACACACGCAGTATGACGTGCTTCCGAGGATTCGAGAAAAACGTGCTTCACAGAGGAAGAATTGTGCAGTTGGGTTGGCAAAACCATCAGCACGATTCGAAACTGTAGGTCTATTGGCTTCGTTTTCGCTACATTTTCATCCGGGAGCTTTTTCATCTTCTAGACTTTAATAGTGTTTGCCTCTAAATATAAAAGCGACTTTTCAAATTTCTATTCCTCTTTCCCTCCATTCACCTCTGTTTTTTTTATCCCATCGACGATAGCAACTAGAAAAGTGCCTCGATTGGCTTGCGGTCTCTTTCACTCTGTCCATCCTTTATGGGGGTTTTTCTACTTTCCATTTTTCGATCGTTTTCTCCTTTCACCTCGGAGCACCCATTTCAATACTTCTAACCGACTTAGAATCTTTAACAAATTATTTAAACGTTCAATTCTGTTCTCCGCATAATCATTATTGAAAAAAAAAACAGCAGCGAAAAAGATTTGATGCTAAAATGTTTATTGGGAAAAGCTAAATTATGGTTCATATGGTAAATTAGAGAATCTGTACAAATATTTGAGTTTTATTCATTTTTATGGAAGAAATATAAAGAGAGAATTCCTCCGGGGACGTTTTAATCAATCTTTGCGACCAATTCAGGATATTTCTATTTTTATTGCTGTTATAACGACTCGTGGACCATTTCGGAAGCAACGTTTTTCTCATCGTTTTCCATTCGCTCGGGGCGGTCAAGGGAGGTATTTATTTACATATAAAGTCTTGTCAATGGTTTTATTTTTATTTTTATTTTCATATCGTAAGGGGAATTTGACGTTTCCCGAAAAAAATCGTGATCAATAAAGAGCGAAATATCGAAACAAAACTCTAACGCAACTCTCGTATAGATATTTACATATGTGTGAATGTGTTTTTATATGTATGTACATGTGTGTTTGTGTCCTTATAATTCAGACAAAAGTAAACGAGCTACGGATCTTCGGCCAATTAACTCCAGAACGTTTTCACAATTTAAGAGACGAAGAACGAGCTATCAAATGGCACGGGCATGAAAAGTCGTTTGAATTGAACGAGATATAAACTTCGTGAATTATTGTCCAGTCGTAAAGTCCAATTTTCTCATCGTGTCTCTGCTGTTTGGCAACAAAATTTACAAGAAATACATTTTACAACTATAGTTCATCGTAATCCATGATATGACTGAATAAAAAATCAGATTAAACTTTCATTGAGTGACGTTTGTTGATAATTCTTTGTTGGTACAGTGAATTCTTGTAATATTTGTTTTTTCTTCACACTTTTGAAAAAACTTATTTGTAAAACGACGAAAATTCAGATTCAAAGAGAACGTTTTTCCTGTCTGACGTGTCTCAATTCACGACCAACTTTCTTAAGTGGTAAAGCCAAAGCGTCTTGCCAAAGCGTTTTTTGAAACTTTTGTAAAAAATTTTTAGGTCACATATTGGGGCTACTATCATGAAACCACGTGCAAAAGTTCATGAGGATTCACCGTCTTGTGTTTGTAGACATTTTTTAGTTCTCGTAATTCAGTTGTAAAAGTAAAATAAAACTATTATTTCATTGCCATCTTTTTGGTTCCTGCAATAGCTTTAATTTATGACGTTGGGATATGAAATAAATTATTGGAGTGAAATGATGGCTCCTCTTTATAGTAATAACAATTATGTTTAGATGAACGCTTGAGTGTTCGTTCTCAGGGTGCATTAAGCATTCGATCATTCATCGTCTTCAATCAATCTTCGTATCGTTAGTCTTAGTAGTTTCCTTGCTCGATGATAATAATGGCCCGAATGTCGAGAGGGAAAACGCCGCTTGATTTATCAGGTCGAAGCTGTTATCATACGCTGTATGCGATTGTAGGGGAGACAGGGGCCGTGACGTTCTCGCGATGGTAAATATCGAACGTTGCCATTTTACGTCAAATAGCCATGAAGCGATGAGATAAATAAGGAGAGAAATGGATATTCTCGTCTTGAAACGTCTCCGTTGCTAAATCTCTCTCTCTCTCTCTCTCTCTCTCTCTCTCTTTCTCTTTTTATGTTTTTCTCTCTCCGTGTGGACTGACTAAAGCGACGATGTGGCGCGAGTCCGATCGACCATATCCTTGTGTAAAACTTGACGTTCACCGGAAGTGGAAGGAGGTCCTTCTCTGCACCCTCGGTAGCAAGGCGAATACATAGGAAGGAGGCAGGAAGTAAGAGAGAGAGAAACAGAAGGGGGAAAAGTGAAGCGGGTGGGTTAAATGGCAGGGCGGTAATTACCTCAACGTACCAGAGAGACCAAGCGGTTAGGCATCGGGCCCGGTGAAGACGATGTAACTTCGATTCCCGTCCTTTTCATCCTCGATCTTTGCTCTCACCTTATTGCCACCCAACATCCACGATGATGTGAACTTCCGTGACTTCGGAGATCGAAGATTCGATTTATGACTCTCGTCTGCTCCGCTTCGTCGCTACTTTTTTAAAGTTATTTTTCCATTACATACCATGGAATTGCGTGTTACCAATGAACTAATAAATGCTTTCTCGATCTCGATGCTTTTCACATCAATTGCCACTCGTCCACATGTTTTAGTTCCTGTTTATTTAATCATATTTTCCGAAAAATGTTACTACTAATTTCTTCATTGTTTATCTCTTCATTCTTTTGATTCTTTTTCGCTTCATTATTATTATTATTATTTTCAAGAAATATTCAACACTGCGATAAAATATCGCGTGGATATTAAAAAGCGTACATATAAATCCAAGATTTATGCGGTAAAAAAAACTACGAGCATGGATGAATGATAAATGGGACGAGTATCGAAGTAATGGAGCGAATATTAGGACGACAGAAAATGGACCCGCGAACGATAAGTTTCTATCATGTTCGTGTAACAGAGAAAGTTCTATACATGTGGAATGAAAGGAAAGTGTGAAATGTAAGGCCTGAGTTGTTAAGTACATATTAAACGTGTAATATGAGGGATAAATGGGAAGAAGATAGTAGAAGGATTCTGAATGTAGCTACGTATAAAACGAGGAATCAGGAGAAAAGCTGAGCTACGACGAGGCCTCTTTATCCAGGATTATCCTTACGGTGCCAATGTCTATTTTTATCTCTCTCTCTCTCTCTCTTTCTCTCCTCTGTTCTCTCTTCCTCGCATTAGACTTCATCTCTTCTGCTTTTCTCTGAGCCCGTTCGGGAGTGCGCATCCATCGTTCTCCTAATACCTTTAGCCCTTTCCAGCAGTCTGCAAAAGTGCATCACCGGACGAAGAGAAGAGGATTCTGTGAAGGATGTACTTGTGGTAGTTGGTTGGGGTAAAAGAAAAAAAAATTGTGCACAAAAAAAAAAGAAGAAATGTTTCAGAATACCCGAAAGGATTTGCTCGCAGAAACCACACTCTGTCAACGCCGAGTTCGAAAAGTTGCGAGGTACATTATTCAAGAGTACGAGAACCGAATTGCTCCATATATACGAATAAAAGAAAATAGAAGAGACAGAGAGACGACTAATTTATACGAAATTGAATTCGTTGTTCATGAGACGAATTTGCGATTCATCATGCGTACCAAAACTTCGAGACGATGCTATATTCACTATTTATTTAATCCCCATGTGATCCTTCGTTTCTTTCATTTTCAATCTCATATTACTTTACTTTTCTGTCATCCTAACATTCATACTTGACGAATTCATATTGGAATACGTTCGCGTGTTTTGCATGCATTAATTCTTCTGCTCATAGAAACTTTTAAAGTCCGCTACGATTGCGAGGTCTTATTAATAGCAAATCCATCGAATATACTGTTTTGAATTCTTCTGTCTATCTCATTCGCAAAAAAGTCTCCTCACCATATTTCATCCTCAAAGTTTGAAACGCTGCTCCCTCGTTTTCGATTTCCTGTCTCTTCTTACTCTTTCTGCTTTTCTCTCTCCTACCGTTTGTATTCAATTTAGCTTTTTTTTTCATACACTGCGAATAAGGGATGAGAAATAAGATGAAAACATTATTGACCCTCGTGTATTCTTCATGCATATATGAATACATGCATAGTTATGTTCTTTACACATTTGCATCCTGTGGAGTATATTATACACATATAGAAATTTGTGTATAGAAAATCTATCGAACAGTTCAAACTCGCGAATAAATAGATGATGGTCGGTTGATATACATAAATATATTGGAGTAAAAGTTCGTGTTATAGATCACTAAGATCTTGACGTCTCGACGTATGACCTCCTGCAACGATTGTACTTTTATATTTCATGTGCCCTGCAGCCAGGTCTTGTGCACATTCGAATTTTATTTCTTTTCTCAAAGTTTGCTTCAATCTTTTAGCACCGCGAATTGGTAGTTTATATATTCCTCTTGAAAACAAAAGAAGTTAAAATACGTTATTTCAAGACTCTCGTTCGAATCACCGAATTGATGGAATTTTTTAAATATAAATTGCTTCATTTCTAATCCGGACGTTCAACGAATTTGAATCGAAGGAGTTCTGAACTTACCTGCGTTCGAAACAGAGAATTAAACTACCCCGGTCGAAATTTTGGGCCAATTTTCACGCTGTTGCTCCTCTCTCTTTAGACGCTAAACAGGATGTCGATGAATCGTTGTAATCGGACGTCACATGTATACATGGATACGTGTACGTTCGTATATCCATGCTCAAATACAGCACATCGATGAGTCACTTGAATCCATAAAAAAATATTAAGAAATTATTGATTCAAAAACATTTTTTTGGGGAATCCATATTTTGTTATTTTTGATGAAATTTTTATTGGCACATCACTCATATTATTGAATTTATCAGAAGAAATTTCCTACCTTCACATCAGAGATTCGATCCTGCTTACGTATATATACCGATCTACAACTTAACGAGCCCGGACGCTCGGCATGACAATATGAAGTTCAAAATTCATATTCCATTATTTTTGATCAAATTTTAGTAGTTACAATATCTTTATTATTGAATTTATCGGAAAAAAAATCCTACCTTCACGGGGATTCGATCCTACTACCCTTTCGATCTACAACCTAGTGAACACGAACGCTACCTATAACAAAATTATCGACGTGACAGCATAAAATTAAAAAATGATATATGTCAAACGTTTTTCAAGGTGATTATAACATATTTGAAAAATGATATGTTCCTTAACAGTGATTATTAATAATCCCTGTGTACGATCCTTCAGAAATATGCGTCGAAAACTTTATTAAAAATCTGATATTTCAACTGTTCGTATAATTTTGTTAATTTTTTTTTTCGCCACACCCAAAAAATTGCTATCGTTAGAAGAAGTAAACGAAAATGGAGCAGCGAAAAGCTGGTTGACTTTAATTATAGAATGGAAAATGAGAGCCAGGATGATCTCAAGGGTGACGAGTGTGCCGAAATATGGAGACAAAGAGTCCCGTGGGATTATAAAGAAAAGCTACGATCCTCATTTCATGTCACGGTAAAACATTTCCACTATGTGAATGTGGGCATTATCACGAACAAATGGCTTTACTAACTCGAAGCAGAAAGTGAGAAAGGGAGGGAGAAAGAGAAAGAGAGGGAGAGCGAGAGTAACGCGAGTAAGAACGAATGGTGGAAAGGACGAGCGGGGAACCGGAAGACTCGGCGGCCATCACGAACTTTCGTAATCCTTCATCCAGGCTAGAAAGTCACGAAAACAGGGAGAAAGGATTCTCAGGAGTAGACGTTGCGTATACAATATTTCAATAGAAAACATCGCGATTCTTTGTTGCATGCTAAAATATACGTTTGCATGAAGAAGATAATGAGAATTTGCAATTTTTATTGCCTTAATTATCATTTTAATCACAAAAACCCAAAATGCTGCACTTTATGTTTACTCGTAGAAAAAATTTCTTTACTCTGTAAATAATTATTATAACATTACTTCCAGATTTTTTAGATATAAGCCCAAGTTTTTGACATTGCCCTGAATTGAACTTTAATTCGGTGGTTGCACGCTGTAATACGAATCCACTGTCAATTTATTTAATATTTGCATTAAAATTTGCATCTAACGATTGTGAAAATTGAATATTCAATTGGATTAGTGTGAAGAAACGATTATTAAAGTGGTAGTAAAACAATACGAAAGTTATTTCGTTAAAATTGCCAAAAAGTTAATTAAAAAATACGATTTCGAAAATTCAAGGTTCTAAAATGAGAAGAATGTGAATAACGCTATACGGTAATGAAAAATTCCATTCCCAAATGATCATAACATAAAAATATAGGACGTATAAAGCGTGATACAAATCATTGCGTATTCATTCGGAAGTTAAGGGAAATCGCTGACACAAGTATAATTAATGTTTCATCTCCTCCTCCCACCTCTTTTTCCTTCTGCGTTCCAACGAAATGACCATTCCTACCCTCTCGTATCTCGTGTGCGGGATTCCCGTCATGGGTTTTGCAGCTCGTGGCACACGAGAGACGACTGTCGACCTCGGCATCCCGAACAATGGCGGCGATGAGCCTCGGTTTCATCGTGATGGTCACACCGTGGACCATCCAGGAAGTTGTGGCAGCCTGCACCGGAAGCAAACCACCGCCGTTTCTCGACTTCCTCGCAACGTGGCTCGCTCTGTCAAACAGCTTTTGGAATCCGTTTCTTTACTGGCTGCTCAACAATCACTTTCGCCGTATATCTCGAGAGATTTTCTATACCAAGGTAGGGCGAAAAAAAAGAAAACACGTTATCAGTAACGAAAAAAAAAAAAAAATTGAATAATTAGCAAATTTCAAGAGCAATTCTTTATTGACTTTGACATTCATTTCGACATTTCCTTCAAGATTCTATGCAGACAAAAACCACTTGGTGAAAAACATCATTGTTGTGCTACCAGCACAGGAGGCTTGGACGTTTGTAGTATCGGAGGATTAGATTTATCAGGTAAATTTATTATTTTTCCATAGTTAGCGACTCTGATATAGAATTTGGACATTTGTAGTATCGAAGGACTAGATTTATCAAGTGAATCTTTTATTTTTTCATAGTTAGCAACTCTTTTATAGAACATGAAGTTTTCGAGGTTCCTGACGATTCAGTTTCCAACATAGACTATTCAGTTGTCAATTATTTATTATAAAACGAATATCAAGAAACTTTGCATGCTTCCGGACAAGAATGGAAGATGATACGTGATTATTGTTAGGTATAGAAAGATGTTCGATGGACCGATGTTCAATGGCGAGATGCTCGACGCCATCGTTGGTAAATACGACGCCACCACTGCCGTGGGAAACCGGAAGCGCGATTTGCAACGAAGGAACTTGCACGTGAGGAAGGGACGTCGCCACGCAAACCGAAGATCCAGGATCTCCGGACGATCACAGTTAGTATCGCGTGGCGGCGATGTCAGTTCACCTTGAACTAAATTCACCATCAATTAATCAACGTAATAATGAACTCACGATCGATGTTAATGCCTCACGATCAAATGATCGTCGTCGTAATCGATTTTCCGAAAATTTGTACAGTCGCTTATGGATCGCTGGCCGATCAACTGTCTGTTGTGACTTTTTTTTTTCTACGAGCGACAGAAACTCAATTGAACGAAGGAATCACGAGCTTCGAGAACAACCTTTCGAGTACGCTTGGTTCGAAAGCATTCCTGATCTTATCAATGACGTTTACTCCGTCTAGGGTGCCATCAACGAACTTTTTAAATGGCCAACATCATCGCGTTGAACGCGAACATACTCTTTCACTGCCCCTCTCACCTGCGATATCCAAACTCGACGAACATGAAAATCCACTAACAGGATGCTCCAGTTGTTCAACATGTAAAACACGAGGTGGATATATCGCCAAACGTTATCCAGGTTTTCTTTTGAATCAGCCCAAGAATGGAAACATTAGGAACTAAGGAATAAATGGCAAATTTTTAAAACCTTTTATTTCATGTTGTCAGTAACGTTGAGGTTTTTTTTTTACTTCACGATAAAAAAAAAAAAAAAAGATCGCGAAATTCTAGAAATGTTCATTAAATGATCAACGACTGGAGCATCAATTTTGGAAAAATTGAAAATATATATCGAGCCATGTTCCATCACGGGTTCTTCATTTATTATTTTAATTGAAAATGTAATATTTCGAGCGCGCTACACGTGAACGCTCCACTTGATTCGCATATGAAGTATCAAAAAATATTGGCCGATATTCAGAGGAAATAAAAGTGGAGAAATAAATGCCGCAATTGTGTGCAAACGAGCATGAGTGCTAGTGCAGCAACGACACGAAACAAATGGAGAAAACATTTGATGGTATATATATTATGGAATGTTCTCTCGGTTTGCATTGAAGCCAAAAAATGTTGCGCTCGATATATGCGGGTACGGCCAGCAGGGTCAGCCAATGTTGAAACTTTAACGGCTCATTCAAACGAATATTTAGTATCGAGGAAAAAAAAAAGTGCCAAAGACATTTCACTATTTTTTTTTTTTAATCGATGAACTTCTCGAACGGAAATATCTGTTTCCATAACTGTTTTATTTTACGCGGTGAAATAAAATCTGTGCTGATGTACGTTGATAAGAAAAAATGACGAAATTGAATTTTGCGTTTTTGGAATGCACTGGAATTTCTTCTTTTTTTTCTCTGGTGTCTAAGTATTGGTCAAGTTTGAAAAAAAAAAAAAAAAAAAAAAAAACAATCTGCACATCAAATTCGACGGTTTTAAAAACGCAGAAAATGATAAACAGATAAAAACTCCTTTGCGTTCCGATTATGCAAATTGCAGTATCATAAGAAACTAGAAATTGTACCATCGATGAATTCTACGCGAATCTCGAATAAGCAATAAAAAACGTTTAGCCAAATATCCCATTTTGCAACTTTGTTTTCATTTTGCGACAATATTTCATTCGAAATTAAATGAGATTCAAAAATGATCATTGCAAGATTCAATATCGTAAATTTTTTAATCGATTCGAGTAATTTTTCAACTGGCCAAACTTGAACAGGAGTTGCGAAAATTTCGTTTTTCTATCACAACGATATGTTCGTTGAAGATCGAGGAAGAATTCAATTTCAAGATTGATAAGCATCCATAGGTTAATCGAACTCATAGAAATTAAGTGATAGTTGATAATACAGTTTTTCTATAATACAAAAAAAAATAAAACGTTGGAGAAGAATGTAAAAATTTTGGGAGAAAGATAAATATCGAAAGAGACGAGTAATTATTTGAATGATTAAGAGAATTGAAAAAAAGACAAGAATCAATTTTCATGGATAATAATTTCACAATCGATCCTGGAGTTTCCTACGACACTCCAACTCTGTTGATAAAGGTCAGGTGAAAGAATGTGATAAAAAGATTTGTGAAGACACAGCATTTCAAATATTATCATCGAACCTTCTGTGTTATTTTTCTCTCAATTTTTATTAACCTTCGAAAAGAAACGCTTTTTTTCACGTTTCGAACGTTGACCATCATTACGAGTTATGAAATATTCGTCAACGAGGCACGGGAGAAAAAAGAATCGTTAATGTCAAAAGTATCTCGAAAATAAAAATATGTGTAAGAGGGAGTTTCGACGAGCAATTTAATACGAATTTTCGTAATCCGCATACGCACATTGAGGATTAAGATGAAGAAAAATGAAATAAACTTATTACCGGAAATGTAAACGTTCACTGATAGCGTAACTTAGTTATGAATTAATAAATTGATTGATCTACATCGATTGTTTCATTTATTTTCTAAAATCTATTGTTATTTACATTTTTTGTTCTTCTCTTTTTATCATATTTCAAATGGTTGTCAAAAGACGAGAGAACTTGTCAAATCTTTTGTGACCAACTGATGCCGAAATAGGAATCGTGCTAAAAATAAAACCATTTTCATTCGTACATGTTTGTTTAACCACAAAGGAAGCACTTTTTACAAGTGACCTTTACACGATTAGTAACAATCTTTCACTCAAATTTCTTCCTTATTCACTTGCACGTTCGTTTCAATCATTCTTTTATCTTTTAATAATATGTCTACTTCTCACATAATTCAATTAATGGACTTATTGGATTATCATTTATTATTCAACATCAAAGATGCTTGATTTTTTTTTGTATTTCGTCCAATTGCGAACATCTCCACATGCTGACGGTATGTTTGATCGCGAAACATGTATAAATCGTCCTTTAAACGAACAGGACGTTTTCAGCTATCGGTAATGTCGTAACCAAAATTTACTGTCAAAAAAAAGAACTTTCGCTATAAGACTCAAAAAGCGAGTGTATCAGTTTTGGGGAAGATTTTCGAAAATTCTAGTTCACTTTGGTTCCGGGTCTTTCTGACCCAAGAATGTGCTCCCATAATTTAAAAACAATGTACTTAATGAAGTTGACTTATCGAGGACTTTTGCAAAGGCGGAGATAATGAATAAAACCAAAGATATCACTTATTTTTTTAAAATGTTTTTATGAATTAATTTTTCATTTATTTTTCTTTGATTTTTATCATTTTTACAGTTTGTATTATATACATACAATGGATTATGTAGTACGATACTTTTTCGAAAGTGAGTTTTTTCAATTTCTGAATGGCAATTCGGTATAAAACGTTAACATTAGTTTCATCAAACATGAATTATCAATTAATGTGAATTACTCTGATATATTTTTGTTGAATTTTTTAGGCTACTTCGTTTCTCCACAGAAAAGACTTGAGAATGAAATTTGAAAAATGATCATGTTCGATTTGAAAGTGTGATATAAAATATGAACCAAAACACAAATATTTTAATCGCACAATCGTTTATTATCGAAAACAACTGAAACTTGGATAATTATATTTCAAAAAATATTTTAGATTTTGGCAGAATGTTGGTTTAACTGGACTTTGCAAAAATCCTCAACACAAATTGTCTATTATGGAATGTTACAACGATGATAGGCTGGAAACTCAAAAATAAAACAATAAATCACATTTATCAAATAAATCACGTTTGATTTGCAATTAAAAAAAAAAAAATTCAAATAATTTCTTCTAATTTAAACGACCAAGAGTGAAATCAATACTCGTAGATATTTACAGACCAAATATAAACTCGTATTTTTTGTTTTTTCGGAAATCGATGAAAAATCGAAATGCCACTTCGCTGTTTGATATTATTATAGAATGCTCGATGTGTTGGTGATACATCGTGAAAAACAGATACATAATCAAAGTAATGCATTTTTTTGCCTTAACACGGTTCAACCGTGTTATTATTATTCTACAAGATATCCTCCTTCTTTCTCACACGCAATCTTTCGCTCTCTGTTTCTTTTTCATTCGCATCGTCTTTCGCCCTATTTCGTATTTTTTCTTTATTCTCTATCCTCACGTACTTTTGTGATTAAAAAAAAGAAAATATTATTTCTAACATCGATGATGTACAAACATGTTTGTCTCGTCGTAAATGACTCGGCCTCGATGACTCGTTAATATATTTAATACGTAAATATTTTTCATGTTTGTTCTCGTGTTTTCTTTTTGTTTGTGTATGTGTGTGTTTTTTTTAATTACTGTTTTTGTCCTCATTTCGTAGTTTCTTTCGTTTTAAAAATTATTTACAATCGTCATTTCCTTTCTTTCTTTTTTAATTATTATGTAGCTTACGAGTTTAATAACATGACGTTTTTCTCGCTTATCACTAACGCGTTTACGCAATTGTTCATTTGGATTCATTTCGATAAATTCGCACTCGCAATCCTCTCCTCCAATTTATATGTATTCATATTTAATATATACTTTTTAATACACGATATGACTTTTACGCGTGCGTTTTTTGTTTTTTTTTCTTACTTTTTTTTTGTTTTCTCTAGAGACGTTGCCCAAATGTTTTGGACATTTGTCATCTCGTCTCCGTCTACACTGTATCACTTATGAATCACCTATTCCTTATGTATCATGCGACTGACCGAGGAATAACCATGACCAGAATTAAAAAAAAAAAATTAAGTAATTTTTCTGAATAAAAGCACTCTTTGAAAAATAATGATTTTTACATTTCGTCCATATTTTTGGAAGCTTTCTGAACTAAACTTTGTGGTCGGATATTCAGACGTGAAACTTTACAACGTCTGTTTTTACAAACTTCTACAAATTTCAACACGATTGACACAAATGCGGTATCCTGGGAAGAAAAATGCATTGCAATTTTTTCTTTTCAACATTATTCGCGTGGTTCAAAATAATTACAATTTTTTTTTTTCATTCGGTTAATGGGTCCAATCTTTTAATTGAAAGACCAATAATTAGATTCAGTGAAGATTTCGAGTACAAAAACTTTCATATCGTCACCATTGACAGGTTGATGAATAATAATAATGTTCGGAAATCCCTACTCAAATGAGTTGGAAAAAATCACCTCCAAATCATCACTTAACGCATTATTCTTCAAACGATTTTTGTGTCACAAATTATACTCAAATCCCGACCGACTCTAACTTCAGTCAAACATGTCCCAACGTCCTTGAGTTTATCACGAAGCCTAAATTCGTTGCTCCTCGGCAATTCAAGGTTTGGGGGAAAATTTCGTTCAAAAAAAAAATGTGCCTTAGAAACAGAATTCAAATAATTTGATTCTAAATTCATTTGATTAGAAAAATTGAAGAAAAAAAAAATCAATAGGTGAGAATATAAACGTGTAAAGAAAACGTAAGACTGTACAGAAATAGAGAGCAACGTGAATACTTAAAATGTTCAAAAAACAATATTTTCTTATTCTAATGAGTAAAGCAGAACTTCCTGGTACAAATCATTTCTAGTCTTAAATCCATTCTCTTCTTCTATTTTTTTCTCCAATATTTCAATAAAATGATATTATTGTGAAGCACGTTTCTCGTACGTAATCTTTCACTAATATTTCAATTTTCCAATAATCACAATTTCCCAAATAATCGCATCATTGTGTTACGAACGAAATTTGATATTTTCCCCCAGGGAGCACTTCGAGAACACAGACTAAGGTAATAATATAAATATGTATATATAATGTATACACGGCTTGTCTCAGGTTAAATATTTCATGATGTGATCTCAAGTTCAGGATCGATCTTCGAGTTGGAAAGACTAATACTATTTTATTAATCGAATCTCGTCCAGCTGAACAATCAATAATGAAAGTGGTTAAATCGACAGACTTTCAACTGCGTCTACAGTCAAAGTGATTGAAAATAGAGAAAAATGCATGAGAGCAATTTCGTAGAGTATAAAATTCTCTACAAAAAAGTCTTTCACAGCATTTTTCTATCTTATCAGTTGAGGCTTAAAAACCAATTTGAAAGAAGACTCGACAAAAAGTTTTGATGAGTATCTTGATTTGAAATTTCGTCCTGAACCTAATTTTATATTAATGATTATTTAACCTGAGTACGTTTTGCATATATCTCCTCATCGAGAACTCTGCATGTTTCCCTTTCAATGGAGCTTTTCTTTAAACCCTTCTATCTGTGTGAATATGTGTGTGTGTGTGTGTTTCTGTTCCTTTTGTCTTTTTTCTCGTTATTCGGAATATACAACCCTAAAAAATTAGCTACACTCAGTCGGCAGATCATCTGACAACGAGAAGTATCATCGACACTGTCACAGTGAATATACTCGAGGCGAGTTGATTAGCAACTCCACAGTCCAGGTTGTCTCGATGGTAATAAGTTGCAGGTGGATGTTCGTCCCCAGGCTTACATCTTTCACCCTGAGCCTGAAGTTCCGCCTGAAAATCAGACAAATTCGTCAGTTAGTTGCTTTACGAATATACAGCAAACAGTTTTTTCTTTTATTCCTTATTTTTCACTGCTTATTACCTGGCAAATGTCTTTGCAGGGTGGACATATGAGAGCTCCTTTGTGAAGCCATTCGTTCTGGATTACTCGTATCGCTATTTCTTGCCCAGCGTGATAACAAGTGTATGTATAATTCGCTACCTGTTTAACATGAAAAAAAGCGTTAATCAGTTAATACAAAATTGAATATTTCAACGAAATAAAACAAATATAACAATTAGATTTAATTCGTACGAATTGCTTATTAATTCGCACGAAAAATTCATTTGATTTCAATCAACTAATTGGACGGAATAATAATATTATTAATGAATTTCGTGACGAAAATAGAGAATTCTATAAAACGAAGAAAAATATATTACAGGGAAAATAAGGAAAAATATGAACTCACCATAATGTGAAGCCTGCCAGCTTCGCATTTGTACTGATAACATCCAGAGCCCCAATGTTGCCATTGTCTTGCTTGTTTGCATGTTCTCTCTTCCCACATTTGATTAGTATGATCAAAGCATCTCGAACGAGCTCCATATTTCTCAAGAGCAAAATTTTTCTCTGGATCTACAAATGAATCAATCAAAAAACATTATTCAAAATGGTTAAGCTCGTTTTCCACTTGGACACTTGCGATTCCTCTTGAATACAAAATTTGTGATAACTCACGTGGATTATTTTCCTCGTACAAACAGTGAGACCCTCGGACCACTATGTTCTTGGCACGCCACGTAAATTCCTGAATGTAGGGGCAGTAGTCAGCGAGGGATACTGATCCACCATAATATTGTTCATGGCCCGGAGCAACGTGAGGTATAGAATCAAAATTCTGTAAAATAGGCATTTTATTTATACGAGAATCCTTCAAAATGAGAATTCTATAAATTTAATATTACTCATTATTGTTATTATTATTCCTTCACTTCATACGGTTGTTGAGGTGTGAAAATTTGCGAGGAAAGAAAACGAACAAAAGAGAAAAGCTCTGGTTTTTCAATTTCACGTCATATTCAAAAAGCAAAACTTCCTTTTTTTCATTCAGGAATTTTTATATTGTACTTTGGAGTGGTATTGTTTCATGGAATTCAGAATTTACTTCGCTCTGGGAGCAATCTATTGTGATGAAGTTGAAGTTCATGTAGTTCGAATGGAACGAAGTTCCGTGTTTTACTTCATCAGCAATTTAACCATTTTGATTTACAACAGGAGAAAATTGGGTCGATTTCAAAAAATAAATATTCAGTTAATGGAAAAAAATGTTTTTCGGTCGTTTCCGACGATACAAACTTCATTACCATGCCAAAAACGTTTTTTCAACAGTTTTTGTACATTTTTTTTATTTGAAATTTGGTTATTCATTGGAATACTGTATTGTTACCTGATATTTTTTTGGCAATGGCGAAGGATGTTCAATTAGATTACACAATGCTACAGAACTACGATCATCGGTACACTCCGTTTGTAGAGGATCCTGCTTAACTTTGTTGCAAAAAGGATGTATCGATTTGCCTCTGAAAAAATAAAATGAAAATAAGAACAAAATTAAAATCGATTGGGAATCACATTTTACGTGGAAAACTATTTCAGAACAGAATTCACTAATTCTCTCATTCATATTTGATTCTATCACTTACTTCTGTTCTCTCGAGTCCCTTTTGTTTACAAATAAAAAAAAGGTAACATTGAATTTGTTTGTTGTTGTTGTCATTTAGTAAAATTCCATGTCCATTTGGTGAATTAAATTGAAATGAGTTTGTAGACATTGGCAATGGAAAAATTCAAAAAAATTGACAAATGTCTTTGCATGCAATGTCGTTCGACTCAAATGAATTTTACGTTTAACTTAACAGAATCGTATTGACTTTGAATGACTTCGACTTTGCGAAGACCTATTGAAATCCACTTGATTTTATATTAATTCATTGTCTCTCATTGTCATAAATATTCTTAATGTGTTTTTCAAAGAAGGATAAAAATTGTTTCACAATGCTTACGACAATCGTGATGATTTCGTTGATATCCATTCCTTGCACGATTTCATAGCAAAATCACAGCCTAAATGACGACCCCAGCCGAGTTCTTGGGCCATTGAATAATTGGCTCTGTACCAGCCTGTGTCTTCCATCAACGCCAAAGTTATCCTCGAGTAAACGGGATTTTGTGTGTGAGTTCCAGTCATTGCCTCGTTCTAAAATCATATTTTGAAATATTATTCAAATAAAGATTTTTTTTCTTTCAATACATTCGAAAAATTTCAACTGTTGTCTGTTGTATTCACAAAACAAAAAAAAAATCAAACAATTTCAGTTCCAGGGATTTTTTGAGTAATAAAAAAAAAAAAATACAGATTTTAACCAAAATGTTGATTAACATCAGTTATTTTTTCTTTGATCTCAAACTAATATTGGATATTGGAAAAAAAGGAAACTAAACGTGTATTTTAAGGATTGATTGTTTCAATAATGACAGAAAACGTGAACCGATCGAATTTCACATCCAGGAGGAAAATTAAAATGAAATCGATTTAGATTGAATTGGAAAACCCTCGACATTTGAATCGATACCACTATTTGCCGTCACCCGGTCACGAAAGATCTCTAAAAGTGTCACTTTAGTAATCAAGAAACGATTAAGATATCTATAGATCTCTTAAATTAAGTAGAATTCACCTCAAACACTCGTTTTTCCCAATGAGTCAAGGCTGTGCCGTCTTCTCCTTGATCCTCGAGTTCGGCACCTTCCAGATGAGGACAGTTAAAATGTGCTCGTACTTCGTGCTGGACGCTCGGCGTAACTATCATTTGCATTGATCTCTCAACCGAACCTCCGTGCACCTGCCATTGGGGTCTCGTCACAGTTCTTATCGTACTCTCACTCCACTGATGGGTTTGTAATCTATCGTGCATTTCATTATTATTATTATTAATTCTGCAGTTAAATAAAAAATTGTGTAATCGATTTTACTATAAAAGTTGAACTGAAAGTCAAATTTCTTTCGTAAATTCTAAAAATGCGACAAAGACTGTGAAAAAAGGTCCTCTCTTAATTTTACAAATTTTAATTTCGAAATATTTGAATTGACATTACAATGGGCCAACCCAGTAAAGAAAAAAAAAAAAAAAAAATACAAAAAAATTGTTTTTTGTTTAGATTGATATTTCGTTGAACAAGAATTCGAAGAATCCCATGCTGTTCGTTAGTTTTTATTATTCTTACGATAGTTATGCAGATAAAATGCTTTCAAGTGTATAAACACGAAAGAAATCATTAAGGAGGAGAGAATCGTATAATAAGTTTTATTACAAAAACTCTTGAGAAGTGATATAAAGTGTAAGTGTGTAGGAAATCGTTGATACATACTTTTCATTGAGGGGTGGTTTTCCCGTTTCGCTACGTCTCGCTGTTCTTGGCTCACCATTCTCGTCCCGGTAGAATGCATAGAGACTTACAGAGAAACCGAGGGCGTGGAGAATCTCGTGTTTCACGGTACTCAGAAGAGTCTCGAGTTCTTGGGGCTTCGTGCTGATGCTACCAGGGCACAGGTTTGCGTGACCGGCGATTGGCCTGCGATAAATCGAAATTCTGCAATATTCGCTTTAACTTGGTGCCACTGAGAAAACGTCGTGGGCAAAATACAAGTTGCACGGAAATTGAAGCGTTCACCTCCACTTCTCGGGCTCTCGTGTCTGAACAATGTATCAACGATGCTTTTAATATTTAACGTGAAAATATCCGATGACCAAGTAGTCATGAGTTGTGCTTCCGCGTCTGTCATTATTGTATGTCAACGAGAATTCATATTGTTGCGAAATAAACATATTATTGTCAGTTTGCGGTTTGCTTATTTTCCATCGAAGCAAAAAAAAAAAAAAAAAATACGTTGATAATAAAACGAATGGATTAGAGAGAACTATATGGACAGGAATATGGGTGGGTTCGTGACCGGTGTTTGACTCGAACGATCTTCCAAGTTAAGCTGCTTCGAGAAAGGACAACACTAGGTTGGGTGACCGCTTAGTGATTCATCGATTTACGTATCGATTACTATAAGCAGAAGGCATGTTTTTCTGAGTTTCTGATCGTGCCAACCAACTGGACTTCAGTAAAAATGTTTTGTTTGGATGATCAGCCGAATTTTTTACAGTTTGTTTTGGCCCTCGTACATAGATTGCAGATATAACGGTTGAATAGGCTCGTAAAAGCTCGCAAGGGTATTGGCAGAAATATGAATAACTGTTGGTTCAATGAAATTACCAAAAGATTGGAAAGAGTAACGTCAAACTAAAGACTTAATAACTGAATGTTCTTCGAAATAATTTGATCAATTATTAGAGACAACGAATTGCTTCATCATCGTGCAATTAGTTAATAATTACTAATTATTTACTGCAGTTAATTATATAGTTTGCATAATTGAATGTTTCGTTGTCAAACGACTTTTTTTGTCCAAAGTTTGCGAGCGCGAAAAATAATGGTCCACGGGATGGGATATGGGTTAAAATAAACAAAAACTGGTTCACTACGGGTTGAGATTGGAGTAATTAACGTCGTTTGATGTGATCAAAGTGAAAGAGAAGGACAGAGATAGAAGAGAGAGAAAGAAAGATAGAGAGAAAGGAATATTTAGAGCGAGAGAGAGAGAGAGAGAGGAAGAGAAAAACCCACGGAAAGATGAAGTAAAATGAAAGGAATCGGAGAGCGAGAGGTTCCCGGGTCAGACTGCATAAGGGATGAAGGAAAGAATGGAAGGTAGTCGGAGAGGGAAAGGGGTGGAAAGAGGGTTAGCTAGTCCCGAGGTGGGTAAAACTGATAATGAAACAACTTTTAATGAAGGCAAAGCCGGGCTACCGTTTCTCGCGTGTCAACGTTATAACAAAAAGCGCTTTAAACGCAACGACCCGTATAGCCGAGCCCTTGAGCCTTTCGGAGAGTAGCCCGCTTGTGACGATTTCACGTTAAGCTCATTTCTTGAGACCGATCTGTGCCACCGAAACGACTAAGTCGAGAAAATTCGTAATATACAAATATCTATGTGTCTATATTACAAATAGTTTTTGTTGCAAACTAATTATTCTTTTGGCAAAATGCTGAAACTTTTCATTTCAGCTCAAGCGTAGATTTTTCGCAAGGAAAATTCATTAATTTATTAATTTTAAAGTTATATAAATTAAAATTAAGTTTATGGGAAAGGTATCTCGTGATAAACTAATATTTATATTATTATGATTATAATAAAATAGCGAAAAGCATAAAAGAGGCTCTACAAGGACCAAAAAAAGTTGCAAATGCATCCAAAGCGTTTTCAGCCGACCGGTCTGCCATTCTGAGGATAATAAATCCATGGTCATATCGACCAAATCTTTCCGTTTGAACTAATTAATCCAGGATTGTTCGCATTTACGGAAAAAAAAAAAAAAAAAAAACCAAACGTTAGCAAAACATTGTGCACAGGGGAGCTCGGTCTCGGTGACTCTTTTAATTTATGATAATAAAGGTTTTCGCGTCGTTACATTTTATAATGAATATATACACTGGCTGTATCAGGAGATCTCGTTAATTCCACGCGACGTTACTTGCATGCAGTTGCACGTTGAGAGCTAATATATACGTATACACAAACAGAACGAAGGCGAGTGACAGAAAACACGAGGCGTAAAAAAAAAAAAAAAAATAGAAAATAAGAATAAAAATCTAAATTTCAGCAGGGAGTGATACTCTCGCATGGATATTATGTATCCTACATATATGGTCTACGCCATGGAAAAGGTCTGACATTACGACTGATGGTGGAAAAAAAAATCGCGAATGTAGTAGAACGGAATGAAAAGAACGGGAAGGGAGAATCCAGGAGAGGAAAAGAGCGAGAACAGAACGAAATAGAAAGAGAAGGAGAGACAGGAGGAGAGGAAAACATGCCAGAACGGTTCTCGTAATGATGATTTATATCCGTAGTGTATATCGAACACGACTGCACTATAATTTTCCTTCGTCCGTTCGTTCCTACACACTAATATATATGTATGTATATATATCATGTTTATGCATATATATATATATATATGTATAGTGTTATACGTTCCACTCTTTGTATGTCATAGTATATACCGAGCATGTTTTATTCTTTCGTTTGATCGATGAATACTAAAGATCAATATGACATTCATTACCCTCGCTGTGTAAAAGGAGTTGTGGTGACCCTCGTGTGTAACACCGTATGTGAGAGAAACGGTAACTGACTTTGTTATCGCGTGTCCAAGTATACAACATCGTCAAAAACGACAGAACAAAATTCAACACTCCCTCGAGAACGACCAAGGACCGAGGCCCATGTATTTTTTATTTTTTTTTTTGGCTCATTTTCAACGAAATCATACACTTGGCGAATGTAACTAGCGGCTATTTCGCGCTTTCCCCAACTCTCCGAACTAATAGTGTCGAGAATGGTAATCGACCATTCATGTGCAAGATTGCTTATTCGAGAAAGAAAAATAATCATGAGCTTTTTTTTTTCGTAGAACCCTGCAATTTTGCACGAATGTTTTTGATTTCTTCGGTTTTACACGTTTTATTGAAAGCTCTGGTCATGCTTGAAGATCCGTCGGACGTACAATCGTGAATAAAGATTTGAAATACTGGAAGGAGTCGTTGAATCTCATGTTCAATTGAGGAAAGTGTTTTTCATTTTAGAATTTTGTTTTCACAACATTATTTTTTTACAATTTCATTTAATTTGCACACTGATTCGAATATGAAGTTCGTTTGTAAACTTACCGATCTAGCGCTGCTTCCTGTTGACAGTGAGCTGCATACGCTACTGTCAGCCCTTTGTGACATCTCTCGGTTTGCATTGCTGACACATAAAACACAAAATCTGCTTCATTGATTCCCTCCCCTGCAACGCTTCCCTCTGCAACCCCGCATTTGTGACCAGTCGCGTTACACGTTCGACATACCTTGAATCACAAAAATTTCATTTCGATTAGTATCGTTTCGCAACAATTCAAACAAACGCAACATCAAAAGTCTCCTTTAAACTCCTTGAAAAATTTCGTATCAGACGGTTATCAGCATGAAAAAGTTCACCATCAAATTCGTTCGTTATACTTAAATTTCTGGGTATTTTACTCAAAATTGTTTAATTATGGTGTGTTATGGAGTCTCAGCTCTCTCGCGTCTTTCTTAGCACTGAACTCGATCGTCACGTCATCATTCCCTTCAGTTTGTTAGAAATGAAATTATATGGATTCGCTCAAAAGGGCCTGTAATTATAAATTGAACACGAGGAGTGGTTTTTGCGGCGAACAAGTTTCGTCTCAACACGTGAACGAGAGCGTATCAATAAGCCGTGAGGGTAAAAAACGTTGCAGTCAAGCTCGCATATTAAATTGTTTTCAATATATCGCAGTGAGCCAGGTATAAAGAAAAAGCGATAAAAAATGCTGCAACAATGAGGCCCTGTGGGAAAGGAATGGTAAATATCCGAACTATTCTAAACGTCAGAGTGCTTACAGAAAAATATTTAAGTTCATTCAGCTACACTGAGAGAAAAAAAATTGTCGATTCAATAACATTTGATGTTATTGGAACATTTCGTTGATTTCATGACGGGGACTTCGGTCAAAATAAATGTTTGATCAGTTCGAAAACCAGGGTATTTGTTTAATACTTTATAATGTTGCTATGATTATATAATTTTATTGGCACTCCGTAATGAGATATTTGATTGATCCAACAATTTTTTCCGTCAGTGTAGGGACGAATTAAATGGAATGCCTAATTTATTGGTTTTTAACGAAATAAACATTGTTAAACTACTCAACGAGAATTAATTGGAATGAAAAAAAAAATGTTTATGGTCTGTCTGGATATAAAAATAGTCAATTCGAATTCGACAAGCTTTAACGTGTGTAGTCGAGTGGATGTACTCAAATGTCATTATTTATTTGTATCAAATACAACTTTTTGGTTAAACCGATTAATAGGAATTTTGTTTATTCGAATAATAAAAATCGAATAAACGACGATCTTATTAGAATAAAATAGATTTTTGTCCTGAGTATGATTGCTTCTCGGCTCGGAAGCTTATCCAGAGAGGATTTTCATAGTGATATTAGTTATCGATGAGCGTGTGAAGTCAATGGCTATGCAAAAGAAAAAGGAAAGTAGATCGACGTAATTAGAATGTAAGTGGGTTGTAATATGGTTACCACTAATGAGGAGCCTTAGAAGATGGGATAGGTAATCGACTTTGTTCGAAAGAGATATTTTAATAGATTCATCAAGCCCTAAATGACAAAGAGGCATTATCCACGCGATTCTTGACATTCGATGTAATTGAAGTTACGCCCTTCCATTAATTCTCTTCCAATATACACGATAATATATATGTACATAATCCTGTTTGCCATTCTCTTCTTCTTACACTTTCTACCTTGTTTTAGCAATTACCCGAGAATGGATAATGAGCAGAAGCAAATATTGAATTATCTTTATACCCGTTTCGTGCCTGACTCAAAATCGAAAAAGAACAAGGTAATCGAAATACTTCCAACAGAGTCGAAGATTTTTTCAACCTAATTTCCTTCGAAGCCACTAATTGTTCTGAGTAAAGAATTTCATGCATTTTCTCAAGTCTGCAAAAGATTGAACAAAATATTTTCAAGCTTTAGTTCAGGCATATCGAATTTTTGACTCTGAGAGGAGAAGCTTTTCCTTGATAGAAAACTATTCTATCACATCGCGTTCCAGATGCAGCATAAATGCAAAGGATCAATATCGTACAGTATAAAACTTCCTATAAAAAAACCATTATCGGTATTTTCCTATCTTGAGTAGTTCATTCCTGTAAGCAGATCGAGATAGAGTTTGAAAACGCTATTTTTGAAAATCAAGTCGCTATTCGATAAGCTCTCAGGAACTAAATTTAAAAAAAGACCCTGGTATAAACTTTTTTTGTAGTAAATTTCAAACTCATCTACAGAGGATTGGTTTCTGTGCATTTTTCGTCCATCTCTAAACGTTTCAGCACCTAATGCGATACAAGTGCGCAGGCGTTTGAACTTTAATCATTAATAATCCACCACGAAGGAGTCGATCGAGAGATGGCAATATATAGTTAGACTTTTCAACTTGGAGATCGACCCTGAATTCAAGTTTACGGTAATGTATGTCCATCCGTGGTGGAACATCTTTCACACAAAGATACACATACCCATAGGCAAGGTCTTCCGTTGAGCTCAACACGACCGTAACATTAATCACGAGGACCTTAGGAAATAAGAGAAAGACCAAGGGACGAGGCCGCAGCAGCAGCAATGAAGCATCTGAATGTACGAGGGTTGTGGGAACGAGAAGTAACGAATGGATCGGTCGGTCTGTGTAATTTATTCGTAAATGTGTGACTGTGTGTCAGGAACCGGGACCATTACCCTCGTTAACACTCCGTGAGACGTTTTGTGTAAATATATATATATATTTTACCGGAAAAGCGACGGTGGCAAGATCCCGTCGTCTTATTAACCGTCTCGCGAGAACGAAACTGATGTTCCGCGGCAAGAACCTTACGGAAGCTCCCGGGAATTCAGTGTCAAATGCCTTCAAGAGGAAAGAATTTGGTGATAAATTTGCGGAAGTGAATTCCGTGTATCGTGCTACGAGCACACACAAATCAGCAGAATAAGGAAAAAAATGTATTGAATTTTAATGAAATATGCAGGCAATTCATTCAATGTTCCTTTTCTCTCATTATTCATGTTTTTTCTTGTCATCAATTTTATCCAAAAGTATCGTTAACAACAAAAATCACTCTTTTAAAAAAAAAAAATTTCAAACACGAAAGTTTGTAATTTTCCCTCCGAGAATAATGAATGGCTGTCTTATAATGAAATCTCATAAGTAAAAGAACATTAAACATCCTCGGGCTGCACACTGGTACGGAACTGCACACTGCAATTTTGTGTGAAAAGAAAAAAACCATTCGTTACTCCTTTAACGATAAACAATCATTTCGAAACATTTTGAAGTTGTAAAGTCACCTGTCATTGATTAAATCTTGACGATTTGAACAGGAGAACCAAGTTTCAAAAAACTGAGGTGAAAATAGGTGTTTATCGAGGAATAAAGAATTGAATTTTAAAAAAATGTTGCTTTGACGGCTTGAGCGATAATTAATTTATCTCATCATTGCAATGGCGTAGTGTAATGAATAAGTTTCTTCAATCCGTCTACTAGAATCATTTAGTGATGACATTATCAAGAGAACTACGAGGTAGAGTGACTTTGAACTAAAAAATGAACATGCTTCTAATTACATTTTTTTAATGGTATCATCGAGTGAACATTTTTTTCAACGGCTACCTTTTACAGGGTTGTTTTAATAATTAAATCGATATCCTAGACGACATATTGCTATCGTTGACGGTGAATTTTTCATACGAAAGCATGAAAATGTCGCTCATTAATCTTGACGTTTTATAATAAGCCATCGGATAATGGACGCACGGGAGACTCCCTCGTTATACGCTTGTTCCGCTGTAAATGGAGAGTCCCTGTGATGGCGTTTGCTTGACAAGTTCTTTAGCTTTTTCTCTGTCTATATATTCATGAGTTACTTGATTAATAATTACGATAAGACACCACGACGACGCAGTGCGTTTGTTGGGCTTCTAATGCGACGTTTGCACGGATCGATCGTTCCAGTTTTATGCTCACGCACATTCCCCGCAAGCACTCATCAGTGAATTACACACTTTTACAAATATATTTTTTCATTGTTAGATGAAAATTTAATAAAGCCTCGACAAGTAAAAAGGGTTATTTTTTTTATTTATTTCATATCAATCAATTATTCCTCGTGGACCTGTCCAGTACATAAAATGCAATAATTAACCATGCAATGAAATAGTTGGAACTTTGCAGAGATAATGAATAATTAAAGATGCTATCAGGAACTTCTTAGCTGTCATTTACGTGATAATGATTGTCGACGCTATCTTCAAACAGTATAAATTATAAAGAGAAAGGGAGAAACGCCATGAGAACCTTATTCATTCTAATCATCGAAGTTTTTGGAGGGATATCGAAGGGGTTAATTGCGGTTGGAAAAGCCTGTTTGGGTACGGACTTTGGATACATTGGAGGGTTTCTGGTTTCGGAGTTTGTTTGGTTCAATGGGTTTGTGAGAAAAGGGTTAATTATGCATTCATAAATGTTATTGGGGCATCAAGGGTTTACATACACCTAGAGGTGTCAAAACCCTGGAGGTGTCTATTTCAATACCTTTTTAAATATTTTTGTTTATTTGAAATGACATATTGTTGTAAATGGAAGTAGAAGTTTTTTTCAATAAAAACCAATCAATAAAAGTATTCCGGTGTTCAAACATCTGGCTGATTGAGATGAAACATTTTTTTGTTATCTCAACAGTACGTTTGATTAAACAAAATATTTTCAGTTTCAATCAAATTCGTTTTTCCGGGCGTTTTTCCATCATTTTATAGAAACAATATCTAACGATTACTCTTTCGAATAAAAATATTTGTGAAAACCCGAATTTTTTCACGTTCTGAATGTACATAAGCCCTTAATTGAGGTGGTACCTTTATTCACGAGAGAAAATTTGTAAACTGTAAATTCAGGAGTTTTCGAATTAAATAAATGTCTGCTCAATTCGTTATTGCCTTAACCGAGCGACAAATGTGTGCAAAATAAAGAGTCCGGTCCTTAGAGAGTATCCCTTGATCTTACTCACATGTTGTGTAAGTCCTAAAGGAAATAAGTTATGTACAAAGAGCCCGGAAAAGGGGAATCCAGCTTGAAATATTCATTCGGTGAAATTCACCGGTAAATTTTCATTTTCCGGACCTTCGGTCCAGCTTCCTTTTAAACCAGAGCACGGGGAGGATGACGCGTCGAATCCCAGTTTCGTAGGCTTGTCGAGAATAAAAATATGAGCACGACAAAGCTCCGTACACACGAGCCATTTGCATGTATCTATACGTATATAAAAACATGCACAAGCGTCTGTGTATGTGTGTGTGCATTTCGCATACACTGGAGTTTGTGTTTACTTTCCGAGCGAAAACGCGACTCACATCCGGCTCTGTAAAACGAACCAACTACCGTTTTTTTTGGCTCTAGATTTTTTCGATTTTCCCTAGTCCTCTTTGCGAACGTGATACAGTAACGTCAACTGTACACCCCCATTTTTAGTGTCTCCAATCCAACAGAGTTAATTTTTGTAAATACGTGTTTAGTCTGTCGGAAGTAGGGCAAATCGATAAAAAAAAAGAGCTTAAAAAAGTTTTATTTCGTGATTTGAAGTTCCTATTGAATTAAAAAGTCATTATCGCACTTGTTTAGTGTTGGTTTTTCGAGATTAATTACTTAAGGCAGTAGTCTCACCAAAACGTTGAAACTATGACATTTCGAAAGGATTCACTGCCCTATATTCGAGATGTTGGCAAATGAAGATCGTACAAAATGTGCAGTAGAAACATTCACATTTCATGCAGTAACTCTAAGACTGTTCTACAGATTTTTTCTTTTTTCTCTCTTTATAACAGAAGAATATATAATGAAGTTTGTTTAAAAAATCAAATTTTGACAGCGATACAAAGTATAACATGGAAAAAGTCATTTTTTTTAAACTTTGAATTTCACATCGTTTTCTCGAAAGTTTCAATAGTTTTACATTCCTCACAAGACAAAGCAGCTAACATTTTTAGATTATTCAGCAAGTTATATCCAAGGTTTGCAAAATCAACCATTGAGTTAACTTTTTTATTGCGACTATGGCGAGGCTATATTATGTTAATACGTAATTGTTACATTTCTGGACTTACATCGAGATGAGCGTCAGGTACTACGACCTCACCACACATCGTTGTTGATCTACAAGTGTCGATACAGTGCGTGTGATGATCCTTTACGAAGACTTGACTGCTCTCACATTTCCTGCAATCATTAAAAATGAGAAAATCCTATTAAAATATTGCATCGTCATATGAACTGTAACAAAATAGTAAATACCGTCTGAGATATTGTTGACATATAATTTCTTTGAGAAAAAAATCAAGAATCCATAACACTGTGCAGTTATGAATAAAAAAATTGAAACTAAATTGAACCACAGCTCGTCTAATTCACGATTTTAAATAAAATTTTCAATTTTATTCACAACAATGTTTCTTATTAAATAACCAGAAAATAATAAAATTGGAGCCAACATCTGGCGATTCCAGGTGTTCTCGTAAGCTCTCGAATAGTCTGGATGTTTGTGCCAATTGACAGTGGAATTCACTGTCGGATGAGAATTGCGTTGCAAATTAATGGCATATATGAATCTTTCAGTTGGGCGTATCAAATTGCTCTCGGTGAGTCGTTAAGTTCTCATAGATCATGGCAATAGCGAATGTATTGAAAATTCTAATGACACCCACGTATATTCAAATGTACGTCTTGAATTCCTTTGGAATTCAGGAGCGTTGTATACGCGGACAAGCGAGGGAGTTGTGGGTGGTTGTTTGAGAATCATTCACGTTTGGTCATGTGCTCCATAACGCGAGGCAACCAAGGGCTTTTATACTAACGTGCTATGACGCTTGCACAGGTACACATAGTCTGCTCCTCGAATCTAAATCTTCTCGTGGTACGATCGCAAATTTCGTTCGAGATTTCGCGTTGGGAATACAGATAACGCAAATAGCTATACGGGATATTGGATAGAGATGGATAGATATAGCAATACGGAATTTGGAGTACAAGAGGAGTGGCCTAGAGGAGGGTTGCAGCTAAATCTGCAAATCCCGCGCACACTACCAAGCCCACAGAGATCCCACGAAGCGGCTAAATTCTCTACCGCGCTCTACCTCTCTCTCTCTCTCCCTTTCTCTCATTCTCACCCCGTATCGTTTGCTTCACAATATATATGTCCACCGGAAGAATTATGTTTGCACGATGCACGGTTAAAAAAAGGATAAAGAGTAAAATAGAAATTCGTTTTTCTTGAAATCAACACGAAAGTTATTTCCGCACGAATACGAAAGGATGCCAAGAAAGCATCAACATCCGGCTTAAGGCCTGTATTGAGATCACGCATATTTGTCATTTCTTGCTTCGATTCCGTGCCAAAATAGATTTTCGGGTGAATTTTGACGACGAAGGGGATAAAGTACATGAGAAAAACAAAATATAATCCGGTATGTCATTCGCATCAATTGGTACTCATTTCGAGCTGTTTCACTGTTTTCTCTTGGTTGTATGTACAGAGTTTGGGCAAAGACATGGTTGAATTGGTAAAAGCTGAGCGATGCTTTTAGCTCGAATCCTTGTTGTCAGTCACGAACCACTGGTTTTCGAGGCGGTTGCTTGTCTTGTATGTGTGTAGTAAAGCCGAGAGGAACCAGGCGGTGAAAGAGGGGCTTATCGGTAATGCCCGACGCGGGATAGACGAGAGTACAACGTTCTCGCGTGTCCGTATATACATGATTTTCGAACTTCAATCAAAAGGGCGTAACTCAAAGAATTTAAGATACAATTCGATACACGGTGTGCCCTCCCTATTCGTAGTGTATATACATAAACATATGCGTGGCTTAAGTGGTAATCCTCGTGACGTGCGAAAAACATTGCGTATCAGGATCTCTCGACGTGCTATCAAAGTGAATGCTGCGAATTCAAGTTTGACCGTATCTTAAGCCTTCGCTACTAATGACACTGTAATAAAAGCTTTGGTTCTGGATTCAGGTTGCACGGTTGTGGCCACAAGCTGCGCGTTAATTTATATTGTTCTGGTTCTTTTGATTTTCATTTCCTCTCGCTCGGCGATTGATACTCAAGTATTATTTAATTCCACACGAGGCTTCTCAGCTTCGGTGATCGCCTAAGTCAAACATCGCCTGCGAACCCATCACTGTCGATTGTATAAATGTTCGTTATAGTAATGTCGGTGGTGATGAAACTTGATCGAGATAATTGAATCGTTCGTATTACATCTCTCGATCTAATAATCTTCTTTTTTCTTTAACGAACGAAAACAACGATAAAGTTTTCGATAGTATCGCCAGAAGACAGGCAGACATTGAATGGTAGCTGTGGATGTGAGAATTCCGTAGATTTTATTTAAACGGATACTAGGAAATAGTCGGACTTATTTGGCTGGCACGAGCCCGACCTTTCGAGAAAACGAGTAAAATGAATCGTGCAAGGGTAAAATAAAATAGAATAAAATGGAAAAAAAAAAAAAAACAAGTAAGCGTTTATAAACTCGAGAATCGGGTAGACGATCGCGTGACTATTAGATCGGAAGAATGGAACGGTTGGTTGCGCATGTCGCGGAGGATTCGATTGCAAGTAGAGAGAGTTTGAGAAGCATCCAAGCTTTGCCGCAGGGGGTTGTCTAAGATATATAAAGGTCTGGTCTTTGTGGAGGTGAGGTCTTTGTGAAGGTGAAGACTACCAAGTTTCCTTCTTCGAGCTCACTTTTCCCTCTTTCACGACGAGAACGTGGTTCAATAATGCGAGACTAGAGAACACAGGGAGGAAAAAGGATACGCGGTCCTTTGCATCTGGTACAAGGCGGGAAATCCTGGTCGAAAATCTGATCCATCTTAGCTTTTCCATGCTCCGTTCTCTCTTTTTCCTTTTATGGGTAACAAATCTCTCGATCTCGAACGTTCGTTATTTTCCTTCAAATTGTCAGAAAATATATCGAATCGTGAATCGCAAAATCAATATATATATATACAAGAGGTTTGAAAAATCGGATAATGCATTCAGATGTGAAAATCTTTTAGAAATCTTTTGTATCGATTATTCATATCAGGACAATATATAAATATGCTTGAATAAATAATAAATAAATCAACATTCGGAAAAAAGGCAAGCAGTTTATACGACTAGAAGACCTTTGTTTGGGGCCCGCTTTTACTTTGAATGGTATCCATTGTATCCATGCAGACAATTTATGAAAAATTGAATCGTTCAATCTACAAGAATAATTCATCGAGTTGTATATTTTTGCAGGTCCGTCCCCCGCACTGCCTTGGTGACCATACGTTTTCACTGATTTCTCGTTTCCGCTCTCATTTATACACTTGAATACCATTTGTTTTCTGGCAAGTTGACCTTGGGGTACGTTCTTTGAATGGGACGAAATTTTGTTTTTGCGCTTGGGTAAATAACCGTCTGAAGAGGGTCGGAGAAAAGCACACTGAAAAGTAGACGGAACGAGAGTGACGAGTTTAACTGTTCTTTCTCTTGAGATAGGGTGAAAAGTGTGTTGTGCCAACGATGAAGAAGAACCACCTGCATTGCCTCAAAAATTTCACGCTTACATATATACAGGGGTATTCGTAAATAGTGTTGTAACGTGATACGGTAGCTATAGTCTAGTGAAATCCTTGGTCTTTCCACTCTGTTTTAGAAAGAAAAACACATACCTACACATATATGAAGGCATGCACATAAACAAGACATAACGGTAACGGGGTTATGGTTGCTGCAAGAGTCCGCGAAGCAAGGGAGGATGGTGTGGTGATGCTGCGAGCATAAAACGCTTCGTAGCCCTGAGCTCCTTTATGCTAAAAGTTTTACAGACGCGAGTCGTGGGCGAGTCGAGGGTCGTTGGGCGGACCAGAGGGCGAGACCCGCTGAATATTCACGCGCAATTTCAAGTGTCTTAGTATGCTCGTCTGTGTGTTTGTGCTTGCTGCCCGTTGGTGATCTCCGACTGTACGACTTTAAGCGGAAGATAAGGGATCTACGTAAATGTTTCCACAGAGTGTCCTAAAAGTCATCTTCAAGATTAACCTGTCAAATGTAGATCGCGGCTATCAGAAGAGATAAGTCTTCGCTCATTTTTCATTTTCATGTCCCATGAATGATATATTGATCCTACACCACGATCAATTATTTTTTTGAACGTGAACCCTACAGCGGGGTCAAAAACGATGGCCATCTTCTCTTGAGCATAAAATGTAATTCGTATGGGATTATGAAGTTTAATTGTATCGCATTTTCTTTGTTTCTCAATGACAAAGAGAATGATTCATAACAAAGTTTTCTTTGGTAAACATTCAATCAAGAAAACTCTGTGAAACAACGAAAAGTTTCAAAAAAATTCAATCAATTTTTGACTAAAGAGAAATTGGGGGCGTTTGCTTCGACCTCGTTATAGAGCTCTAGGATTAATAACAACCAATCCGTTCTAAGTTTGCCTCGTCCCTTTTCTTCGAGTTGACTCATCGGATTAGTTGTCGTGAATTGGTTGACATCTTGTCGAGGATGGATCGAATAGAAAAATATATTTATATCTGACAGATGGAGCACAACTTCTTAGACAGTTTGTAGAGAATAAGAGAATAATGAAAAGGATAAAGAAGAAAGAGTAGAATATATCGTGTAATGAAAAAAACGATTTCGATAAGGCTCGCAGCTAAATCGGGTAAATGGTAAATGACATTGTGATTGATTGTTCGAGTAAAAGAACTGAAAATAGTTATCGATATATCCGTCGTTCTTTTGCAGTAAAACGGTTTGACGAATAACTATTAACCAGCAGGTAGTACAAAAATACTCAGTTCACCCTTTTTTCAGGTTTTTTTTATCTACTTTTCTTTCATACTCACCTACTTCTCAAGTAGATCTTTTTTGCTGATACAGTCCTGAAGAAAAGAAAAAAACCCCAATGTGGCAATGACTTTACAGCCAATGTCAATCGCCGAATGGAAAAAGCGTTCATAGTCGGTGGAAGGACATTTATAGAGTTTTATCTCGAGGGAAGTCTCCGGGATCTCTGGCAAATAGAAAGGACAAGAAGAAAGGTTATACGTGTATAGATATCTCAACTGTTCTCGAACAAACGGGCGCAATTCTGATCATT
The DNA here is from genome assembly GCA_948107755.1 of Campoletis raptor. NCBI lineage: Eukaryota > Metazoa > Arthropoda > Insecta > Hymenoptera > Ichneumonidae > Campoletis > Campoletis raptor. The sequence goes on from OX403623.1 coordinate 17,903,663, forward strand.
CCTTACGTTACGTCGTGCTGGATAAGTCTTTCAGTTTCTTAACGATCGTTTTATACATTTTCCGATCCAAAAGCGAAAATACGATAGCTAGAAACTTGGAGGATATAGAATAAACTAGCAATGTGGTAACGTAACGAAAGCAATGAAATAAGCAAAGAGGAAGAACAAACAAAAAGCTTGTGTAAGAGATATTCTGCACGATTTTAGTCCCGAGAGATTTTCAAATTCTTTTTGTTTCTCTGTTGTCTCGGTATTCATAGAGTTGAAGTTTTTTATCATTTTTTTATTATATTTTTGCATCTCGTTTACGAGAAAACGAGACTAGATAAAATTGTGAACTCAAATCGATTTTAGTTGATAAATAAATCAGTGAATTATTTGTAATGCTAAATCGTTTATAGTTACGTTCGTCAATATTTCATCGTCGAGGAATGGATGAAGAAGCGAACGAGGATCGAGAAATGTAATGATACGGTGTTTGCCACTGCACTTCGTTAAATAAACATTGCTTTCACGGCTATTTGCATCTCCTTGATATACACGAGGCCTGGACGATCAATTCGAATAAATATTGGCGAGAGCTCCACCGGTTCTCTTCCGCTTTTCACTTCCTATCTCTCTTTCTCCCTCACTCTCTCTCTCTTTTTACCTATGATACAGCGTTCGATAGCATAGGTAAATACAAATTTACCGATAGTCCCAGGAATTCTGATGGATATCGGAATGAATCGATGATGAACTTTCCCTTGCCCTACTGTTCTGTTCCATCCTATTTTTATCGATTTTCTATATCGGAGCTTTTTTCAATATAAAAAAAATAAAAAAATGAAAAAATAAAAAAATGAAAAAAAAAAAAAAATTGTTAACGATTTTACAGTTAAGGTTGTACGATCGCTAGATTATACAAAAGTCTCCAATCTATAAATGTGTATTTTAAAATAATTTAATTATAACTTAACATGGAGCACCAAATTTGGGGCAAAAGGCTCTCTGAATATAATTCTTTCAGCTCGAGCAAGATAGAAGAATAAAAATGGAATCATTTTAATGTCATGGTCGCGATATGTTTAAACGTTTGCCCACAGAATTTCGTAGTTCCAATGAAATGATAACATAGATCTTCCCTTTTCCCGTAAGGTACAGAAAGAACAAGAACGAGATAACAAATTTCCTAGCTATTTCCGCGAAAAGACGTTGCTAAGTGAAAACACGCCTTCAGTCAATCGTCGCACATACACGCCTGCACGTGCACTCATACATCACACTTACACACGTACACATATCTGCGTATATGGATGGCAAATACCAGGAGCGAGCAAAGTGTAAATTCTCCGTACACTCAACGGTGGTTGGAATTCGCTTTCCGCAGGGGTTTTCGTACCGTCGCATCCCTCTTTTCTTCACAAGTCGCATCAGTATAGTAGCAGCCACGAGGGCTGTTCTCACGGAGTTGCTAGAGGAGGGGATTCTATCTCGAAATAAATAGGTTTCTCGTTCTCGCGAATGGAAAACGTTTCGGCATCTCTTTACCTCCTTCTTATTCGTTTTTTTCTCTCGTTTTACCCGCGCTTTTCGTTTTAGAGAACATAAGTTCTCGTTGGATAGATAGCAACGAGCGGTAGCTATTGTATAATCTATATGTACATAAAATGGAGTGCAAAAAACACGGAAGACGAGGCGAACTGGGGAGTAAAAAGAGAAAAAAATTACAAGAAAAAGGCATCGTGCACATACGGTGCACCATAAGAACCTCGAGTCTATACGCGATATACATTTATATAAATATATATATACGCTTCAGGTCGTCGATCCTTACTTAAATCTCCAACAAACGTGGAGAAATAGAAAGTGGCGAATCTTGCTCGAAAAGAAGGGGCACAAATAGTAGAGGACGAGTAAGAAAACAGAAGAAAAATAACTGCTAGCAACAGCTTTGAAACCGAAACGGTAAATTGGCCTGAAAGCATTCTGGCGCATTTTTCGTGAGTGCTGTGAAGCGAGTAGTGAAGGTGGCCGAATGGTCAGACGCGCGTGATGTGTGAACTGCAAGTGTGCTGCTGTTGCCGGTTACGATATACTTTTCTCGTCACTTTCGTGAACACCTCCTCGACTCGACTGAAACCAAACTGGAAATGAGTGAAGCTCCAATATCGTTTTTCGTACATTCGTCGTTATTTTCTTATTTGGAGCTTCAGGAGTTTTTCCTCTTTTGAAGATCTGGTTTGTTCGCAGCTTTTGTTATTATGTGAATTTAATAATATATCGTGAATTTATAACCAAGCACACACACGGATATAGGAAATCTACTTTAAAAACTTTACATACTTTTTCAAATCTCATGGTATTGATCGGTTGAGAAATTCCACGTTTTAATAAACCCTTTGAAAAGGCCAAGAAGACACGATAAAAATGTTGAATTTTTACTCCAATATCTCAATTTTTTAGAATTATCTGGAAAATTGAATTTTTTTTTACTGCTCTTGTCGTTTATTTTGAGCATCGAACCATCGACATCATGCACTGGCTCGCGTATCAATAACTGAGAGCGAAAAAGTTTTTCTGAATTTTTGATAGTGCTAACGAATTGAAAGTGTCGCTGTGGTCAACACTTTGGGAGAGGCACGTCACAGAATCAGGACGAACGATGAGTATACAGTGAGGTAAAAAGCGGGCTTGAAGTTGTGGAATTGATTTCACGGCCATCTGGTGACCAAAAAATATATCACAGTATTCTGATTCGTAATCTCATTACCCAGGGCTCTGCTTGTTATTTGATATCGAGTTTAACAAAAAGACACAAAAATTCGTTGCATAGAAACAATGCAAACATTGAAAAAAAAAATGAAAACGAAAAAAATGGAAGACACAAAAAAGTGTGAAACAAATATTTCCGAGCGATGGAGCTCGCTCGAGGGAAATGCATTTTTTTTCTATTTCTCGTGTTAATTTAATGCGCAAATGTTGCGTATTAAAAAAAAAAAAAATCAAGTCTATCTCGCAGTCTATAATCGAAGGGAACAAAAAGTTAGGTCGAGCATTTCCAGGCGTGTGGAGATGGACTCTCAACGAGTTGAGTGTTACTAGAAGCCGTGGGACACAGGCGATAGTGGCAAATGCAAAAAAAGGGTACACATTGCATAGCCTAGATATATATACACTCAAAGAACAAGTTTTTTCGATGCAAAAATATACATCCAACCATTGGGCTGGAATATGTAAATTCATTGAAATTTCTGTGCTTCGAGCATCCCTCTCGTATTCGTCGTTTTCCGCACACACACCCCTCGTTGAGCGTATAGAGTATGCTCTCACTAGTCCAACATTTTCGAGAGGAAAAGCATTCGTGAGGCTCCGATAAATAAACGAAAGCCTGGGCAAGTCGTGTAAATTTATATTGGCCTCGTTGTATGATGCGATTCGGTCAGTGAATTCGAGAATTCCATTCAAATGATCCGGATATATAAATTTTTTCATATCTTGTGTGCAACAGTTTTTTTTTTGAGGTAAAATGAAAATATTGATTTATTTTTGTATTTCACTCTCGACAATCAGCAACCACGATTTATTTGAGCTCGTAGCTATCGAGCTTCCGTGAGTATAAAAAATAATTTGAAAAAATACTCACGATCATTCTCATCACAAAGTTCGCTCACAGCAGTCACACGCGAAATAATATTTTGTCAAGCGAATTGTGTATTTTTGTATTTACGTGCAAATATTTGATCAATCTTATCTCATGGAAATATTTGTCACTGTCTCCCCCATTTTTCTCTCTTCTTACACGTAATATCTATTCACGTTGGCAACAGAAAACACGAGCCGGACGTTTTTACCTTCGCGTTTTTATTCACATTAAACGCATTCCTGAATCGCTGCCACTATGATCAAATTAACGACATAAAAAAAAAAAAAAAAAAAAAAACAACAACAAAACCTCTCGAATTCACAATCCTGTAAATCCCTTTGAATCTCGGTTTTTCGAAATTCGAATACAATGTTGACTGGGACGATATCGTTTTGGGGAACGACGGATTGCATTATTAGAACGGTTGCAATTATTCGAATAATTTATAGCCTATAATTTATTGTTGCATATTTATCTGTGTCTCGTGAACTTTGTCAATTACGAGTTCCATTGTTGTTGAATTATGAAATCCATGGAAATAGTTGAGCGTCTAGTCTAGCTCGGAGTTAATTGAATAAAAAGTAGTAATTTGATGAAGAACGATAATTCATTTTGTGTATCTCTTAATAACGAAATTCTAAACATGTATAAATATGTCTCGAAATGTTGCGACATTTCGAGAATTCTTAATTTCAGGTATATAAGATATCTTGAGAACTAATTAGTCTATTTAAGCCTGATTTCGCGGGACATCATTTTCGGTGATCGTTATCACTATCTGAAGGGTTTGCCTCTTCCGAGAGTTCGCACAGTGCATGGAAACGTTCGAATCGGTATTCCGAAATGAATTCGATAAAATTGAGCTCCACAATCTATCATAAGTCATATCTGACATCTCGATGAAGAAAAACCAACCCCGATAGTCACGGAGCGATGTTGATTCCGGGTTTGAAAAAAAAAAAAAAGCAACGATTTTTCTCGATCAACACGTGCTTCAAGATCCGTTCTGAATGCTTCACGATCAGTTCGGGTTTAATCGAAACGCACTCGTGCTTATCTAGGAACTGACAAAATTTGCTATGAATAGTGATTTTTCTGTTTCGAAATTGGTCAACTTGAGTCTGAGAACGATGAAAAATCAAGTGGTGCATTTCAAGTGGGCGTGACCGAATTATCAAGTTGGCAGAGATATCACGTTGAATTTGGGCCGTGATATATTTCACTGGTACGCTGTCTTGCTGCTCACGTCAGACCTCAATCGTCCTATATAAGTTATATCGTCGTATCCTCGACGATGGCGACCGCGACAGGCATTCGGTCGAAGATATGCGCACAGGGACGTTTGCTTTTTGGGTTCGAGAAAATGGAAGATTTTCTGTCAGTGAAATGCAGATATCTATATGTATATAGCGTCTAAATATATGTATATCAACCCGCTCATATATTTCATATTATTTCATATTATATGCAACCCACACTGCACCTGAAACAAGATAAATTACAGTTGGAAAGAAGCCCAAAGGATTTATTTCATTTGTGCGTGACATTTGAATGAATACATTTACATAATTTGATACGTTTGCTTGAAAAAAACTGTCATCGTTATTACAGAAAATTGAAGTTCCTAATGAATTTCAAAGAGTGTTAGTAATATTTATAATTATATGAAAATATAGTACGTATATATTTTGAAAATGATGAAAAAATGTGCTTTTCTAATGTGATCAAGAGATTCCAGAACGATGAGAGACGTGTTCGTTGCGCTGCACCATCGTCGAAAGCCATTTTGTAACGTGGGTTAAAAACATCATATCTCAGTGTAAAAAAAAAGTTCACATTTCGAAATATAATAGTTGTAAAAAGCTTGAAAATGGAATAAAATCGAAACGAGAATAAGTAAATTTTTCCAATTGCCAAGTGTGTGCCTTGATGCAACTGAGGTTGAATGGGACTAATCAGATTCGAAGTTTATGCAGTTAAGGATTGGAAATTCAATGCTCTGCAGCGATAACGAAATTATTTCCACGGTTAGTTGATCGTTGTAAGTTGAGTCGAGTTGTTTTCTTCAATTGCAATTGAAACACGGCTCTTCATAAAGTACTTCAATTATTGAGTCAGCTTCCAACAAACGTCGCGTTTATAGACGGTTCTCAACTAAAATGGATTCGTTTGTGTACCAGACGTAAATTAATATTTTCTATACATTCAAGAAACCGTAACTAATTGAAAATAAAATCTACTTTTGTTTTTAGCATCGTCGAATGATAACGGAAAACGGAAAATCCTCGAAAAACACTAATATACAGGTACAAAGGTACTAATTAAAATAATAAATCAGTTTCTTCTCCGACAGAGTTTCGAATGTTTTGATTTCAATGTGTTTTTTTTTTTGCACTGACTGATCAACAAGTTAGACGTTCTTTTCACGTCAGCTATATAGTATGATGACCGTGAATGATTGATCATTGGAGTCGAAATTCAGCTCATAAGGTTTCATTATAATTGGAAGTCACTTTTAAGGTGTAACCCCCTTTAAGGGAAAACTCCTTTAGTTATTTTTTTTACGATGTCAAGCAAATCACAGTTATTCACTATGAGCTAATCAATGATTATTATCATCTAGTCAACTACGCGTCAGAGATAATAAAATCGATAATGAGTTCTGGCTTCAGAATTTGACAAACCTTCTGCCAAGTTCATGCGCATGAATTTTTGGATCCATTTCGTGTATGTAGCAGTACATATAGATATAGCAACGCGCGTATATTGCTGCGGGCAACGAAGAGAAGTAAAGCAATGTCAGCAGTACACACAAAGGGAGGAACTATACATGCTTTTATTGCAAAAGCTGTGGAACAAAGCACATATAGAAGGTTACATTAAAGCCTACAATTTGAGCAATCGTTTTGATGGTAGACCACCAAGCAGGCAAGCAACGTTACACTCAAAAGCTATGTCCCCGCGAGCCTATTTTGAATTACAGCACACAGTTATATTGATGTTGAAATTCTGTTGCATGGTTATCGGATGTTCATCATTACTGGGGCACATTGCGTACAGAATTCCCTATCATCAGCATATCGATTCCAGGTTTGTAACGGCATGCGTATACGTACGAAGAGTTGACTTGGCTCACCGAAACAATTATATCGTCACAGAAAATTTTTAAATTTCGCATTGCAGAAATCTAAAGATGTAAAGACTTTGAAAGCTTCGTAAGAGTTCTGAGATCGAATTTAAGATACATGAAAATCAGAAAAGTTTTTGAATGTAGTTAAAACATCGTTTGAATAAATGGAACACGTGTGAACCTACAACTTTGATCGGTTTACATTGAATCGTGAATTTTCTATAATTATTCATTTTTTTTTTATCTATCTTCCGACCAATGTTTATTTTCAAGTCTTCATTCTCGTTACCTACAATATTTGCATGTAACAATTAATTTTCTCGTTATATATAAACATTCGGCAGATTTGCTTATGACGATTTTTTTCGTTTTTACATTATTTTTGTGTCAATAATAAAATATACTGTTTCATTGCCGTTATTAAAAATGTCGACTCACAGTCCTGTGCTTTGTTTCACCCAAAAAGAATAAAAATAAATGAATAAAAAACAATGGAAAGAAAGAGAGAGAGAGAGTGAGAAAGGACGGAAGAATGAGAGAGCGATGTGAAGCAAAAGGAGAGAGAAAGAGAGGGAGAGACAGAGAGAGGTAGACGACTGCTCGAGAGTGCTTCACCGTGATATTTCAGAAACCCCGTCCGCGAGTTTGCAATATAACCGGAAAATGCAATATTCGAATGCTAGTAGCACGCTGACTCCACGCGGCAATATTATACACAAATGAGAAACGTCGAGAAGTAGCATGGAGCGAATAATCATAATGATAATAAAAGCGTTGAAAGCGGGCCGATACGGAGCGCGAATATATAAACATATAAACCTTAAGCTATTAAATTTGATACAGTGCTTTAATAACCAATATCTTAATTGCGTTTTCGCGCCTTATTGTCATCAGGAAAAATAATCAAATGCTTTTCCGGTACTTTCCTCGTATCGAATGAAATGAACGGTCGATGCATAATAGGATAATGAATGAAAAAAACTCTTAATCTCCCAATTATTCTTGCTCTGCTATTTCGAATATTAAGCAATTTTTATTCGCTGAAAGATTTGTTGGCTGTGACATTAACCATTATCGTAAAAATAAAAAAGTTGTGAAATTAGTTCGGCAGTTTGTTCTGTAATTTCGGCTGAAAAACATTGTTAATTATTCATTAATTATAATTGTTCAGAGTAGGATTAAATCGTGTGTACAAACACAGACGTCAGTTTATATTGAATTTTTTTTTTCCATTCAGCATTCACTCGATTCTTCGTCCTCAATGACAGAAAGTGGGGGCTCATTATGAAATTAAATTAGCCAACGTTTTGAGGGAGCAAACTGCACGGAAAGAAGCGGGTAAACAACATTTGGTGAATTGAAGAGAAATCGGACAATGAAGTCGTATGTAATGGAAGAAAAAATAATAGAACGAGTGAGAATAAAGGTAAAATAAAAGACGGGGGGAGGGACAGAAATACAAAAGAGAAATCCGACCACCAGTGTCACGTTATAAAAGTCCCTTAACGAGCTACGCCAATTAAAGAAAAGTCATCATTATACCTCCGAGGTTTTCCAACTACCATCAGGAGTACTCTAGACGCTTTCTAAAGCTCGCTCAACCATACCCTCATATTCTCCTCTCACTCATCCCCTGCCCAAACCTTCCGTTTTCTCCCTTCTCTTCAACCCTGTTCTTCCGGCACCCGTTCTCTTAACGTTCTCCTTCTTTTCCCAGGAAAGTTCTCATTTGCTCGGAATGACCGAGACCGGGGGCTTTTGCTACGAGCTTCGTGGCAGAAAGGACGATGTATATATAACGTATAGGCAGCCAAAAGAAAGCCACTGTAAACGCGCTGCTTTCAACGTGCTCGAGCGCGTATAATTGCGACACTTTAACGTAATTGCTCAGGCTATATATCTCTAATACCAAAGAAAGCTTTCTTACTATGTATGTGAAACCTTACCAGGCACCGGTGTCAATTGTAACAAACATTCCCATAAATCAACGTCATGCGTTTAATTGTTTCTTAAAACTATTGCTTTCATTACTTCGCCAATATATTTTCAAATAATGATTCTCGAGTGCACTGCACACTCATTCTAAATGCCACTCTATATTTTTTCGTTCTATTCAATGCTATAAAAAACGATACTTTTGTCGTTTTTTCAATTTCAATTAATTTGCATGATTTATTTATTTATTGGCAAGTTACGTTTCTCTTCGGTCTTTCAACCACTTAAGATTGTGCAATTATTTTTCTATTTGTGATAATGCGAACGTATTATAATTTATACGCAAGCAAATTTACATCATTGAACATTTTTATTAAAGTAACGTGCAGGGTTTTTTTTTATTATTATTTTTTTTTTACCAACGAGTCATCAACGTCAGGTTTATCAATTTATGTTCTTTCAAATATTGAATTTATATTTAAAGTTTTCTTCACACCGTCCAACCGGACTTTGTTTCCTCTTCAAAGTAAAGAATCGCTGGCGAGAGAAAACGTTTCAACAATGTGTGATATAGTTCTCGGTACAGACCCAGTTGTTTTTCTTTCCTTTTTTTTTCATCCGTGAAACTTTGCCCTACGTCTCCGTGTCACGTCTTTCTGAGAGCGACGAGAAAGTTGTACAAAGCGAGGAAGAATAGCAAAGGGATGGCAAGCAAGGAGTACAGAAAAACGTTATGGGCGGGGAAGGCGGTGGATGCTGGTTTTCATCGCGTTACTAGGAAGAGGAAAAGCTCTGCTGGCACATCACGAGAGATTGCGCCTATATAGCTTTTATTTTTCGCACCCCCGCGTCTCGACCCTTTGATCCCCGGAGATCGCGCGCGGTACATTGCTCTCGCTTCGGGCTATTATATCGTGACCTGACGATAACGCCTGAGCAGAAAGTGACTCAAAGGGAATCCTGACTTAGTCGACGCGTCGAACCTCCTGAGACAAAATAGCTGTTGTTTTTTTTATTTTTATTTTTATTTTTTTAATAATTTTTTCTTTATTGTTAGTGCCAGGAAAAAATGAGCCATAATTTATTTTCACGCAACAACCCTTTGAAAAACGAACTAGCGCGATGCAACAGGAAATGCAACTGGAAAGAAAGTATTCTCTTTTCTTTCCTTTCGTCGTTACAACGAACAAGATGAAGTACGAGCTACTACAGCGACGAAAGCACCCGCTACCAAGCCGAATAATCCCAAAGGAAAAAAAGAACTTTTTAGTATCTCACTTGCGCTGAAACTCAAGCTTCGTCAAGCTCTAAGCACGAGCTCTCTCGCGTCTTGCTATTACACGATGAAAATTCGCTTCCTTCATACCCTCTCCTTATTTTTTCCGGCGTAAACTCAAAACCTCAAAAAATGGAAAAAAGCAACCGCGGTCTTTCTTATCGAAGCGAATTTATTCGAGTATTTACGACATCTCAAGTTTCATATAACTGGGGAAAGCAAATATTTTAGAAAAACAAATAAAAAATAATGTGATTTTATCTTAAAAAAAAAGGTTTATCAAAGACTTCTCGGAAGGGTGGATGGTAAGAAGAGGACGAGGCATTTTGAAAGTGTGGGATGCACTTTGTGGGATAATTTTGGAGTAATCTTTCCACCTGAGATAATATTGCAGGCGGTAATTTTGGAGACTCTGCTACTCTTTCAGCTCGATTTTATTTTATCTTTATGCTCATTTTTTTCATCCCTTTCCGCCAGAGAGATAAAAAGCAGTAGAAAAAAAGGTCGGAAGAGAAAAAGAGAGGGGGCGGGGGGGAGAGAGAGATAGAATGAAATAAAAAGAAAGATACCTCGTCATCTCTTAGAATGGTTGTCGCGGGGATAACGATTTCGTGAAGAGAACAATGGTGGACCGAAGGAATTGTTCGCAAAAAAAGAACAAGCTACACGAACTTACCAACGTCGTCATCATCCACTTGGCGTTCTCACCGTCTTTCGAGATGACGGAAAAAGAGAGACTTTCTTTCATCGCCCGCCAGGCATTATAGCCCAAGGATATTTATGAATTGAGGACAGGAAATCTGCGGAAAATCCTGGCGGATTGGTGAACCCTCTCATGGTTTTAGGCCGCTATCTTTCAACGCGCTGCCATATTCCTCATTCTCTTTCTCTTGCATATATGACGATGACGGAGAGAAAGAAAAAATACGGGAATAAAGAAAAATGGAGCGATATATTTTCTATCAGACTCTGTCACATCCAAAATCTGATAATCCATATTGGATCCAGCGGACCGAGGGTTGATAAAGAGAATTCTCTGATTCTCTCTCTGTCTCTTTCTCCTTTTTCTCCATTTCGAGACGAAAGCCAAAATGTTTTATCCACGAACTTCACGGAAGCAGTGTTTTATTTTCTTCATATGTGCTGTGCTTTCGAAAGTATTTCATGACGATAAATTGAAGATACATACGAACTATACGTTTGCACTTAGAAAAACTCTGGTTAACTATTTTCAACTCTTTGCTCATTATGGAACCCTGCATAATGATAATTTTCCTGGATTTCAAATTTCACGTCATTCCTGACAGATTTATAAATGTAAATAAAATATGGATAGTAATTATTTGTTAATTGCTTGACTATATCGTATAAATAAATAAAGACTCTTACAGAATTTTTTCAAAATTTTTCGTATAGAGTAGTTTGAACCCCCTTGAGTTCATTTCATTCTATATTTGGCAATTTGAAACGTATGGAAAAATGTATGAGCGTCATTATATTAAAATATGAAATCTCATCCTTATGATATTTATAAACTTGCAAAAGGAACCTCTGAATTTTTCAATATATTATTAAAAGAAGGAATTTCTACTCAAACTTTGAATTTCATTGTGGCGTAAGAACAGCCTCTCGTACATGTGCCGTACAGATACCATACAGGTATTACCGTATATGGCTTTCAAAGTAATTACATTCCTGTCAGTTGAGCAGCACCGAATGATCGATTGCTGTAAATGCTTCCTTGACAATGAGCATAGTTCAGGGAATACGTTTGGGTGTTCCACGGAGTCTATAGCATCCCAATGGCACGTTACAATTCGTCCTTTGCAACGGAACCAAAACATTTGCAATTAACATAGATGCCTTGTTCCCTCTACAACGGTTGATCTTCATTCGTCAACTTTATTATATTTTTACAGATTTCGATCATGAAACACTTGCAATCAACTATCTGGACGAACAGATTAATTAAAGCAAATTAATGGTCAGAGACGAAAGAAATTGTAACATCCATAACGAAATAATAACAAACCATTAATGAGTAAATACAAATTAATACGAAAAATTCTTTAGTATGTATTTCTTCATCAGATGTTAAGCACCTAAAGAGCATAAAAGATTTGAGACTACATTTTCTTACATTCCGTAAGTATCCAGGAATTGATTGCCTTCAAAGTCCATCGAAATACATGACGAGAAAAATAATGCAAAATAATAGATGAAAAAGGAAGAATAAGAGCATTTCATTTAAAGTTTTGGACGTGTCAGTCACTCAGATGTGAGTATCAACTACAATATTGCGTGTATACGGGAAAACGATTGAATATATGGATAGTTTTGAATATATATGTATAAAAATGTATGTATATATAGGACTATATATTTATTTATATACATATATTTTGTGTCAGACCTGCAAAGCGAATAATCTTGAAGCTTTCTTTCACAGACGAGAGGTGTTTCGCGTTAGTTAATGGATTTTAGAGTACCTGGCAACGAGAAAGAGAAAAAGAGAGAGAGAGAGGGGAAGGGGCAAAAGCACATCTCGCACGGCGAGATTCTGCGCGAAGCTCTGTAAATTTTTACGATCCAACAGTAGAGTAAGCACGCCCCGTGGAGCTTTACCAGATATCGGGAGCGATTCTCGTACGATCGTAAAAGTAGTACGACGACGAAAGCTTATTCATTCGCAGAATGCTCGCGCCTGCTTCGATGTACGTATGCATATAAATGGCAGTGAAAAACTGACGATGTAGAATTTTGAATCGTAATCTGGTCGTATAAAAAGAACAGCAGCAGGAAGCACAGTACACTCCGAATAATTTTACATCTGGTACAAGCAGATTTTTTTATCCTCATTGGAAATATCCTGCAGGTATAATTCGATTCACGACTAGTCACAATTCTGCACATTCTATGGTTAATACAGGAAAGCTGATAAGGAATATTCGAACGATGTTTCTGATGGAAAGTTATATGAAAAAGTCATATAAAGTGACAAATGTAATTAATCTAAACTTTTCAATTTCACATTTTGAACGATTGATAGTTTTAGACAAAATATCGAATCCTGTTTCTTTATCGTAACCTACGTCACGCCCGTCGAGTAAAAGGCAAAGCCGTAGGAGTGTACTCACACGAGAGTAAGAATGTACGTTCGGGATTGAACGTGGAGGGTTCGTCATGGTCATTTGGGATGTGCTCACCGAACCGTTACGAGAATAACGTCAAGGGTTTGAGGCGCCATCATTCCGAGTTACGATTGACGTCGCAACACCCCCGGCGTTTCATTAATTTCACGGAGAACAAAACGGGGGAAGCGACGGATAGGGCAAAGTACATCCGTGTCTCTTAAGCCCTTGGGAACGTCTCTCCCTTCCACCATGTCCTGTAAATTAGGGGGCGGTAACACAGGTCCCGGGACAGGAGTAATTAACACGGAAGCACCTAAACCTTCAACTACGAGTACAGCACGAAACTATCATTGTATATATATATATACATATGCATTTATATCTATAGATATTGGATCGTTATAGACGTTATGTACGATGAATACACCACGACATAGATTGAGACCAAATTTACCAGACCTCGATGACATTGTTGTTGGTTGGATGTGCGAACGCTTCTGGGTAAAATAGACTGAGGGAAGTAAAGGGTGGCATCGTAACTGTCTTATTAGTATCAACCTACTTCGAACTACTACTGGACCAAAAATATGATGCAGAGGAAGTGCTGTATGATTTCAAAGATTATAAGACATTGCAGGAAATATGTATTGAAAAGAGCATGAAAATGTTGAACAACTATCAATTTTTAATGATCGAAATGATCAAAGATTTCAAAAATTAGGAGAACTTCGCCAAAATTTCATTTTATGAGAAAATAGCAGAATGTGACATTTTATTTGAGGTGCAGACAATTTGGAATAGCACTAATGCTGATGTAATTTATGTTTTTTTCGCAATTCATTATGGCATGGGAGAAAATAGGTGATTAGATTGATTGCATTAGGATTAATCACTGTTTTTTTTTTTTAGTCCACGTGGATACATTTTGAGAAGGTCAATCAGGTTGTGAGATTTTTTATACCATCTAGTAAAGATTTTGTGCTTTTTTTCTCAGCAGATATGCTGATGATTGTTAAAAAATACCGATTCCAACTTAAAATCGTATAAAATCAAAGAAACTTTTACAATTCGTCTATTATACGTTTTTGCATCATTCAATCTGTGTGGATGCAACAGGTTGCGAAGAAAATACGAAGCGGAGCAAAAGCGTTATTTCGTCGTTATCCGAAGTTATTGATGTGCATATTTGTTTTCTTTCCTTTGAAAATTTATTGGCAATGGATAGATTTCATTCGAGACGGAATGAATATTATCGATAATAAGGAGTCTTCACGAAGGACAAATTTAGTTTACGTATTCTTGCGATATTCTTTGTATCAGTCAACAACTCTTGTATAAAAAATAAAAACAGTCTTTTCTGTTGTGGCAGTATCGATTTTTCGAAGAAAATACACAGAAAAAAGAGACTCAGCAGAGAGATGAGAGAAGTCGTACGTATATGATACCGAAGAAGGACGGAACGAGAATAAAAGAGGGAATAAAGTAGAAAGTGGAAAGAGTTGGGAGAAGAAGGATCTTGGAGCTTCGACAATACGATTATGCCAGCCATTTTGTCTTGGAACTCTCGAGGGACAGGCGATAATCTCGATTCCACGCGAGTCGAGAACGATAACTACGTCGACTCTCCAAGCCCTTTCTTCAAGACCTTCTTATCAAATTTGACCGGGACTCGGTTCTCTCGTCTCATTTCTCGTGTTTTCCTCTACAGGGTATTTCAATCTCAATTTCATTTTGTTGTAACTTTTTGATTTTTTTTTCTTCCAATTACAGTATAGTGCACAATAAAAATGACCTTTGAACTTCATTGAATCTTTGTAATCATTGAGAAAAGGACAGATGAACAATCATTTTCTGGTGACAATAATGTAACTGATCTAATTGTTGAAACGAATGAGATTCGAGCTAATCTTTGTCCAGTATTTTGATGAAATTTTTGAAACACATTACACACATAAAAACTTTAATTTTTCAACGCGATAGAACCAACTTGTCGAGTTATTATTTGACATAAAGAAACAGGCTGATAGAAACTATTCGAATACTTGAAATCGTTGGTGTGAAAAGCCCCTTATACATACAAACGTAGTCTGAGAATCACTCGGAGAAAAGCTTACGATGATCCCTGCGGGGTATGTCCAAGAGTGCTATACGGAATGCCTCCAAGGAGCGAGCTTTATCTACGTCCCTCTCGCTCGTCCAATATTGTTCAGTGTCCATATAGTGTAAATCGAAAATCCAGCACCAAGTCTCACAGCACTCACATACAGATACCACATACGCATGAAATCGCACAATTGTTTAGACAGCTTTATTGTTGCGGACATGTATGTAGCGGATTCGCAAGAGGAATTGATAGTGTTACGGGTTGCAAACTTTTCCCGTGGTTCATAATGCTCTGTCTACGAATAAAGCCGCCAAGCAATTGCTGTTGTAACTCTTGGTCATAGAGCACCACACGTTACAATACAAGTTTGCTACTACTCAACCAATTATTCGCGGACAACGCGAGATACAGAATAAATACAATGAGGTCTAACATCCTTCCGATTTCTTTCACACTGCAATAACACGATTATTTAATTAAGGGCGTTAAAACACGTTGCGTCGTTTAAAAATTGATAGTTCTTTCCAGCATTTCGTCCAGGGATCAAATTTCCTCAATGGAGCATTGTGAGTAAATAGGGTTTTGTCAATTTTGACGCTAATTTGTAAAAGAACACCACGCAAGCACTCCACATTTGTTTCACCTATTGGTCAACGTTTTTTTTTCATTTCTCGACTTTTACTCACACAAGTGTAGGTTTTTCCTGAGAGAATTCGTCATCACGCACTTTTTTCATTATATATATTGCGTGAAATAATCTGTCGATGAGATGAAGAACGATGCAGAGTGAATTTTCGAATTGAAAAATTCTCGTCGTTTATATTTTTGGTTCTTGTATAGAAATAATAAATAAAGAGACGAATGTATACTCGAGAATTGTTATGCCGCATAAATGTGATTGTCATCAATTTTCGTTTGTTTGAGTACGTAACAAGTGGTTTTTTTTTTTCGTTAATGACAGTAAGGTGTGTATTACATTTCGTTTCTCAAGTTCTTTTGTACAGTGTGTGAAAGAAAAAGACGCAAGTCACAAATAGTATATGAAAGCGAAGTGATGTACATTGAAGTCTTTTTTTACCTTAACACTGGGATAACTGTTTGCGTTCGAAGGGAATATGGAGAGTGGATATTCGAAACCAACGTTCCGACACCAAGCGAAAGCAACGAGGGTGAAACTCGCGTCGTGGGGGTTATACCGACGACGTCACTGGCGTATATATCCGCAATATGGGCTTTTTGCATCGAAGCTGCCGTAACTCAAGCGCCGGTGCGAGCACTTCATTGCAAGCATTTCATTTTCCTGTATGAGCACCCCCATGAGAGGGAAAGAAATAGTGAAAGAGAAATGAGAGAAAAAAAGAGAAAGAGCACACTCACGTTCAACGACACACTGTAAGGTCGTAAAATCGTCTCTGGCCGCTTTTCACATGAAACCTTTCGCACCTTCTCTCATTCTATCTCGGTCTCCCTGTCTAACCGGCTCTCTCTCTCTCTCTCTCGCTCTCTCTTTGTCAATCTTTCTCTGTTACATCACCAGTGCTTTCACCTTTAGTACTCGTCAGACCTCATATAAATATAGATATATGTTTGCGTAACGTCATATTGGCGTTTCGGGGAACGCCTCAGTGAGAATTGTTCCACTGTACCTTTCCCTCTTTTCGATCTCCTTTTTATCGAGTCTTCTCTCCTACTTTTTCTATCGGGTGTTACGTTATACACCTCATACACTAACTCTGCATATTCTACAGTTCCAAAGAATGAAAGAATGAAATGAATATATATGAGAGAAAAAGAGGTGAAAAGAAGGCAAAGAAAGATAGAAAGAGATTGTATTTTCAGCCTTTGTGCACCTTGAGAAATAATACATCGAATACTCGTACGAGTGAGATTCACCGAGATTGTAGAACAGGGATATATAAAAGAAAAAGAATGAAAAAAAAGGTAGAAGAATGGAAGTAAAACATGTAGGCTAGGTTGAGATCCGATCGGAATATTGAGGCGCGAATTCCTTTCGTTTTCGTGTATATATTTGAAACGACACTACAAGGTGAACAAGGGGCGAGAGAAAACGCTGTATAAAAGATTCAGGTTAGCAAGGTTTGTCGTTGTCGCGTCGAAAAAATTTTCAGGCTTCAATGCCCTAAAAGAGACATCACACAAAAGCGAGGGATCGCGGGCGACGCCAATTCGTACACTTTCATGCGCCTTTACACGCGTCGTGGCACACACCTTTTACAAATTCAAGCTCTTTTCGTTGAATAATGGAGATTTTTACTCGTGCTTTTCGCTCTCTCTCTCTCTCTCTTTCTCTATCTCTTGCTCTCTTTCTCTCTCTCTCTCTCTCTCTCTCTCTCTCTCTCTCTCTTGAACCCCATTTTGCTTCTTTCTCTTTTTCATACATTTACAAAATTGGCCACACCAGAGGGACCCGAAGCAACTTATTGCTTACTTTCCCATTCCAACTTTCACTCATTTATGTTGTCCATCATTTTCTTCCCAGATTCACGTTTACGTATATGTCCTGTAGATACTTCACTATTAATCATTTGCCTTTATGGAACAATTCTTGTTCAAGTATACATTTGCTGAATAAATCTAATTTGCTAATGCAATCTGCGAGGTATGTCATTCGTAAGGGTTATTCGGAATAGACTTTTAATTACTTCGAAAATCATACGAAGGAAACGAACTAAATACGAAAGAAAAAAAAACATAGAAATGATAAATTAAGTATATTAGGGACGTACCTTGAAAATGCTACTAATTCAATAAAATTTTAACAGATCCTTTGTACAATTCTACAATTATTACACAAATTGTTATCTTCATTAGTTTTTATCGTTAGATTATTTATTACGAGCCATGGAGAAAAAAGGTTTTTAGAACCTGTTTTTTTTCTTTTTTATGCACCGAAGAAATAAACATGCGAACGTAGTAAAGTTACAGGTGAAAGATATGTATCCACTTATCGAAGAGATTACGTACAAGGACGGAGTATATAACTTTTCTTGTGCTCCATCTTTTCTCGACGTCGCACGCATCACATTTCGTTCTTTTTTTTCGATTCGAGCACTTTTTCATGTTCGATCAACATTACTAAACATGTACTCGAAAGTTAGACAGGGAAATGATTCCTACAGAGCTGGAAACTTTTTTGCCGTTGCATACACCATTCCATGGTGTTGAAACAAACTGTTATGGTATACAGCATGTCACAAAATTGACACTTTATACAAATTTTGTTCTTTTTGTTAAAGTTTATTAGATATTAATTAATAGGCAATAGACTAATATTGCTGATCAAGTCCATAAGTAAATGAACATTCAGAGAGCAGTATCGAATAAAGTATTGAATATATAATGGTCCAATAAATTATAAAATCTTATAAATCAAAAAATTGATTTACCCACATTTTCATGGCAATAAGTATAAATAAATAAATCCTTTATTTATACTTATTTTCAGAATTTCGAACTTGGTATATCCTTTAAAGGTGGAACGTGACTAGTAAGACAACCTGAATATTTAATATACTCCATAGTTGTTATCTTGGTGTCGTAATGGATGTTGTCACTTGAACTTGGCTGGTTGACTGAATTTTTCAACACGCACAAGAAATTCGAATCGATGGTACACATGAGACAGCCCGAGTTTCTCAAACATTTTCGATCGATATTCCCTACTCGAGTAATGGCCAGACGCCGTAAGTTACCGAAGTCGAAATTCTTTGGTTGAATTTATTTCATGCATATACAAGACATTTCATGAAAGTTTGACCTTCCAATAATCTCAAAATGTCTGCAAATTTTGTACACAAGTCATCACAGACGGTGAAGTATTAGGCAGTGGCAATAGAAACGATGAAACAGGAAATGAGGTTCGAAATATATTCTATTACGCATCGAACCAAAGAACAGTATATTTCATGCAATAGATTTCGACTCCCTACTTTCGCTGGGTCATAATTCATTCTTGTATTTTACCTAAATGTGCGATTCCCACGTTTTACGAAAGGATACAAGTAACCGGAAATAGCAACGTAACGTGACCGAAGTTCCAATCGTAACTCGCGAATCTCCGCTGCACGTTTCCATTTTCAAGTTCTCGTATTCTGAGTTATTCTGAGCTGAACGCTTTGAAGTCAAATATTCATCTTAGGAAAGTACTCAATTCAAGCAACCAGAAATAACTTCGTAATGTGACTGTAACTCTAATCGTAATTCATGGATGTCTTTTGAGTGCATAGATTTACAGAAATCAAATTTCGCGAAATAACTCCGAAATATGAACTCTAAAGAAATCAAAATTCTCGAACGTTTAGTTTCAAAGATACAAGGATACAAAAAATAATCTTCTGACAAGGGAAAGGTGGTAAATATCTCAAACTCTAAATTTCGCATTATACATTTATCCCGAAAGTTTATACGTTTTTACATTCCTACAAGATATAAAAACTATGGTAATTGCATTACTTGGTAAGTTATGTGCAAGTTTTCAAAAGTTCACCGAAAGGTTAAGTTTTGAACGTGACTACAACTACGTTAAAGTCAAACACTTTAAATTGATATTCGACCTAAATGACGTTGATAAAGAAGTAACATGTGCGAGCATTTATTTGAATATTTCTAAAAATGTCATTCATAAAAATAGAATTCTTCAATTTAATCCGAAGCTTGTGTCTTTATATCCTGATTGAATCGACCTGAACGAGTTTTTTTTCATATTCCCAACAGATCGCAATGCGATTCTATGCTACAAAGAGAAAAGAAAGAATTTTTTCCAATCTTATGGTGAGTGTAAACGTGGCTGGTCTATGAATCAAACGTATATATACATAACCATTATGAGTATTCGGGGTATTGTATATAGGGAAGGGTATTGTGTACCGGTATTACATAGTATCACGATTCTCTATGGTGGTTCTCTGGTGTGTACCAACACGGTGTAAAGAGGCATTTGGTATGCTTGACGTGGCATCAGTTCTGTCAACATTGAAACGTGCGGCGTGGACAGAAAGAGAGAGACAGAGAAATTGACGAAGAGACAGATAAAGAGAGAAAGAGAGAAAAATATAGAGAGGGTGAAATCCATTGGGAACCCTCTCGGATTTCTGCGGATAATATAGAACTGTTTAGGAGGTGAGAGATTGAGTGAACGTGACGTATATTATATCTAACAGATATTGCAAAAGTGTCATCTATATGCACACATAAACTCATAATCTATTGACATATACACGACGTTCGTTTAAAGTGGTATAGAGAGTGAATTAAAGGCGGCCTTCTATGAGCGCAATATGTTGTAGATCTAATACAGCGCTATTGCGGTTAACTTTAAAAACAGCCTACATTTACGAGGGAAATAGAAAAGCAAAGAAAGAACTGGGAAGCAAAAAAAGATGGGGAGGGTGCTGAAGAGAGCCAAAGAAGATTGAAGAAGTACCATTCCTCATATTCGCGTCTCTTTATCACGTTTGCACACGTACTGACAAGAAAAAACACTCGAGTACATATATACAGATCTGTGTATGAACATATTTACGGTGAAATATGTACCTCGTGGAAGCATTGAATTGGTTGAAAGCACACGAGTATCATACAGAGAAGCTTGAGTGAATGAATATGTCGATGGAAGTTTCGAGTATAGTGTTTTTTCTTGTGATGTACGGATTTTTCCACCCTCGTTCGTATGCGAAAAATATTAAAATGTCTCTTGTCAATTTTACCCTATAATCGCATCTTAAATTATTAAGATAAGAAATGCACCTCGTACACTCAGGTATTTATGAGAAGAAAAACTGAAGAAACTTATTCCCTTTTAGTGAAAAAGCATTGAAATGCGACAAGAGAAACGTCTTTCAAACGTATAAAGGAAAATTCTTCGTATTCGTCCTAAAAAACTATTGTTCTTGGCCTCTTCGACGCTTGTCAATCCACCATCAACCTTTACGAAGATAGAAAAATGTTGGCAAACACATCGACCGTTTGTCGACAGAGGAAGGACCCGAATGCCAAGGATTCAACTGCTCTTCTTTCTTGACCCTTGCGTTTTTCGCAACGAATGTCTCTTCCTCATTTCCTCTTTTCCTCTCTCTCTCTCTCTCTCTCTCTTTCTCTCCGTTTCTGTATCTATGAATCTCTTCTCTGGCATTCACACATGTTCCTAGACATTCTTCGTGTCGTAATAGAAGCATGAAATTCCGAGGGGAAGAAATGTTCCTCCTTCCATCATGGTTACAACAGTACGATTTCGATTCGTACGAATGTGATAAAAATATCACTTTTCAGTATGCATTATTATTTACTATCTTGTAAATATTAGCGGTATACGTCATTTAGCTCAAAGATCACCAAAACTGTGAAACAGATGACATAGATTCTCCAGTCACGAAATAACACGCAAGGAAGCTCCGAAAATAGAGAAGAAATTAAAATTCACGATACACATAAAGGGAACCACACATTTTCTCACTGCTTTGCACGACTCCCGGGTTAATTATTCCTCCAATGTGTCAATTTGTGCGGAAAGTTACTCTACCAGGGCAGGTTATTGGTAAACTCTGTACAGTGCTTGATTCCCTTTGACAAAGTTCAATATCATGGCGTCCCACTCGAACAACTCTTCGTTCCACGCATTATAACCCTAGTATTAAACAAGCTTTGAGCTCTATGCAGTCACCTGCGTTATGAATCTAGTTGAGCTGTCGCGATAAACAGCTCGATATCTACAGAATCGTCATATTTAGATCTAAATTAGCCACGTTAAGCTTTTTTAAATCAAATTAATTGTAACATGGTCAAAAAACCTGAGAAAAATGTTACGTTAATTGATGTCAATAATCAGTCACGTGTAAGACGTTTGCTCTATTTGATATAAAAATATTTTCATAGAACCATCAACTGTCACTGAAGAAAAGTTTGGAAAATCAGTAAGTCAGATGTTTCGTATTCATATTGGATGATGAAATAACTTTCCGGAGAGTAAATGCAGACTCTTCGCTATTTTCACGTTCTCGGTTCGCACCTTTCGTAACATAAACACAGACATTCTTGATGCGTACTCTTGTTGATCTTTGGTAAAGTTGTCACAAGAAACTTCTGACAGATACAAGGGTTACTGTATCTGTGTATGCTTGTCGATATAGTCGTGTGTGCTTGTTCGTGTGCATGTGTTGCTAACAACATGGTACGAGTGATACGATGCATGGATGCTCGGATTCTCAGCATTGGTCCTAATATACGCGGTGTACTGGTGTATATTATTCGTGGTATCTACTGGTGATGTGTGAGACTGAGAAAGGGGCTGAGTCTGGCGACGGCACAGTTTCCAATTAATTCCAGTAATTAATGATGCCACAGATTCCTGGTGGGATGAACGCCTGAGCGAAGAGGAGAGGAAGGGCGGGAGGGAGGGAGGGACATGAGGAAGAGATAGGCAGAAGCATATATAGATCACATATAGTTCGTTGTACGGTATATGAATTTACACTGGAAGGTAGACACATACATTCCATGGGTATTATATAGTTATATATATTCTCTCGCATGGCCGCAAGCTTTCCAACGGGAAATCAGTCGGTCGAGGTCACGATGAGAATTAATTAACGGCTAACAGCTTCGCGGATTGACACTTATGCAAATCGGTGAGTTACGTCTCTACATAATATATATGTTTTCCTTCGCATCAGCCGATCCATATTTGTGTTTATGTATATACATATGTATATATAAGTAGGTGCAAGCAAGAGAAAGGATGCATCAGAGCGAGTATTGCGCAGATGTGCGAATGAGCCCAAGATATCTGTCTGACACTAATCTATTCACCAGTGTTAAGATCTACGATAAGGGTGCTGCTGGGTATATGAATCAACAGCAGATATGGATATGTTCATGTACAATCCAGCTACTACATTTGGTTATTATCTAGTTCTCGTCAATGTTTGGATTCTTATGAATATTTTGTAAATCATTGTATCGTAATGAAATCAAAGCTCGAATACGATGTAGCTATCAAAGATTCTATTTTTAGTATTTGTGTAGTTAGTGACGAAAGAGAGTTAATAAAACTTTTTAGTTAATTCAAATTTGTAGTTCAATTAAAATGATCAGTTTAATTAGTACATTCGACTGGCAGATAAGGTAACTGAGCTATTTTTTTGTTACGATTGAATGAATAATTGATGGAGAGTAGTGATGGATTTTAAATAAGTTATAACTTAATTAAATACAGTGAACAGTGTACTTCAGAAAGTGGATTCATTTTTCTTCGTTCATGCCACTATTTAATCACCTGACATGTTCTGTTAATGTGTTATGCAGTGTGCCGAGCTGACGATCGTGTGTAGCAAAGTATAATTTCCCTTGGGAAATAGACGATGGTCCTTTAAATGATTATTGTCTGTCCGTCAAAGCAGATGAGTCCTCGTTGTCTCGTATTATTTATTTTATTTTACATAAATGTATTCTTTACACGTTTTTCACTGCCTTCTTTGTTAGTGTGTTACCCTACGGGGAAGACCCTACACTGTATACCGTCGTAAATCTGCACGGAGATACGAGACAGACGTATCAATTTGTCAACGTTCTCACGCACTTACACCCACGCATGTTGTACGCATTTGCAGTTACTACGGATATTATAGCTGTAGCTGAAATGTCCTCGATGCTAACGTTACCAGGAGAAACAGGAGAATGACTCGAGCACGACTCATAAGAGTGATATACCCAAGAGAAAAAAATTAAGTCAGAAATATGAAAACGACGTTTACACAAAAATAAGAGAATACGAATTAATGCAGAGAGATCCCATGGTATTATTTGACTTGAAATTTCATATTTGTTCTAAAATTACAGCAATGCCTTTTCAGACTATTATATTGACAATTACTTGATTGATCAATCTAAACAATCATTAAACAGACATTTAGAATCTTTAATTTTGATGGCAAAAACTTGCAAAAAGTTTATTCCCTCGAGTCAAATCAATAATAAACTTTTATAAACAAAATAATAATTCTGTAATGATTTGAGAGTCACACTAATTACGTATCACTTTAAATCCTCTTCCAAACTTCATAGAAAGTCAGAGACAAGAAAAAGAATACAAGTAAAAATACGAGGGTTTAAATTGACTTAGAAATTTCTACGTCTGTTCCCTTTGAAATGTCGAGACAACTTACGAGATCTTACATATTTTTTCCCTTCTGCTACGAAGAGTGCTTTTTTTCTTCGTTTAGTTTTTTTATAGTACATTCACGTATATATACGAAACGTTATGGAAGATATAGCCACAGAAGCAGCTGGCAAACTCCCTCATCTCGCTTCCCCTATGCCTCCACATGTACGGTTCATACTACTTACAGTTTTTATTTGATTTTTTTTTCTTTCCACCGTTCTTATGCCACCGTTAAATATTTTTGGATCCTTTCATAACCGTCAAATAAATACGAAATTTTCAGAATTTTTTTGCAATTTCCGATAAAACAATTCATGGATCTTTTTTGTGCTATTTCGATTTAAAAAAATGACGGGATGGCTCTATAATGAGTATGAAATATTGATTGGCAGCAAAATATGTAAATTTTTGGAACTCGTTCTTAGCTCTCATTTGAAAAATGGTTTAATAACATCAGTGTCGTTACCGGTGAATCGGCAGAATGCAGGGCAACGTTGAAACACGCAGGTATGAGATGAAATGAAAGAAAAATAGAAAAAGCAGCATGTACCGTAAGGACTTTTTCAACATCAGATAAATCTAATGGTTACATGAAACAGGAGGAATGGATGGGTTAGTCGGGTATCATACCCGCCGTGTTTTTCCGCACACTTCCTCGTACACCGGAAAATCAAAGATCTGTAAAACTTTGGATGAAAAAGTTGAATGTTAGACCACGTCCGCGAATGGTTTTTCCCAGCAAACCGAAATACGAAGAGATAAGCGCATTTTTTTTCTTGTAGTCTCTCTTTCTCTTCTTCGTGGAGTAAAAGTTTTTCCTTTGGTTCATGAAAAGTCGCGAAGTTTGAGAACGCTCCGGTGGTAGATTGGACCTGCAGGATTCCGGTAGAGTAAAAAAAAAAAAAAATTCTTTCTCTTTTAGTTTTTTGTTGTTTGACCGTTGTTGAAGCCGGAAGTAGAAATGAAATAGAACGCGTCCGTATCCCCAATAATCAATCAGTATTTTTCCCCTTCGGTTTATTACACACACATTCGCTGTATGTGTACATAGATCGAATTCTTGACGAGATTTCGTTGAAACGAAATAGCGTCCATGTTAGCTCGTCGAGAAAACGTATTGGCAAGCTTTGGCAATTAAACGAAGATCTGAGAACGTTTACTGGTTTTTATGTCGAGCAGAATCTCCCCCGGCTCTCGATCTCTTCCCCCACTTCTGCTATTTCCTCTTCAACAGTATTGGGAAAAACAACGCACGGTTCTAATTGCTACAGAGAGATGATTTATAACGAGCTCTCGTAACAGCTCCAACCAATATAAATGTTGCATGGAGGAACAACGCGCGACGTAACGATTAGTAATCAGTTAGTGACGTATATTGTATATGTCCAATATTTATGATAACATTCATATATATTTGTATTTGTGTGTTGATATAAAAACATAAATGTGGGTATAAATATTTATACGAGTAAAAAAACTCGAGAACGTGAATATTAAATGTCACAGGATTCTAAAAAGGTTCATGAATAAACATTGTTCAAGTGGCAAATTGTTGGTGATGCAGGCAAAGTTTTCCCCTTTATAAAACTGCCAGGATATCCATACAAAACCGACACTTGACTCGCTCGTAAATCGAGTAGGAAGAGAGAAAGAGAGAGAGAGAGAGAGAGACAGAGTCTGGAAAAGAATGGAGAACATAAGCGTGAGAGAGGCAAAGAGGGACTATAGCTTTTGACGACAAAGTCGTTATTTTAACGAGTGCATCCTTGACGACATCGTCTTGATCGTCGATCGAACAACCGTCAGAGTTACGGACCTTTGGCTTAGCATCAGTTCTTGTACGTAAAGGATGAAACAAGAGCAGAGGTGGATTTTCGTGACATACAGCGACAACTCAAACCATACACTTTTGATTTATTTTCGTTTTACTATTCGATTAATTTCTTTTCTGATTGCTCAGTCTTGAGACTAGTTTCGAAAAACAACCTAACAAATACATGTGACACGAAGAAATTACGTTTTCATTCTCTTCAAGCGACTACTATTGTTAAAAATTGATATATCAACAAGAACTGTTATTTTTAATGTATACGCGAGCGAAGCAATGACATAAAAAAAATATTGATTTGATTTTTAACTATTTATGAAAAAATTATCATCGAATTTTCCACTTTCGTCATACGATCGAATACACTTGCTAAATGTACGATTTTTTCGTTGATGGCAGAGAGTTATGAAGTAACTATAAAACGTACTGGCAAACTTTCGGATTTCTAATGTTATCGTTAGGATTAAAAGTAGGGTTAGTATAAATATTATGCATTATATAGTGATTTTGGACGCAGTGTATGTGAAAGGAAACTTGTTGCGCTTCACGCAAGCTTGTTTATAAAATATTGATTGAAAAGTCCATAGACTGAGAGCTAGTGAATATTCATTAGTGCTTGGTTCATGAACACGAACAAAGCACATTCCACGAGCTCAACCGCAATAACAAGGAACACGATACGTCATTGAAATTTTGTTGAACACTCACGCGATAGGGTTAGTCTAGTTTTCCGATAGTTTCGAACATCGTAGTAATAATAATAATAACGTCTTGGAATAGGAGAAGGCGAGATATCGTCGGGAACGTCGATATCTCGCAAGGGAACGGACAATAACAGAATACAATTGAAGATCTGGTGCCTGTACCTGGACAATGAATTTTGAACAAAATAAAATGTTAAAGCAATTCCCGGAGATATTTGATTGTTTGAAAATTAAAGATTCAATCTATTTCGTTCGTGGTACATCCGCGATGTCCAAACCAGCAATATTTCAACCCTCATCTTATACCAACATCTCGTTAGTTAATGTTACACCATACAAGTTCCAGACTCATCGTATAGATGGAAATTTGTGTACAAGTAGAACAAGTCAACCTTCAGCTGGCAGAAGTTTGTTGAGGGTTTTTTAATTTACAAGTATTTTAGTAGATTAAAAAATGGATTAATTAATTAATTTCGTTGTTAAACATGAATATAAGAGCGATAGAGTTGAGGTTTTTTCAAATGGAGTATTCAAGTAGACCGAGTTATAGTTATAGTTCCATCCAACGAGAATATATTTTTCGGAATTGTGTTGAATATAAAAAAATTTTAGCAGGCAGAATAAACGTAAAAACGATGAATCATTATTCTTTGAATTGATTACGATTATTCGTTGTCATTGAACATAAATGAAATCGCGGCAAAGAGGTAGTTCTCGACAATATCTGTGCGCCAGTAGAACGAGTCAAGGTCCCACCCGACGAGGATACATTGCTTGGAATTTGTGCAGCTTTTGCAAACATTTCAGCGTCCACCGGGACTGAGAGTCCCCGAAGAAAACGTAGTATGGTATTTGAGTATGAGTATAGTTGCGAACTCAGCATCATTTCATTAGATAATCTCACCGACGATCTCTCTCAACTCTGAGTTATTCATCCTTTTGGCTCGATTTTTGTGCTTCAACAGTTAGCAAGTGGATGGAAGAGGGTTTGGATGAGTTGCTTCTGTATGGCATTAGTTAAATTATATCGGAGTATCGGATGTGATGTATATAAAAATACATACATTAAGTAAAACCTGTTTAACGGTAATGAAACATAGTTTTTTATGGAAAAAGTAGGAGTAGAGTGAAAGACCGGAATTTGGCTAGATGAGTCGGCAAAAAACGTGCGATTTACGATAAGATATAGCGAATGTAACGCCGGGATTTCTCTGAGATGGAGTAGACGAAAGGGTTGCGAGGAAGGGTTGCGGTACATTCGCAGTGCGGGTATCACTACGTACGATGTTGGGTCCCGCGTTCTATACAGCAGCACGAAAGTTTTCGGAGCGTGATAAATTCCGAGTCAGGGAAGCGCGACATGCGGTCGTGGTCGTGGATGAAAAGTTCGAGGCGGTTCGCAGGGGTAGATTTTATAGGGAGTTATGTGGAAGAGTAACTTTATATTGACTGTTGAAATACGAAAGGGCGTAATTTGCATGATTGTAAACACAATAGGAAGCCATTCTTGTTGGAATTAGTGGACGTATGGTGAAACGAAATTTTATAGAAGGGAAAAATTTCTGCAGCTAATATATTCCTGGGATGAAATGAACTATGGTATTCCTCGTGCGCATAGTTTACTACTTCACAGAATCGTAGGTATGCTACCAGTGCTGCGGTATAAATTAATCTTTCCATCTCGAAAAGGGAATCTGTGTTTGATGTGACTACAATTATTCAAGTACCAGCGTTAATTCGCCGGTATGTTTCTGATTGCATTCTTTTCCGACAAAAGTTCGTTTGTAAGGGAAGAGAGATTGTGTTTGGAATTGAGCCACAAAGAATTACTTTTTTTTGGTAGGAAATCTGATGTACGTGATTTAACATATCAAAGCGATTGCCAAGAACTGAGTAAAATTTATCCCAAGCCTGTTATTTTAGTCATTAATCAGAATAAATTTATTAGAATCATATAAATGTCGATTATCGAGCGAACGAATACTCAAACACCGATGAAAGATTGTAAGGTTCGCCATAAGCTCGCAGGTGAATCGATCCTTGGCAAATGGAAATGGCAAACCCGTCGAAATATTATTCTCGGGCACCCAGAACAGAGAGCAAGGGAGAAAGTCCCATCAACACAATATCCTGCTCCTCGTGCTATAATAATATATGATGGCTGCGTATCTACGTCGGTGATAAATCAAACGGCTTATTTGGGACAGTGCACTGGTATACACATCTATGTATATACAAACGTTACTGAGGGAAGAGTTGTAACTGTAGGAATAGGAGGAGCCTCAAAATGAAGCAGAAACGGGGATGGAGCTAAGCGAAAGGACCTCTCATGCCGACAACACAACACACAAATTCGTGCTCCATACATATTCAGTTCCGTTCTCCTGCTTAACGTTTCGGTCTGTATGCAAATGATAGCGATGTACGAGCAGAGAGAGAGAGAGAGAGAGAAAGAGAGAGAAAGGCAAGTTCCTTTCTCATGGCGTTGGCACGCGCTGCATCCTTCCTTCGTTGACCGAACGTACACGTCATACTGAATCCTTCTCTACTATCCTTACGCATCCGCATTAACGCCATGAAGTATGAGTTTATGGTAACCACGCTTTAACTCATCCCTTCAATACATGGGCTTATCGTATTTGCCTACACGTGGATACCATAAAACTTCAGATTGATGCTTGGAGAGTTCCATTAAGGTCAATTATCATATGTCTTCCAACATCTTGTAAAATGTCAGTTTAAACGCTATGATGTGAAACTTTGACTCGCTGAAATGTAGTGATTTTAGAATGGTATTTTTATATTTAAAGAATAGCGTTCAACATTTAAGTATTTAATGACCATGGTTCGCAAATTACACGACTTAAGAAATGAGAGGGTTGCAGATTTTCGAGAATTGCAGTTTAAAAAAAGATTTATTACTGAAAAATAAGAACGGTGTGCGATTTACGGGGAAGCGAGGGTAGTAAAATCTAATAAATATCTTCTAATTTTCCTAAAAATCTTAAATGTGAAACGCTCTTCGTTGAACCTTCCATCGCGTGAAATATCGCTATGTGTTAACTATATTAGGAGCTTCGTCTTACCTATTCAGTCGAATGGTGTTCGGTGTCTGGCGTACCATCAGTGCTCGCTCCCAAAAGTGTACAGCCTCCGGTAGTACCGTATTCTGAAAGCATAAGACGAGAACATAGGTTGAGTACGAGGAGAGGAAATAGTGTGCATGTGCTTAGAGAGCAGCAAAAGAGCTGCGCATATATGAAGCAGCGAGGAGATATGACGTGGGTGCGAAAGGCTTTTACGCCGTTGTAATTAATGGCATCAAATGGGACGAAAATGGGTCATATGGACTGCTCGTACAGAACGTCTTGAAAATCATTTTCAAGGCTGACAGTATACAGTTGAATCTCTAAAGTCATGAAGAAAAAGTCTTTGCTGACTTTTTTTCGCTGTTCATCGTTGTCAGTCAAAATAAACAAGATTTTAGTTTTTTTTGTCTCGTATATTATCGTTGCGCACAAGAAATTTCGACTTTTATATTTATCAACTTTTCTCATGGGCTATTTGATAATGAAGCCATTGAAAAAGTCGACATAATCTCACAAATTTCTGGACAGAGATTTTTCTTACAGGTTTATAGAATTTTTGGGGTGAATACATGGGTTTTGAATACAGTGTGAAATATGTTGTTTGTTTGTGGTTATATGTCTATATAATTATTTGAGCCAATTTGTGAACTAATTCGGAGCAGCATTCCCATGCGAAGCAGGAAAATGAGAGGTAAACATTGAAGTACAAACGGAAATAGAGTTTATGCAGCCCTGCCAGTGGGCTGTCTAATGGCGCATCGAAATGTGTGCTGATTTATCGATCATTTTGTAATTAATTTGTTTTAACAATGTAAAAATGAGAAATGTCAATGCAAGTATCGTTTATTAGAATATTCAAAAATCGTCTTTAACATCAGCAAATCGGTTGTATAATTTGCTTTTCATATTATCAGCAACAATTAGTTCGGTTGCAAATGAAAATGTTCGAAGGCAAATGAAAAAATATTTGATGGAGGATGGTGGAAACGTAAATAAATATAACGACTTTAATTCCACGCATAAATAACAGTGAGTATAAAAACAATTTTTGTAATTAAAGCCACGAGGGGTGCACTTTTGTTTCAATATAATTTAAGTCAGCTTATTTTTTTTCCTCGATAGAAAAAGTTCAACGACCCGTGGATGGTATTCATGAAAATAGCGGAAAGTTATATATATGAGATTTCTGTGTAGAGTGTGTTGTTTCTATGGTTGGCACTGGTGCATGCGTCTCGTGTCATTGTTTCGTGACGAAAATAGGGAGAAGGAACAATAGTCAGGTGCAAGTGTGTGCATATATGAGAGAATAGCAAAGTATATGAACGGGATTTTCTATGCACTCGGAAGAGCAGAAAGAGAAAATAGTCAAAAGATTAGGGGCGTGAGTCGAGGAGGTCTGATTCGAAAGTTGAAGAGAAGAGACGTGAAATAATAAAAGTCAGGAATAATAATAACAACCATAAAAACTCTTTTATATTTGTGTCTATTATGTACGTATTTTGTGTATCTGCAGCTATTGAAAAGTGTATTTAGTGACAAAAGAAATAAAATCTGCAAAGAAAAACACGAAACTCTATTAAAAAATATAATCGCTAGTGTAAATTATCGAAATTGAAAATAACGTAAATATTTAACTAAATATTCTCTCTCATCATTCATTCCTATATCAACGATAGGAAAACAACGACAGAATTTGGATCTCTTTTGTATTAATTCAGTCCAAGTTTCTTTGAGTGCAAATAAGTACGTCTCGCGACATTATTGAATTGACAGTTGTCAGAAAGCTTTCGTCATATTTCGAATTCTCCTTTTATATAATTTATTATGGAGATTTGAACACTGGGAATGTCCAAGAAGGCTTATTCTGCAGCGAGTCTCCTTTCAGCTCTGTACACGATGTCTGCCGTAAACTAAGGAGTCAAAAGCCCTTGTACTCTTTGTAAATGATACCTTTTTATTCCGAGACTTATTATTATCCTCGACTTTTTACGAGATCTAAAAACTGTGTCATCTTTCAAAAAACTGAGATTTTTCAATAAAAAAAAAGCACTTTGTCGTGTTGAAAGAAAGATGAGAAAATCTTTGAAAAGAAATCTTCTTAAGGGTGATGCGAAAAAGAGTCTTATCTTCAATTTTTTTTTTTTTTCCAATGAAATACGAAGGTAAAGAAACAAGATTTACCCTTTTCCCGAGACAGTGACCGACGAATGCACGCAGTAGCAAATAAAACGACTGGTATTACTTCCAGCTGCCGCGGAAACAAATGATTTTAATTCCCTACCCCCTTAAGGTGGGGAAAACAGCTTCGGAGTAAAGCGGGGCGGACGTCTCGTTAATAACCGTGGAGCTAATACGCAAGTCTCGTACGATAATTAAAATAGCCCCTCTGCGCTTAACGATCTCGACTGTCAGACGTTTTTCACTCTTGTCCATGGTACAGATTTTTTTATTTCGCAAGCATTTTATCACGGACACTCCGAAAAAGCGTTTTTATTCCAATATTTTTATATGCTTCATCGCATTTATTATTTGAATAAACAAAACTGCGTTGAAATATCCAGGGTTTCAAAAAGTTCCATGCCACCCGATTATTTGACATTTAGAAAGAGAATGTACAAATGAACAATGTGCACTTATTTTACATTTCAAACTTCAATGTTGAGAGAGTTATTATTTAAATAAGCGAAACAATATTAAAATATTCATGGTTTTCCAAAAATTCTGAGCTACCAGATTATTTGACATTTAAAAATAATGCAAAAAAATGTGTGCTCTTATTTGACATTTCAATTTCCGACAAAGCCGATGGTTAAACAATCTGAATTATCCCCACGAAATTTTTTAGAGAAACGTTCAAAAAAGAAATTACGGTTCTCCCAAATACTTTAGCAATGATAAAAAAGGAATATTCTGAAAAAGTAACGTTGTTAAATTAGGAAAGAAAATTTAAAACAAATCACTCTGAAACTGTATCGTACGTAATTTTTTGAATAAATGATTTACGAGCACAACTGAAACTCGCTTGATATTACGTGATTGGTTAGCAAATAAGGGATGAGGTAAAAAAAAAGAAAAAAAATAGTAAAAACGACTGAAAACATGTGATCGATAGATGACACGGGATCGGGAGAACATACACAATCGGAATCATTCGTGTGCAGTCATCCGAGGGTTTTGGCATCGAGAGTAGATGCGTTTAACCACGTATATAGTCGAGTATATATTTGGATGGATATATATGTCGGATTGTGGAGCTTTGGGTTGGCGAGTGATACGTGCCGCTGAGTATAACGCACGGTCTCCGTTCGGGGTTGAATGTTTAGAGGCATTTTGTGCGCCGTTACGCTCGATTTCCGCGATGAATAAATCGATGCATGGCGATTCTCCGGTCTAGAGTTCTATCGCATCAACTCTCCTGTGTGCTTCCCCGTTTTTCTCTTTATCCCTCCCTTCCGCTTTCTATAGTTTTCGAGTAGATGGTAAGGGAATGGGAAAGAGAGACAGAAAAGGAGAGGAGCGAGGGGGAGGGAGAGAGCGAGATGCAAAACGGATAAAATAAGAGCTTTTTTTTACCACAGGCCTGATGAACTAACGAGCGTTAGGGTCGAGGAGGAAAACGAAAGCAGGATTCCTCGTATGACCCCGACCGAATATTTCGGTTCATCTCTCAACGGTCGAGAGGTTTTTTCGCTCGAAAACTGTTTCAGAAGCTCGCAAGAGAAAGCGAGTGTGTGTGAGAGGGAGAGAGAGAGAGAGAGAGCGGTTGATAAAAAATTGCGAATGTATGCAGCTGTCGTGTAACGTCGAATGGAAAAAAAGGGTTGTGACAACATGACGGTTATTGTTGACACGGACTAAAATTTTCCTCGACCTCTCTCTGTTCGTATATATGTGGGAGGAAAAATGCTTGGCAAAAAATTCTCTCGACCCTCTTTATCACGCCGAACGCGTTCCTAGCTAATTCAATTTGTGCATCGCCCATTTTTCTACCGCAGCTAGCGATAATGACATTTCGCTAGAAAATAAAAAGAGCTGAGAGGTGGAGATTGCGACAACTCAATGCTCGCTCGAGGCTACGTGTATAAATAAATAAATGAAGAAAAATAAAAAGAATTCAAAAAACAACCAAATCGTCATATACTGCCTGAGGGAATTTCGTTCGTCTCGCAATACAAACCATGAGCGTAGTTCTATAGACACAAACGAAGAAGAGAAAAAAATACGAGAAGGAAAAACGGCTATTTGAGAAAAAATTAAACATAAATTCACCTCAAGAGACAGCGAAAATTGGGTTTTTATCATTTCTACTTAAAATGAGACTTTTTATCAGAGAAAGAAAAAAATAATTTTATCGTGTGCCGAAACTCTTTTTCTTTCTCTTTTTCTCTTGTTGATGCCATTCTGCCATTGAGTTGGTCATATCGTACCTATACAAGAGACAATATTCACCGTGGCTTCCTTGAACCCGGATTAAGCTTCAAAGAGATTAAGCATAAAGTTCGTTCCAAAGTGTTACCTATATATAACGCTCGTGACCGATCCATGAACCAAAAAAGGTAACCCGAAAAACCCGAGATATTTTCGAGTGTATCCACCGGGCAACGTCGCCAATTTTTACACGTATATACATCGTGCGCGTTTCGTGATAAGAGCCATAGTGGAAAATACGTGTACGAGTGTGTATTCGGGGCGAAACTTGGCAGGATATTTCGAGCATGTGGTAACCGTAAAAAAAAAAAGCAACAGCCTTACGCCCAAAAAAATCACAGAAATCAAGATCATGCCTCGAACATTTCCCGGCAGAGTTCGTGGTAAGAAGCCAAAAGAACGTGATAACGTAAAACCCTGATTTCACCGGGGGTCAGAAAAAGAAGTTGAAAGAAAAGAGAGTGCTTCATGCTGAAACTAAATGTATCCACTTTTCGACGCAGTCACGAAAACAGGGAAAAGAAATTACGAGCAAATTGAGCCCAAGTTAGGAGTTTAGAGGAAATCGAGGTTGATCAATAAAAACTTTGAAGGAGTGTGAAAAGACTGAAAGAAAAGTAATTGAATAAGAAATAGCCCAGAAATAAGATCGAAAGGATAATAGACAGATCCCTAAATGGGATTTTACCGGTCGAATGGGTTTTTTCAGCTTCGATTCCTGAGATTCATGAGATCTTCGTGAAGCTGAAAATACTCGAAATTATAAAACTACTCAATAATGTAACAGAATGCACTAGAAAAGTGTTCAGACGGTTTCTATGTTAGGAACTTCGCGTTGGTCTGTTCTTCTGTTACTCTGGGAGATTGGATTTGATTTTATTTTTAACTAATCCTGTTATTCATAAAAACTGATTTCGTTGGTACGAACCGTGTACCAAGCGTGTATTAAGGGTTTCCAAATTCTATTTATATCGGATTAACGAAACCTTCTGACGCTTATTCGAATTTTATAAAAATCATTTTTAAAAGAAATGTCTAGATTTAGTACTACCTGAAATAAGGGCGTATATTAATTCTATAAATTTCACATTATAAGCGCTCCTCGCTGGGTTTCATTTCATTCAATCACGATCTTTCCTTTTTCCATATCTCTTGAGCATCATATTCTCTTCTGGTAGGTACGAGTTTCAACAATAATGTTTCGCTCTGACACCTTTTCGCCCTTTCACCTCTTCATTCTCGTTATACAGTCATCGCTTTTCTCTTTCCTTTTCACTCTCCTTTCCTCTCTCTCTCTCTCTCTCTCTCTCTCTCTCTCTCTGTTTCTCTTGGTTCTCTGCTATTGTTATGTAATTCTCACCGAAGCGTATCCACAGGTTCTGCGAAACTCCAGAAGCATCAGCAAGCATAATTCGACTCTCCCTGTTACAGAAGCAATGGGGTGCAACGACTAAGCATACGGCCTGGGGCATCATCAAACGACGTTCCTATATGTTTATCACAAAGCGT
The DNA here is from genome assembly GCA_948107755.1 of Campoletis raptor. NCBI lineage: Eukaryota > Metazoa > Arthropoda > Insecta > Hymenoptera > Ichneumonidae > Campoletis > Campoletis raptor. The sequence continues at coordinate 17,939,600 of OX403623.1, forward strand.
TATGGTACCAAACCTTCTCTCATAATCAGCAATGACCTTTCATCACAATATTACGAACGTGACCCATGAGTTTATCAGTACGAGACGCTAGACTCTATTCGAAACGCTGTCGAAAATTTTGGTTGACTTTTCCTTTACACCGTGAAAATGGTTCAAATTGTGGAAATGGTCACATTAGTTGTTCGTCCACGTAATATAAAAAATTTAAGACCGGAAGTTAGATTCATCGCTATAGTTATACCTCCGTTATTCTTAGAATATTATCGCGAGCATAATTGTTTTTTACACATGTAACAACTCGCTAGTATTTCAGAGGTGAATAAAGAACCGAAACCTACTGTAAATATTGTTGATTCATTTCTGTATTTTCAAAGATTAATTATAATTATAATTATAATATAACGATGAAAAGCTCGCAATTATGTTCAATCTGTGATTGAAGAATTTTATCGATAATTGGTAAAAAAAAGTGAATGTTCGAGAAGAATAACCTTAAGTTCTGAAGTGCATGTTTCACAAAAATTGCGAGACTTAAAAAAGACGATTCTGTTTAATTTGGAGGGCAAAAAGATTTTTTTTTACACTGCAAATTGTACGTATGCCTTTATTTCTTCCGCCCACGACGAACGTCCGTTCAAATATTCGCATTAAATGCAAATGTTCCTCTCCTCCTTTAGCGCACACGGATATTTAAATTTCAGATGCAATTAGATTCATTTACACGGCCAGGTCGGCCGACAATTATTCCCGCCGGTATATGTACAGAAAGAAAAGGGAACCGAGGGGTGTGCTCCGGTCACAGGATGAAACGGAATATTTTTCTTTCTTTCTTTTTTTTTTAATACTTTTTATTTCGAGAATAAATCGCACAGTGGCTCACGCGTCAATGCGTGCACGACCTCGTTACGATGTTCCGCTGGCAGCGAAACTAAGAGGGCAATCTCGTGAACGACTGTTCTGTATCTAACTACTTCTCTCGCTTCTGCTAATTCTTTTGTGTCTTTATGGACACTTTTCTCGACTCCGAGACGGCTCATTCAGTTGATGAGTTTGCTTAAGCATTTACGATCTCGTTAACTATCTCTTTTTATTAATCGACACTCACGTATCAAACCAGCTCTTTACTTTCTTTGTAGCTATTCAGGAAATGTCAGCAATGTTTCAATTGAAAAGTGCAGCTTTTTTATTTGTCAAATAAAATAAGAAGATTCTCCGAAAAAATTGTGTTTTTGTAGAACCACTATGTGAATAGTGAATGATCGTTGTACGAGAGTAATAAATAATGAGAGTAATCCTTATTTTTAACAATTCCAGCGATCATTCATTATTCACAAAATTCATAGCCATTAAATTGAGTTAAAAAAATAATAAAAAACCAAAACCCTTAGAGTGATTTCAAAACTAAATTACGAAAAATTCTACATACTATTTTTGATCGATCTATTGAAAATGATGTATTAAACTGCAGTGTGAAAAATGAAAATTAACTTCTCGAAAAGTGAAGCAGAGTTCTGGATTTATAATTAAGGTCAAAAAATTTACTTGCATTCACATATTACTGAAATATTTTCTATGGGACTTGCCGTGCATTTTTTGGCCCAAAACAAGAGACACTCGTAATTCGCTACATGAAATATCAGAATTTAGAATTTCATAAGAGTACAAACTTGATTGATTTTCTTTGTCTATCCTAGCCTCTATTTTTCAATATTTCACAACCAATAATCCGAGGCTAGCTAGTCCTCAGTATAAATTGACTGTTCATAATAAATCCATAGATTTACTGGGGGAGGTTTTGAATTAAAAAAATTCCGAAATTGGTATCCTCATAATTGCAATCACAAATATTCGAAAACAATGCTTGAATACTTGTCGTATTTATACTTATTAATATGAAAATATGAGAAATGTACAAACAAATAACGTAGAAAACAATGAAGTGTAGAGAATATGGGGAAGGATTTATCTGTAAAAATACGAGAAATGAATTCCAGTGAAGGTAAATAATCGTTGAAAATCTCAACGGGATCCTTGCAATGTTATCTCACGTGGGCGTATGTCATGTACGTTTATTACGTAAAACTAGAGAGAACATTTCTGCGGATGGCAGTCCAATTAATTTCGACATGAGATTGCATCCTATTTTCTCTCGATTTAATTCCTTTTGGTGGGTTGGTCTACATATAAATAAATGTAAAAGTACGCGCGTGCATGTATTTGTATCGACTTTTTCCATCGTTTGCTCGATTCTACAACATTTTCTTTGGCATCTGAAAGGTGTCGGAACTAAAACAAATTGATCAATCGATCGTAAAAGAACATACGTAGAGAGGGTGCATTCGGCCGACCTCCGGAAGCTTTCATGTGTAGTTTGCTTGTTATCGTAGCACGCCCTGTTTGTCGTTAAACAATTTCTTATCATCATAAAAGAGAGTTTTCTTTGAGGATGTGTATTTGCCTTTCCCGACCTAGAATCCTTCCCATCCAATCTCTCCAAACGAAGAAAAACAAAAGAGAACAACAACAGTAGACCAAAATAAAATAAAATAGAAATACAGTGAGAATAAAATAAATAAGTACAGAAGAAAAGATGAAAAAAAAAAAAAATACACGAGTTCAACGATAAATTTGTCTGAACGAGACTCATAGGAAAAAAGGAATAAATGTAACAGAGCGATAATGGAAGCTCATTCTTACGTCGATATGAGAACGAGGCGTTGAAAATAAAGGATCCCATCAAGACTACACGAGAGAAGCATCCATACCTTTGCGGAGAGTATGGAGTTACCGATAAACGGGTTATATCGACGTGCATTGTTCACAGAATGGGTATATGCCAGTGGTTGACAGTTTTGCGGCCATGTAGCCTCCTCAATGATGCTACATTCGTATTTCGCACACAGTCGCCGCAGCCTACGACGATTCTACTACCTACAACGAGTGTAACATCCCTGGAGGCGAGGTAAATGCACGATTGTGGTGGCATAAGCTTGCAGGATAATACAGAGTGTCCGTAAAGTCACCTAAGGTTTTGGGGTAAGTCCAATTTTTTCTCGGATGTGTTATCAGTTTTTTAAAAACTATCTCCTGATGAGAGGGATGTTGAAAACACTATCCAGCATTTTGAGTTGTTGCGACGAAAAAATACCGACAATATGTTTATCAATGGATGAATGGACATTGAACATGGATTCGGATGTTCAAGTTGTGAAGTTGGGGATTGAAACTAAACAAGGAATTATGAATAAGAACTAAAAAATAATTTTGTCAGATACTCGGAAGATTAAACATTCGTCGTACACATGGTTACGAATAAAATGTTGAGCATACACTTTACAACGAATAATGAATGAGTGAAGCAATCATTTCGATTCAGTAGGGTCTATCTGAAGGGCGCTTATATTCGTAGGGGAGAAACGTTACGAGATACTATATAGAGAGGAAGATCCGCTTATGCGAGGATAAAGTAATTGCTGGAGGCGTAACGCGTATGTGTCCCGAGGACGCGGATTCTCAGGCAAGCAAATGAGTTCCGGGGGAGAAGCGTCGGAAGCCCTCAGTTGAGGGCTGCTTAATTGCGCGAAATTGCGAGAAACGTGAATGGAAGCGGGGGCTTGGGTTAGAGGGCGATGAAACGCGCCTCGTACATGACTTGGTAAAAAGAGATAGATGTAGGAAGGGAGCGATAGTGAAAAAGAGAAGGAGAAAAAATGAGAGATAGTCAGTTGCAGAAGAGACAGATGGATAAAAACATCTATATAGGAAAAAGGTACGAGAGAAAAAGCAAGAATTGGTCGAAGTATGTGCCGTGCATACACGAGTGCTTAAATATGCTCGAAGGCAAAGCCTCTGCCTTTACGTTAGCATCACCAGTGCTGGCACTACTCCTGAAAATGTGTACGAGATCTCTACTCTCAAATGAGGGGCGATATATAGACAGTCAAAAGGAAGGCGTATGATGAGCATCTCTTCTCCGTGACATATATGCAGCTTTTCCCAAGCGTTACCAACCCTCCTATCCAGATATCACATTCACACACATTCATACACGTATATGCATATAGATATTGGAACCCATTGCTCGGGGATATACGGATATTCGCGAACGAGCTAGCAAGCTGAAGCGATAATTCGAGCGAGGAGAATCGAGAGAATCCACCAAGACAAGGGAGGGTTTTGCGTGGGCTCCGTGCGCCTGACACTCTCAGATAAGACGAGAATCGCTCGAAACCCTTCCAAGAAGATGCGGTGTTAACTTTATAACTCAATCACAATATAAAAAATACGTCATCACGGACCTTTGAAATACTTTTTCGTTTATATCCAATATACAATTTATTTGTGCGTTAATGACTTATTCTGTTACGAATTCATAACTAAACAAGAATACAATTCATTTTTTTTTTCTGAAACCAATGTACTTGTTTTAACCGTACTTTGTTGGAAGATTTGTAATAATTTTGTTTACCTGGTGAAGCGAATAAATCTTTATATATGAGAAAAGTTATACAGTTAATTGCATTCGTGATGCAATGAAGGAAAATTAATTGTTGGTATTTTACTCAAGAATACTCCGGTAGGAATACCGCGCAATTAACCCCCAAATGGTAGATACATTATGCGTTCCGTTGAACACGGTGGGGATTGTTTGGTTGAAAATTGTTGCACCGCGCTCTCAAGAAGCGAAAGATTACTAGGAAGCACTGAATGAGATATAGGTAACAGGGGTGCATCGTAAAACTCGCGATGAAAGTGTGAGGAGGAATTAAGTTGTGTAGCAGGGAAGAGGTAGCGAATCATCTTGAGCGAGAAAGAGCTTTGTGGTTGCACAAGAATTACGATGACCGAGAAATGGTACATGAGTGTACAGGGTGTCCTCAAACATTTGAAAAAAAAATTAATGATTTGTATGCTCCGATAGTTTCAAGAATAAATCCTTAATCATTTGATGACCAATGGTTGCGAAGTTATAAATCTACGCATTTGGGGCTTGCCACTCTCTTATCTCGTGATCACTATATTCCGATTCCTAATTAAATACAATCAGCGATCGGATCAAATCCATTAAAACTTGCCGTACGTGTATTAGGAGGAAAATAGCAGATAACTTTCTGTTATCAAGTTGCATTAAACAACTCGACTGATTCCTGCCTGTTAGGACACCATGTACAGAGGCTTGAAGTCTAACCATAGACAACACTTGGGAAAAGAGTAAAGTTTGCGTTTCGACGTAACGCGGGGGTTGTTTAGATGGACCTACAACGAACTAACAACACCGTTTAAATTCATTTTAGTGTGTAACCAAGTAAACGCCTGCACGAGGAGAGTTTGATGTTCTCGTAGACCTTCAGTGCTCATCGGTTAGCCTACACGTACCACGGTATGTACGTCGATGGTCAATGTATATGTTCAAACTCAGACATATAGCTTACTGGATACCTATTATGTGAACGTTTCTACAAAGTACCCCTCTCCGTTCAAAGAGGGTGAATGCGTGTTTCTCCGGTCGATAAGATTCATTGGTGAATTGCACCTATGCACAGATTGAAGCTCGAGAACTTGGGTCGAATTGAATAGCGTTGAATAGGAAATTCCTCCACCCAACGACTTCCGAAGTTCTAAGCTAGATGTTCAGATCTGGTTGCCAAAGGATATTATATTAAACAATGCCTCTGGTCAATGAACGGGATTTCATAGCGCCATAAATTATCAGGCTCTGTACGTTTAGAAATACTATCTTGTAGATTCTACTTTGAGAAATCTACCATTGAAGGAAGTGGCCGAGTTATGCCCGAGTTACCAAGTCTAGAAAATGTTGATGTCAAGTTGTTTTCCAATTATTGCATCACTATTTGAAGTTTTATTTTATCAGATGCAGAGATGCATCGAATCGAACAACTGCGATTACCAGAGGAAAAAATTAGGGAGCTTCCTGTCGCACAAAGTTAAAAGGTCTAACTATGGCTTCCTTTGCACTAAGCTGCTGCGTAAAGCGACGGAACTTATGCCAACAACAAAGAGACGGTGTTACTTAATGGGTGTCTTCGTTGCTACTACTTTTGTCTACAACAGTTTATCCACATTGAAGCTTTTCCAACCCAGGCTCAAAGTAAACCTTGTCATCCTTATCCTGGTTGTCGCTCGTGTCGCTTTCTACACAACAACGCCCACGTTTCCACCTTAGGAAAGTTCGCTACAAGGGATGCAATTGTATGTATACGTATACACCTCGCTTCAATGAGCGATGTCGATGATGGCAACTTCCTTGGGTTGTTCGCCAAACACGTCGGTGGGGCGTGCATCTAGCCTGGTTTCTTTGACACTGCTACATGCTACATATATTTAACCCTCTATCCGGAAGCAGCCAACATTTGATCAAGAACTTTTAGATGTTGAAAATGCAGCTTTAAACAGGACAAAGATTTTTCTATTGCGTATTTTTTACGCTACTTAATGTTGGCCGATAATTCGAGCATATAAGAACTTTCTGATGGATAACCACAAAGGCTTTACAAATGTTGATTTTGTTGCCAGTTGTTTGTTGTCAGCGGGCATCATCATATTTCAAGGAAGGAGCTACATTCACATTCAGAGACGACAGTGTTGACTGAATCCACAAATCAACAGCAAAACCATTTGTTTTAACAATATTTATCTATGAAACCCTTCTTCTACGATTTATTTATTGCCACATTGAACAAAAAGTTGTGAATCTGGGCCAACAAGACAATATACCCGCAATTGTACCCGATATCAGTATGGACTATATTTCGACAATTATTTCGTACCCCAATGAAATATTGGGTTGATAAAAGTATTACAAGAATGTTTGATAAATCGAACTATAGTAAACTCCGAGTTGGTATTCATCATAGATGTTTTCGGAGAGAAGAACATCGCTAACAATCCGATTCCGAATATTATGAAGAACGCTTCTAAATTAATTAGTTTCTGTATAAGCCTGGGTTGAAACAATTCTGGCCAGCATGGCGCAGAGCGCAGGTTTGAAATTCTCAGCAACTGTTTAAGTTATTGCATTAGATTGAACGTCTGTTGACTTTGAATATCCGAAGAAGTGATCGTTGTTGAGTCATTCACGGTTCACTCAAGCGGACTAGAGTCCAAAATACTTGTTTATAGTACTGGTAGCGCTTATAACTGAAGAAGCTTTTTCGGAAAATAAGCAGTCTACATTCCACAATCTTTGTGCAAGCTTAAAATCGGACGTTAATTTAATACCACTAACGCAGAACGATCAAGTTCGTTTTTTTTTCCGTTTTTGATGGCACGCAATGCTAAAATGTATCGCCACGATGTTTCGTGACTCATCGCGTTTTCATAGCATTTCAGGATTGATTGGCGTTGCCGAATATAGTGCCAGCATCAAACACTGGAAGGGGTTCGTCGTATACGCCTCGGTACACTTGAGGGATGGCTAGAGGATTCCACCCTCTTCAATATACTCCTGCTGCTTTCCCTCCATGTTTCAACTCTACCAATGGCTTCGATCTCACCATCCACACACCCACAACAGTTATATCTCAGCCCTCTCATTCTCCTGATTCCAGATTATCATACGCCCGACCTATTATGCAGAGTTAATGATGGCTCTGGATTCCGGGTAGATATACACCGTGATTGAAACACGGCCGGTAATTTCCGGTTATTTGGCGAATACTGTTCAACCCGATTCCTAGTGTGTTATGCTTGCTGAGTGCTGGCCTGGATATGTAATAGTGAATTAAAAAGCTCAACAGCAAAACTAAGCCCACTATAGCCAAGTAAATTGTGGAATTAACTATTGTTCGGAGAAGAGTCAGAAAACTCTGATTTTAACGAGTGGGCTTCGTTCGGCGCCTGTCTAGTAAGAGTTACGAGTTTTATACCTTTGCAAACTTGATCTTTTTATGGATTAGCATCTATGTTGGCTTTATGATATAGAAATCAGAAATAATGTGAGCTTCATTTATGAGATTATGACATCAGCTATTATTGTATCATCCTACGCCATGTTAGGTTATTTTGATAAACTATGAAATTATGAGAAGTAGAAATAATGTACTTACGTTGATAAGCTCGAATTTCTCAGCGTCCAAACTGAAACAGAACAAATATTTGGGTTTAGATTTATGGTTGTATCATTAGTCTAACCAACAATTCATCATGTTAGTATAAAAAATCATTCCTTGGTGGTTTGTGTCGTGTTTTAAAAAGTTGTGCCATCAAAACAGTTATTTTATCACAAAAGCCTGAAGAAAATGAACGACGTTGGATGAAAATAAAGATGGTCTCGTATAATTTATACGAGAATTCGCGGAGTAAACATATTACTGTTTAAATCGTGCTTTCCCATTGGAATTTCATGGAGACTGAAAATCAGTTTAATCGTAGAAGTCGAAATAATTTGTTAATGAGACGAGGGTGAGCAAATCATTTTAAATTCATAAAGCGTTTTTTGAGCACACGATTCCACTATCCATAACTAGCGAACTCCAAACTGGTAGCTTTTTGTCTCATTCGAAGGAACTATTTTCCCCGACGTATGCTCATATTCTCGCGAACTCTATATACAACATTTCTAGGATAACCGGACACCATCCGTCCAGCCTCCACAAACTATATAGCTGTTACTCTACAGGCAATTCTGAAAGTTGGTGGTTAACGGAGCCCTCTCACGATCCCGAGGCGTGTCTCCACAGGGCAAACTAATTTACCAACTAATTTTCGAAATAGGTATTCTGAATAGGTAGAGAAGGTTGGTTTGGTGATAGTCACGAAATTACTTTCACCCGGTGACACTATATCGTGTGCCTCTGGTGGTTATATGATGTATGCATGTACGTAATAGGATATACTGGAAGGGTTCTTCTGTACACGTGTTATACATATGTGGGAAGAGGCTTACACATCCTTTTCCTAGCCTCCGTAAATTTCTACGGACATATACAAAGATGAGCGTGGACGAGAAGTTATAAAAAGTCATAGCATTGAAGCAAAAGCAAAGAAGAAGCAAATTGTTATCACTTCAAAATATCAATGCATTTTTTATTCGAAGAAAATGTGATTTTTAAGAACAGCAAGTCAAGTCATATTCCAAGTACTCTTGCTGATAGATATTTGGAATGTCTTATAACAATACGTCATCAACAACAAGGGAACGAATTTATGTGAAGATAACTCGAAAGAGAATAATACTTTTTACCAAAATAATCAAGGCGGATTACAAAATGTATGGATTTTTTTCTCTCTCAGTATCAGACACTCAACGTGATGATCCGGAAAAGCTGGGGGTTTTGGCCGCAAAATCGTGCTCATCAACGTGGAAAAATCGCCTCTTATTCAACCCGGCGAGATGAAAAAACCCTCCCTCATAAATTCCCACCTGTTCCTTTAGCTATTGCACATTCTCAGCGCTTCAATTATAATAATTCATCTGCCGCGGAATGAAGCCATCTATACCTAACGTGGGGCAAACTCCGGACGAGCTTGAGAAAGTTTAGTTCAACCGAGATACTCCGCTTCGTTGGGTTATGCGTACTTCTATATGTATACGTGTGTTATATTCGTTCTAGCAATATTTAAATCCAGGTAAATCTTGCAAAGATACACCACATTACTGACAAATCTTATGTACATACCGAGCACGATTTATGTACGAAAACGAAAAAAAAACTAATGCTGGGCCACATATTTTCGCGATCACAATTTCATCACTCTTTTCTTGCTTCGCATTAAATATCCTCTTGACTATAATTCCCTATAATATAATATAATTCTAATTCACCTTGACGAAGCAACAAAGTAGACGTTTTGCAGAATTACTTTCAAGCAACGTAGATGGTACACGCGGGAAGAAAGATATAGGCGAGCAAAAAATGGAGAAAAAAGCAGTAAAAGCTAAAAGGTCGTTATATGGTTGGAGTCTAGCAAGTGACCCTCATTTCCCAACCCACTGATTTGACCGGTGGATCTAATAACTTGGGTTTTTTTACTCTTTTTCTCTCTCTCCCTCTCTCTCTTTCGAAATGAGTCTGCAAATTGCTGGGAAAGCTCATTGGTCTCTAAATCAGATGAATCTTTTTTCAGCGCTATTCGAGTGAGTTTTTTAGACCTAGATCTGCTATTGCTTGATTTGTGAAATATCGCTTCAATTATCATTAGCACAGAAGGAAAGCTGGCTGTGACTATTCAACGCCAGCGAACTCGAGAGGTATGATTGATCGGCGTAACAAGGCGTTCCCTCGTGTCCCTCAGATTCTTCAGATTTCATCGACCTTACTCAAACGAACATAAAGCTATTGTGGCAACGCTCGGCTCTTGAATTTCCACGTAACGAGGGTAAAGGAGATTACTGAAGTCGCGCTCGTTACAAACGGTATTCCCGCCTGACTCTAATTTTCACTTTGCTTGGCTTCATGATTGCTGCGTCGAACGTACTACCTTCTCTACGCTTCGTAATGCTTCTTGCCATAATCAACCCTCTGGTGTCTCTTTTCTCAGTGTATAATTCGGCTCGAATTCATCACCTCAGGGTGAAATAACGGCAGAGATTTCCACTCCCGTATAATTCGCAGGTATACGCACATAGAAACCAGATCACATTGAATAATCCGCTTTACGATGATTGATTCGTTAATGAAAATAGCTGAATGTGCTATTTAGTAACGTTGAATCAAACGCAAAAAAAAAAAATTTTTTTATAACGGTGAATAGCTCGCGATAAAAATTGTAGGCACCTCCTAAAATTCTGGCAACGTACCAAAATCTCTATTTCTCGCCACGATACAGAAGCTTTGTGCTAGGTTTTATATTTAAAAAATGTATGTACATTTTAACTTTTCACCTATTAGGGCCTGCTTGCAAATCATTGAACAATGGCTGTCGTGTCTTTCTTTTTTCATCTTTTTTCCTCTTTTGCTAGGGCCCGCGCTCGCTCCGATTTGCCGGTGCTCGCCGTCGTTCCCTCTGCCAACCGCCTCGTACGAGGACAGGTTTTCCATAGGGAAAACACTTCTCGTGTCTCGTCCTTTATGTGATAAATGGCATTTATAATTCTAATTAATTTTGTAGTGTCCTTATTAATATTATTAATATTTATAAGAATTAATATAATAATGTTAATTATTATAAATAAATAATTATTATTCCTTATTATTTCTACTATATTCGACTGCCACGAAAGAGGGCCTGGCTGCGACTGAGTTGCAGACCGTGGCGGCAACGGCTGAGACAGCCATGGTGGGGATAGTGAAAACACACGGATCGCAGCCAGCGTGCGGGCCCGGAGGCGGGTGGAAAAGCGCACGCGGCGGGAAAAACCAAGCTGACCGCCGGTTCTCCTTACCGTGCGCGCTCTCCGCTCAACCGCGGGCCATTTCTCCCACCTTTTGCCCCGACCGCGATAAGCGCTTACCTCTGGTACACTACACGGATAAAACATGAAGTATTCAAGGGGTTGATTCGAAACGTAAACGGACCCACATATTTATCCAAATATGCACGTGTATATGAATGTGCATATATTTTCATATGAATGCATACCTGGCTAGTCTCATTTGGAACTTAATCGCGAAGAGTTAGAGAAACATTGTCCGGCGATGGGCTTAACGAGTGTTGTTTCTGCTGTACATGGAACACCTGAATTATCTTGTGGACGTGTGCTAACGAACATAGGTCGTAACGTATAGACATGCATGTGGCAGAACACAATACTCGTTGTTTCGTTGGATTTTGCTAGTGCCGTTCCAAAGCATGGAGAGAGTACCACGGTAAGAGAAATGTCGAGAATTAAAATCGCTTTATCCTCTCTGTTGTGTCTCCGTACCCACTCCTCGTCGAGTTACCGCACATTTCCTCCTCGCAGTACACAGTACTGACCAGCAGTCTAGCCCCAGGCTCCTGAACATAGCCATGCCAAGACCAGAAGCTATAGAGACTGCGTAGTAACCCGCGAATGACCCTCGGATAGAGATTTTCACAGTTGTTACCCCGTGGTCGGCCATGATCTTGGTCAAAGTGTATACATTTCTCATAAATAACTGTCGCACTGTATTTACTGTATCGTGCAACCTTAATTCTTTCCTCCATGCACTTTTTCCACGCTGGTTACGTCCCAGTTGGAATATTTATACCCCGGGGATTATCCAATCATACGGATGATATTTCGTACGTCTTAATTCTCAGAATCAAATGGACTGTTACGAGATCCGAGAATGTCTGATGGTGTAATATTTATTTCATGGAATAAGCACGATTTAACAACATTGTTAAGAGATTATTTACGTTTTTAATTATATCACGAGAGACGGTTCGATAATTAGATACTTCTCTTGAAACATAAACCCTATGATCTTATATTGAAGGTGTTCCAGTACTCGTATAGCTATCTCTATACACCACTCATTGAAGCTCGAAAACGATATCAATTTTTCATTCTCCCTCGACGTATTTTTCATTTCTACGATGTTTTTTTTTTCATACTAGTATAAAGCAATGAAACAGAATGGTTTTATTTTTATTTTATTTTTTAGAGGATTGGTGTGGCAAACATTTTTCTCTTCCAGGATTCAAAGACCAGAAGTGTAGCCCAGAGGAAGTGAAAAATCGTTGGTTATTGTTGCTATCGTTCACGAATGATTCGAGAATTATGAGTGTTGTTGTTTTTCCTTATACATCGTTTAGAGCCGTTCAGTGCAGCAATAATTTTGATTTCCACTCATCTCATCTGCGGCCATCGTTTAACCATTCCACTTTTTTTTTTCTATTTGGCCCTCACTCGAGTTCAAGTGCTTTGTTTCCTCCCTCGTGTATTTCTCTTCTCGGTATTTTACTCGCACTCGCATTTAGACCAGAATTTTATATTCGTGGAATTGTCTTTTTACATCGTTGCTGATCCTCGAGGGACGCGTACGGTAAAGTCTGTGCTGTTTTTAGCCGATATCGAAGCACATATTCCGTATCTAAAAAAATTGTGGTGTAAATCCGGAGATGCCAGGTCGGCAGCCGAGTATACTCGACATTTTCATTTCGCACTGGCGAGCAATTTGCAGTTTTCCTCCACGGTGATTAAGATGCTTAATCTGTGCACGAGAGCGGCTGCATACCTCTCCGACTTCATCCACTTCCCACTCCACTCCTACTACTCAACTCTCACATTGCACTTTACGTATAAGCTTTGTGTATGTATATATAAGGACGTAGTACTTCGCACTGATGGTTAAAACTCGTGCTGTGGCGGAAGAGGAAAAAGGCCGAATAAAAGGGTAAAGGTACAACAAAGTGCGAAGATACACGCGTTTCTGGAAAGAGGTGAGAACGGATGGAAATACCCAGGAAGGTTGGCAAAATGCAATATATAGAACTACGCACGAGTCTGTAAATGTGTACACACATACTGTTTATAGTGTTTTAAAAACTTTTTTTTTCACTTCGTTCACTTTACAAAATAGGTTTATTGAATAAAAGGTAAGCAGACCAAAATTTAAAGGAGGTTTGAGTCTTAATCGTGGAGGTTGAATATTCCAATTCCTTGCAATATTTTCCAATCCTACTGGCCTCTAATCATCCTCATTTTTCCAAGCATTAATAATGACTTAAATTCACTTTTGGTCGACGTTCGACCGTTACTTTGCGGAGGTGGGTTGGGACAGAGGAAGTCTAATATACGATTGCAAGAACGGATGATAGAATTTGAAATGAACTGGGTGGTTGATAGTCGAACCGCAGCATACAGAGACTCGATTCTTGTACGGCAGTAGCGTATGAGAATTCGTGCGCTTCTCGCGTTCTACCGATTAGGCGGAACTCCAATTTAGTACGGTTAACAATGTTCCGCACTCTCTGTAGCTGGAGGTAAAGGAATGAAGTAGAATCAGTGCAGACTGCGAACCAGACACCGGGCTACCTCCCTTCTGCAAACCAGCCATACATACACTCGCGTAATATTCCGCGGAATATGGAGGCGCCAGATAAATTCTAGTGGCAATTAGCGGCAGTCCGCGATAAAACCCATAATCCGAGACTCCAACTCAACGCTCGCCCATTGGACAATGTTATTCCATACCGTGCCATCATAGCTATAGTGCTCTAGTCTACTTCCTAATTTCATACATGTATAATGCACAAGCATAAAAAGGTACGTATAAAATGAGCTCATTCAGTATGGAGGAATGTTAAAACGTTACAGATTCGTGTTTAAAAAAATTACTTTTCAGATTTGCAGCCTGACTCAATTACCAATTGCTGTTCGAAAATATTGTCCATGAATCGATCATTGTAAATCAATCCGTCATGCCCTCAAAAAAGGCATGCAGAGCTTTTTCTCGTTGATGTAAACGCGTATTTACAATTCCATGAACGGTGATGTAGAAATTGAAATGTTTCACGACTTTTCATGATAAAAATCTGAAATTTTCATCCAACAGTTTGGTCACGACTTCTTCGCTTGCTTATTTAGAGGAATATATAAATTTATATTATACAGCATTTTTACGAGGTTGCAGGGAAGATTATCTTGTTATGGCCGCAGGAAGATACTGAAAGATTAATCCTGCAACTTCAAGGCTTTTCAAATATTCTCACTCGGTCTGTGAGCTTAAAAAAGTTAGCTCATTTCATTACGAAATTCCATTAACCCTTGATGGCAAGTTCGGCTTTGAATAATATGCACTTCACTTTTCTACATCGAGTTATATCTCAGTTTTTGCGACCCACTGAATCCTCAGCAAAATAAGTGGATGAGTCTATTTCTTTCGTTCATCTTCGATATTCTTACAGAGCATTATTTATTGTTCTAACTATTTACTATGCATAACAAAACGTCCATTTCGACACGTACAATGAAAAATCTGTAGATCCGGAAATTTCATATATTATGCATACCATTTTTTTTATGTATTTACAGAGCGCAGCTTTCACAAGGAAAATCAATTAGTCCAGTGGATAAGGTCTGGGCTCTTACGCCACCGGGCCGCAGGTTTCAACTCCGGCCCAAATACCGAGAGCAAAAGAAACGAGAGATTTTGTGGGTGAGGTTTTTGAACAAACGGTGCAGCTGACTTGATATTACAAAAACGTTTTTATAATTTGAGATGAAATAAAAGTTTTAGTATTCAAACAATCAGCTCTTGAAGCATTTTTTTTCCAAGCGGTTAAGAATTTGGGTTCAAAGTTGGTGGGAACCGATCTGAATAGAAGATGCGGGTGAAAGCACTTGATCGTTTGACGGTGAATACACACGTCGTAGTTATAGTCATGAATTATCTAGATCCATCGAATCGCAGAGAGATGACTGGACCAAACGTTGGTCAAGCCCTTACACAGTCTCTCCCAACTAGTTCGGTACACACAAAATGTTGTATTAGCAACGCGTAGGCGCAATGTGCCTTAACACATACTCATACGTATACACACTGATACACATACATACTTTGAGAGAGAGAGAGAGAGAAACACACGTGGAAGCTTAGCCATGAGTTATGGCTTTCGAGGAAGGCAGGAGAACCCGGACGGTACGGTTGCCAGTGGTTAATTATACGGTAGGATTAGCTCGACTCGCTCTACCACAAACCCACCTCTATAATTTTCTCGAGGCTTCGAATTCGAGTGTAAAGCTGGTAGCCGATTGCTGTACTCTAAATGCCCTTCATTCGTTGGCTCACACCCTTGTCCACCATCACCTACGACATTCAGTCTGATTGGTGGCTATACTTGAGTAAACACTTTAGAAGATGGGTGCAGCTTCAGGCTCATTGAATCGGCCTTCATTTAACATGTATGCTCAGACTAAAACATCTCATAACTGGAATACCTAGGAATTATGTTGGCACACCAATTTCCGTGACAATAGTCGCGTTTAAGCTTTCTGGGTGCGACACTCCTCCCTTGCATGGTAATCGTACGCTGGGTGGAACAAGCCTTTGATGGGTTAAATTATCACCATCTACCTTAGTCAGGGTGGTTTAGGAATTTCGGGTTCAAGGCAGTGGTCAATTACCATCGCTAATCTATCTTTACCTTATTCCATGAGCTTCAGGTATTGCATGAACTGCGACAAAAATCTGTCAAAATGTAATTGGTGTCCCGACTTATCAAAATGAAGATAATGAGCTTTTATAATTCTGAAACCTTCCAGACTCATTTTAATCTTTCCAATCTTGAGTTAAATCGAATGTATTGAGTACAGTGTTCAATTAAGTCTGTGACAGTTGCGATATTATATTTTGAAATTAGTTTCGTAATTTTCGAAATTATAAAACGATTTTTGACCAAATTGAAAATGGCCATTACCAAGGCATCGTGAAGTATTGAATCTGGTGTGCTGTGAAGATACGCCATCTTGGTTATAGCTACACAGCAGATGCATTCGGAAAAGGGAAGTTTTTATGGAGCTCTCGATTGTTACTTCTACCACGCACTGCGATATGTGCCATGCCATCAATGGGACAAGCCATTATTTTTTTCCATCGAGAACAGCAAACGGTGCAACATCGAAACGAACGAAGTTAACGCGAAGGTGGAGAACGAAGTAAGGCGAACTCGTGGAAAAGATATGGGTGGCGCATGACTTCGCGTAATGTCGTACTTCCCTTACACACCGACCAGGGAGAAGACGCGCCTTATCTCGTTTAGTATTCCGGCTTCGCGAATTCATTCGCCAATAACGATATACCCGGCTACTCTCTAGACTCTAGACACTTTTCCACACGGTTTGTGGACCATGATATATTTACACACAGGGACTCGATTCGATTCGCATTTCTGATGATGCCAAGAAAACTCGGGTTCAAACGTGAGGACGTTCTACAATTCCCATGAATTATTAAAGTTTCACGACTAAGATTGTCGAACATTTCGTTATTTATATCAAAGGTTAGATCAAAGGGGGAAAACGGCGGGTTAGATCAACTGAGGAGTTCTGATATATTGTTGAACACAATTGAATTGCAACGTTTCGTCATGCGGCAATGTGTGGATCATTGAATACTGAGTTTTGAATCATTGACTAAGCGGTTAAATCACGGCGAACAGGGTCGCGTACAGTTTTAGAGTGTTCTCTGAAATGATTAACGCATGGATTAATCATTAAATTATTCTGAAATCTGTTTGATACGATATCCGCGTCAATTCGAGAACGATGCAACAAAATTGAGAGCTTAAGCAGCGGTCGATGGCAAATACTAGAAAAAGATTTAAGATTGATTATACTTCGAGTCAAAAGTCATTATAACTTGAACTATTACGAACTAAGTGAATTCGTACTCCAAGTATTCCACTAAATCATTTAGAAAACAGTAACAAGTACTTTTGCTGTTAGTACCAAAATTTCAATCAGATATTTTCGGAAAGTCGCTGGATTTATTGAAGTACCGTTACTGTCGAGATATCCGTAAAGTTCATATTGTAATAAACAGTCAACGATGCTTGTCATGAGATTGTTATTTTCTTGAGATACGTATCCGCATCGTATCATTACAACTCGTCCATCGTCAATTCAAGACTTTCATAATACTGATCAAAAACTCATAAAAGAAAATTGTAAATTGCAAGACGAGATAACTCGATGAAGCTGAAGTTCTCATCTGTCGGAGGAAAGAATTTCGAATCAAGAAGTGCTTATAAGGCACTCGTAAAATTCGATAATGGTCATCGTCCCGCTTCCATGTTCTTCTTGCTCGATATTACCGGAACCCACCCTGATATACGGTTATTTCTGATTGAAGTTGCTGGTGAGCCGAGGGCGTTCTTCAACTATCATCGTAACTCTCGATCTCTTAACGATCTTTCGATGACGCTTCGGACTTCTTGACATAGTCAGCATTTTGATAAGACAAGAATCACTCGTTCTCACTCCAATCGCTGTCGAATCGTTGGAATAATAGTTCCTAACAATTTCGTAGTTGCTCGGAAAATTTGGAATACTTGTGAACAAGTATGTTACAATCAAAACCACTCAGTATTGAAAGAACGAAATGGTTGATATTGTTATAATCTCGGTTATGATCTGTTTGAGGATGAACACTCAAAGTGATAAAAAGTTTTCAACATATATATCAATATAACACAATCTACTCTTAAACTGTTCCGTAAATAGTTGTAAGTCTCTAGATACGTTAATTAATATACTGGTGGAAACTTTGAAAGAATTTCATTCTGGGCAAAGGGTGAACAGGAAGGGTGCTATGAATGAAATTCTATCTAGAAAGACTCTATGAGATATTGCGGATGAAAAAAAAAAGCGGAAGCATAGAAGAAGAAAGGGCGAGAAAGAGAGAGAAAAGTTGTAAGAAAGAATGGTTTTTCTCGGTTCCGGATACCGCGTACTAGAAACTACGCGCAAACATCGTGAACGGGTATGCAAGAGGTGATTCTTCTTCTTCAGGATTTATTACCCCTCGCTCAACGGAATTTTACTCGTGCCTCAACGGATAAATGCAAGACCTTCGCTGGGTTTTTTCTATGCATGTGCAGTAGTTAGTAGACAGTAGTAGTTGTAGTAGGAAGCTTTAGACTGGAAGGTAGCCATAGTGGGCTGGAGATCTAAGACAGAAGGTAGACCCAAAAAAACAAAAGGCAGGAAGAATAAACCCAGCTGTGAGAGTATTGATCTTCTGTCTATGTACCAGAACGAGGGATAGAACAAAAAAAAAGGGAAAAGAAGTAGAAAGAATCGAAGAAGTGGTGCACGACTGAGAAGGTGTATTTCGACTCATGGTCGCGCGGCAGAATTACTCAAAGAAATATTGGAATAAAAAATGCTGTAAGAACGAATAGACTCGAATAAAGTGCCGATGTTGTTTCGTCGTTGCTCGCGAGTGTCTTCTGTCCATCTTCATGCTCCGCAACCTATACACATACATATGTTTAGACTCACGTCGAATGTATTCATCGTGATCTCCAATTGTTACGTTGCTCTGCAGAGAATTCGTGAGATTCGATTTCTACCGGTCACATGGATATTGGAAATAAGTCAGATCGTGCAGTCCCGTAAACTTGTTTTGTGTACATACTTTCAGAGCTCTAACAAAGAATACCTCGAGTTTGTATATTTCTCCAAATGTTTTTACATTTTGTAACTTGATTTGTAAAAAAAAGTCGATCTACAGGGCGCACTGAAATTTATAGCCATCATTTTACAAGTAAATCGATTTAAAAATAGTGGAAAATAGTCTCCATTCATTTCTGTATCCATTAGAAGCTTCATGAGACAATAAGGACAAATAATCAGTATGAAAATCCACGGTACGTATATAAACAGTTGGGCATATATGTTTTACCGGCTTTTCCTCTTAATGATCTTTATTAACGATTCCCAGTCATGTTATTCTGTTTTTTCTCATGCCAAATAGAGTTGAAGTTAAATAAATTAATTAAAAATAGAATAATTCCATGAGAACCGGCATAAAGAGGGCGGTCTCGTAGTGAGAATTACACAACAACATGTGGAATATCGTCTCTATCGTTGTCGAGTGCGCGCGCAATCCTTTTGCATTGTTCGTGATTCACTCGCGATGATAATAATACTAATACATTACCTCATCGCGGGCCAAGTCCTTTCGCAAGCGATGTTTTTCCCGCGACCTGCCTTGATCCTCGTCATGCACGATTTCTGCATACATACAGGGTCTTTCAAAACTTTTGTCGTTCCACCGTATTTCTTTCAGTCAAGATGTTGTTAATCATGATAAAAAATAAATAAAACTGGGAAAATCAATCTTTCTTCATTTCCGATAGAAATCTATAACAAATATATTTCAAAGTCGACACAAATTGGAAATGACTCTCAATGCCAGACTGATAATTTATCAACTGGAAGCAATACAACGACTGGAGAACCATCCTCGGTATTTAACCTCTCTGCGTTTGAAATATAAAGACAGAGCTCTTTATCCCTCGGCTTCATTTTCTGCATATATATATAGAGAGAGAATCGTTCTGATTTGTCGATAGGAAATCGAGATTTCACCGATAATTGCTTGCATCGTCGAACGATTTTCGTTGACCGTAAGGAGAAGGTGGGACGGTCTGATAGGAAGGCTGGTAAATTCTGATAGACTGGAACAAAATGTAGGGAATGAGAATGAGAAAAAAAAAGACGATTAGGAAATTGCTGGTATGGAAAGAGTAGTCTGCTCGTTTAATTTCGTACAGACTTGTGATATCGAAAATATCTGTCCTGATCAGCACCTAGTCTACAACATTCTTTTCCTTCGTTCTGCTTTCATTTTATTTTGCTGTTAATGTATTATCAAGTACACGACGATGCACTCGATAGTTTGACATCTGAAGTGTATCAAATATAGATTTTTGTCTTCTGTTCAAACCTCGTTTTTGTCATTGAGCCAAAAAACCATGATTTTTTGTCTCAGATCTCTGTTTGATGTAATGCCACGATATTTGTCTTCCTATGGACGGGGTTTATGTTTTTACGGATTTCGGGTTCCTCGCCATTTTTGGCATCGATTTTCAATAGTTTGAAATAGATTGAAAATATAGGCCAGCTAAATGGTAAGAAGTAGAGAACATATTGTCAAACAGGGCGATTTAGAATATCCTTTTTTGGTGCAGACGAACGTAAAACAATCGGCGGAAAAACGCAGGAGTTCTCTACGTAACGACGCCTATGGTCTGTGTTACTCATGATACGGGTATTTCCAATGCCACTGCTTCCCATGAAACGTTGAGAGTTGGTAAACTCGCTGCGAGGCATACAACTCTGTCTCACTCTCGCTCTTTCGCTTTTACTCTGTCTCTGTTTCACTCTTTTTCTCTCGCTCTTGGCTTTACCACGATTCGTGCGTACCTTTGCATGGCCGTATGCTCGTGTATACGTGAGTTTGTTTATTGACATATGAGCGAATGATCAAGAGCAGATGCAAGCACCGAAGTATTGATGGAAACCCTACACAGATGCAGATATACTACACGTTCAACGCATTGAGTTTAAACGCTTCTCAATTCTGAAGCACTCATATAGGACACATATAGAGCAGGATCATCAAACGATAGAGGTTCGGTATAAGGCGGTATTGATATTGCGCTATTGCCATAGTATCGTACCAGTCAGTGCTCGAGGGCTCTTGAACCAACGCGTACTATAGCAGCTCGAGATCGGCTCGATTTAACTATGAGAAAATCGCGCCCTTTGCTCACTCACGAACCTCTGAAACAAACCTTATTCAAAGCACGAATCGTGCATGAGAAAAAGGAATTATTAGCTCCATTGAAGAGTCTGGGCAAATCAATTATTCTCAACTATGTTAACTTCACCTTCGTTTCAAGAAGTCAATTTATTTTTTCACTACAAACGTGGAAAGATGGAATATCTGTTCTGCATATATCCGTAAGAGATAGAAATGTTTTTCTGTCTTGCTGGGTTTTTGACTTATACTTGAAGCCCGAGAAAATTGCTCGGTTTGAGAAAATTGCTGCAATTTCATATCGAAAAATCCATATAGATGGCGTTCCAGGTAATCATAACTGATCGGCGAGTAAATTACAAGGATTGGAAGTTTTGGAAAGGTTTTTACAAGATTTTAAGAACGGTTTTGGTTTTACTCCAATTTCGGTGCTTACATACGCCTGTACGCAACGCACGTCGATGTAGTGTCAATCACGTAGCACGATGTGATTTTTATACTTATTTTGAAAATTTGATGTGTTCCCTTTTCCTATTTTAGACTATACTATACAGTGACGAGAAAAGTATGTATATATTTACGTAAAAAAATCTTCACATCGGACCAATGTTTCGAATGCGAGTATATCCTGTGGTAGTTTTCTACTGAATGTACGACATGCATATTGCACGCGCTCGTGTAGATGCACTCGCATATTTTTCTTCGGCAACTGATGTCCACTGAAAAATTCTATGCATTCTCGAGAGCATTTCCTCTCATACGGGTTTGCTGTATAAAAAAAGATACATATGTGGAAGGTATAACCGGACGATGGGTGTTCCAGTTCCCAGTCTTATTGGTACAATGCAAAATTCAACAACGAATAGGATAAAATTTTTCTACTGTCAGAATACACGTTGGAAAACAAGGCAAACGAGTTAAACATCGAGAGAGAATTCACCTGCTAGTGCAATCGCAGATTTTTCAGTAGAACAGATGGGTGAATATTTAAATAATAAGAGGAATCAAATAAATTTAGAAACGATGTAAACCCGCATTTCTACAATTTGTTCTCTGGATGATGGAGCATAAATGCTGCCGCGCTGAATCTGCCAATCATAAAGTTCACGAAATTCATTCAACTCATAATAATAACATTTGGTAACGCATCTGCATGTAAAACAATGTTCTTTCTTCTTTTCTGGCATTTCATTTATCACGAGTCTCCCTTACACTCGAGAACGATATCACATGTAATAGTTACAAGAGTTACCCTGCACGTGCAACAGGTTTCTTTGCTCTGCTATGCAGCAGCCAAAACGATCAAGGGAGTCAAAGTTTTACCACAGACATACTGCGGCTCATCATTGGGTTCTCTATCTCCTTTTAGTATTCGTAACAACAACATCAAAATCAAGTGTGGTCATCTCTGAACAATGTATTTTTCCTCGTTTCTAAACCTGACCGATTCAATGGATGGAGGCAAAAATATTCCAACGAGTTTTTCACCGCGGGCTCTTCTGTTATTTGATTTTTTAACGCTTCCGGCTGGTTCTGTTTTGATTCAAAAATGAAATTAGTGTTTATTTATTTCTGGCATGGAATAGTTATTTTCTTTATGAAAAAAAAAAAATTTTTTGCAGGAAAAAAGAGATTTCTATACTGGCTTACAGATATGTCAGTGTTTCAGACTCTGTGATCTATTTTTTTTTTCGTTTCATTGTTGGAACGAGCAATTTTCGTTGCCCGCGACGTTGGTCTGTTTGGTTTTTTTTCTCCATTTTACAGCGCAGTCTATGTTCAGTGAGTTTGGAAGTGCTAAAAAATGTTGTGATCGATATTCACGTGTTAACAGAAGAAGCTTCCTACGTTGAAGGCAGGTGTTAATTGATTGATGAGAGCCATACGTTGACCTCCGCATGTAGGACTGTTGGCCAAGCTAAAACGTTGCTACTCTTTAATTAGTGACAACGCCGCAGGAACGATGGCAGAATCAATTTGTGCTGATGTAACGCAACGTCATTTGTTTGCACAATCAACCAAATTTGTCGATACAGCCGATCGCCGGTGTACCAGATTTTACCCAGTTAACAAACTTGATCACTGTAACGAACCTCATACACATGTCTCAACCATTTAGTATTTTCGGAACAAATTACAAAAAAACCTTATGTTTACGAAATATTTGGTTCAAATAATAAATTTATAACTAAAATTATATTGTGCGATTCAAAAAAGAAAACTATAGGAACAAAAGGTTGCCTTCAACGATAGCCCAGTTTATGCCTGTTGTAATTACATGGAGCTTCGTGTAAAGTTGCTTCGAGTGGTGAATGAAAGAAAAAAAAAAATATATCAAGAGAATAAGAAGAATTTTGAATTCTTTTTTGAGAATAAGAAGAAATTTTAGTAAGAATTTTGAATAATACACCGTTATCCCCAACAAAGTTTTATTCGTTTTATTGAAAATTCATATACTTGACGATGTTGTAGAGATTCATTTACTGCAGTATGAGTTTCATTGCAACATGAGTATCGCAATGTGAACTCGACTTTGGTGAAGCAGTCTATGGTATAAATTATAATAGAACACCAAGAGCTGGACGAAAGTCTGAAGCCAACTTCTTGCTAAAGACAAACTTCATCCTGGCAATGACTGCCGGGGAAAAGTTTCGTTAAAGTTTTTCACGAGTGAAAGAGCTTCGAAACGTCGACACAATGGTGGAAGGTTTCACACGGACACACAAGTATAAGTTCTGCCATAACTGGTTTCACTCTTGTCTCACACACTGCTCCAAATCGAGCTATAAATTTTATTTTATTCGAAGCTTTGAAGTTGCGACTTTAAACGATGAAGTTCGATCGCCAAATCAATACGAATTTCGATAAAATCTCTGATTATTTTCGAATAAGAATAAAGATTCTGAGAGAGAAAAGGCACGATTCCGAGTCCAATAAATATCCCCTCCCACCTTTTAGTTTTTTCATTTCATTTTTATCATCAATTGAGCAAAACATATTGAAAATAATAATAATAATAACAGAAGGACATCATGCAAGTAAAAATAAATCAGAACTGAGTAATGACTCACTCGCGGACATTTGAATATTTAATGCGGCGAGTTTTTGTGAATCCGACGGGTTGAGCTCAAGACCAAGTAGTTTATAAATAGCTTCCAAATACCAATCAATAATCTTAAAGTAGATGACGAATCACGACAAAGGCGTTTTTACAATCTTGCCGATTTTACTTATGCATTAAAGACGATATTGTCGGAAAATAAAAGAAAAGGCTACACAAAGAAATTGATTTCATTTTTATTTTTTGTGTTAATTAATTTGTGATTTTTATAATTATGATTTTTTTTGTGATTTTTCAATTCGGTTATTTGTCGACGACATGTATTTCTTCCTGAAACTATAAAGATTCGTTTCCATAAATAAAATGATGGTTGTGAAGAATGCGACACTGATTTACAACTGGCTGATGCATACGAACCATTGCAGTTGTTATTCTCCGTAAATATTTAAGTGATGCGATGGATAGTGCTCACGTACGAAAGTTGATGGAAATATATATATATATATATATGTATATAGGCACAAACGTAACAGCATATAGACGACATAGTTCGACGGAAAATCGTACATAGTTCCGACAGGTTGATTTACAATTGTTCTGCGGAGGTCCCAATGGGCCGTAGGAAGTATACGTGGTCTGTGCGAAAGGTATCATTGGAAGGACTGTACCGAGAGGATTGCCCATATGGTATGTCGGAGCACCAGAGGCCTTCAAACCCATAAACTTCGTGCTACTGAAAGTTTATGGACGTTATACGTGGATTTATAACGATCAACGGATTGCTGTTGGAGAAAGAGAGGGACCGTAGATTTTTACAGACGATTACTGTTTCTCTCTTTGCCTATCCTTCTTCTCTACACTCATAGAGTATGAATGCATTCACAAGGCCATATATTTATATATTTATGAGTACATAGACATATAAACGTGTAGGGATGTAGTAGATCTGGATGTAATCTGTTTATATCGTGTGCTCTAGAGATCATTGAGATGTTTTTATGTTCACCGTTCTTTATGCTCTTCAAAGAGACGGAAAGTCCCTGATGTTAGCTTCTCGGATACAAGTTTTTGCAAAAATTGCGTCTAATCTTTAATGGATGATTATGTTGCAAGATTCTGAAGAAAAAAGTCGTTAGTCTATGTTTTGAGCCGATGGATAGTAGACGGAATTGAAATATGCACGAATATCTATGGTGTCCAATCTAGTGGAGCGACGATGATAGAAAGTGGTTCACGAGCAATCATTAATTAATCAATATTTCGTAAATAATGCGTAGGAGATAAAAATGGGTGATCGCTCTTTTCTTAGTGATTTCACGATCTTTTTACCCCGTAAATTTCAAGCCAGACTTCTGGCATGCTACGTGTGTGTTCGTATAAATGTAATAAAAGTTATAGGATACTTATGGAAGACGTCGCAGTAAGTGATATAAAATACTGTAAAATTGGATTCCATTGTCGATTTCTTTGAAATAAGTGGATAACATGGACGACTGAATGTCCGATTGCAGAGATCGATTGAGCGCGATGAAACTGAATTCCGGTGATATTGTTCAGCTTCTCTCCTTTTAGCTTGGTCAAGCGAAGAGGACGAGTGGGTACCATCTGGCACATAGCTCTTTCATGCGTTGTTGAAAAACATCGCTTTGGAGCAACTTGAATGAAATTGGATCGCGCTCAAACGCACTCAGGTAAATATAGTAGCAAAAAAAAAACAGCGATTGTATATACGAGTAAGGAAAAGAGAAAAAAGATAAACATAGAAAAAATCATTTAGTACAAAGGGAGGCACGAGACAAAATGGAGTTTCGTGTTTCATTCGAAAAAGGTGAGAATCCGCGGTGAGTTAGAGCCACAAATGTCGTGACTATTTTGTATATCATAGAGCTGCGATATATCCGGTTGAAGAGGCCGTAGGCCCCAGACGCTTTAATTTTAGAGAGTGCATCATTTGCATCGTGGTTGGGACGAGATCGTGAAACGTAGTGGTAGCAATATGTCGCTAGTGGGCAGGTTTCGTTGGATACAGAAAACGAAATATCGTAGAGTGCGCGCGAGGGAGGCTAGAACGGAGGGCAAAACGAGGGAAAGAGATCTGTCAAGGGTTTCTCTTTTTTTTTTGCCATAGTCAGGTTGCGCGTCGAGGTCATGGTGGACAGTGCGAGAGAGACGGATAGAGAAAGAGAGCAGCATCAAATGGGCACCGGGTGGAATTCCGTGATGGATGGCTCGCATATTTTAAAACGGTTGGAGGATGGGCTCTGGCTAGCCCATCTCGTTGGTTTCAATTCCCTCCCCCTTTTCTCCAGTAGCCCTTTTTCTATCTGTTTGTCAGACCAGTTGGGTCGGGAGTTGCATCCTCGACCCAGCTAGCACGTCCCCATATACTCGTCTCGACCTTCTCTTCGAGTTTCTTTCCTTTCGTTCGCTGCAGCTTCTTCTATACATTCCAGATGTCAGCTTCCCAGCTCCAAAGGGAGCTTCCACCTTAAAAAATTGACACAACAGCGGAGATGCATTAACCTTCGATGCATTAGTCTGTAGCTACTTTCTTTTCGTCATCCGCACATTTACCTAAGAAATGGAAAATTAAAATGCTCCTGTGACGACATCCCAACTATATAAGCATGTTTCTAATTCCGAGATGTCTTTTCGTACTTCGTGCTCCATGAGAATTCAATGAGTTTTCATAATAATATTTTTTAAGGAACTTCCACTGGATTGAGTGTTAACTTTCATCTAGTGGTTCTATTCATCATTTTGTTAACTGAATAGAGGTGCAGTTTGATTTACTATCATTTGGTTGAATTAAGTAAATTTTTATCAACTGAATATATTGTTTTTTTTGCTGGTGAAACGTTCAATGACAGCAAAGACAACTACACACCAAAGTATAATTGTTGGAACCTAAATATTTCGCAAGCTTGATGCAAAAGTTTCCGAATCATTTCTCGTCATACACTTTCATTTCGTTTTCTCCTCCTCATTCCCTCCCTCATCGTTATTTGGCTTTGCTTCTGTTTTCGCTGTCACTAAAAATCTCCCGTCGTGTATGTACGATTTTCCTTCTCGTTTTTTTTATTTTTTTTATTGTTCTCTCTCACTCTCTCACTCGTTCTCTGGTCGTTCTAAATAGCGAGCACAAGAACCAGTGCGCTTTTATCGTCGAAAGCTTCCACGAACAATAAAGCTTCTGCTCCACATTTTGTTTTCTCGTACATCCTCTTGTAGCATTAGCACGTGGATGCCTCGTTTGTCAGTAATGGGTATGCGACGCGACTAGGGTGTTCGACGAAAACGACACCCGCCTATAACGATGCCTACCCGACAAAGCAGGGCCCAGATATAGAGCAAGACAGAGAGTATATAGAAGTATTCACGTGCCTGTTATATTAAAAAAAGGGAGAACGTTGGTCATATTTACGCATCCACACCGACGAACCATGTTTTAATGTCCTCCTTTAAATTTGCACATTTTCAAGCACTTTTCAGTATTCTCGTATAAAAAATGTATGCGCAATGCTTTTAAAAACCAGTGAACAATTATGATCGTTATATATCATCATTCACTTCGTCTTGAAACTATTTCATAATTTCAAACAGATTTCTCATAAAAGTTAACAGAATGACTAAATATTCTTGAATAGAGTATAAAGCACAAGAACGATATTTTGTTCCCAACGTACATTGATTTATACTCGGCAGGATTACTTGCGGAAGCTTTCCACAGTAGTGCAGAGATTCGTATTTTAATAATCCCTCTCGTTTGAGTCTACGAATGTAATCCAACGAACTAATTTCGGCCTTTAATTCAACGCATTAGTTCATACCATTTTCGAATTATTTAGAGATCCGATTAAAGCTTGTACGTGTACCTAACAAGTGCAACGTGGGTTGGGTGTTCATTTTCCTCCTATTGATGCTTCAAATTTCCGCTCAAATTCGTATCGTATAGTTTTCATACAAATATATTGCATGTATTCGTATATACCACAAATCGGATTTCACGCACTCGGAGAATGCTTCATTAGAAATCAGAAACGTGTGCTGGAATCTCGTCCAATACATGTATGTCGCAGTGTACCCTCAAGTTCGTGGTCGGCGACGGCATTTTCAATTTTTCACATTTTAGTGCCCCAGCGAATCATTACTCGTACTTTAAACAGTTAGAAAATGACTATTTACTGGATTCAAAGAGTCTCTGCATTTTTTTCCCATCCATTTATATAGCATATTTGTATTTGGACCATTTCCGTCAGTATACAGTTAATTCCTTTATTACATTGTCTCCTACGATCCGGAGAAATATTTAATCGATATGTAGCATCGGCGACATCAAGGCAAACTCCGTGAAGAGCACTAAGATCAGTAATCGCCGCTCTTTCCTCTTTCTTTCACTATTTCTCCGTAACACATTCTTTGCTTCCGTTAATATCAGACACATGTGTATCGAACGATATTTGCACGGCCGGTCAGGTCTTCGTGCTGATGCAAATATTCGTGCAAACACGACGGAGGATCGATCCCAGTACCTGCGCCGGACAAATATTAGAGTGGCTTCAATTTAGGTATGATGTATAAGCACGAATGCGTGAGTTATTACGATAATCGCGTGTACATTCTCCGAGCTAGATACCACAGATCAATACGACATATATTACGTAACGGTAGCTGTATCAAAATATGTAAATTCCTACGTCAAAATCAACTATCCAAGTATAAGCTTCCACCATTTTAATTATCGCGATATTAATCAACGTTAGAATTAATATGATACTATATTATTTTTTGTATTTAGATGCCAAGTTGTTAGAGTTGTAAAAATTGTAATTTTTATTGTTGTAACGTTTTTATGGTTGCAGTAACGTTTGGGGTTTGCAAAAACGTTTGTAGCAGGCACTATACTTTCCAATATGCTTCAAAATTAATTAATTTCATTTCTATGATAGCGAAAAAATAATACTAATCGAGATATCACAAATGAGAAATGTGCCTATCAAACTTGTGTAATTTCTTCAATATCTCGTTTCATTTAGGAAAAATAATAATGATGGTTCCCTGTGAAAACCAACGGATTTCTGCCGACTCAGTTTTTCAACTTCGCATATTTCATCTTCGATATCGAGTCTTCTTCTCTCAAGGAATAATTAAGATTCATCAGGGGAAGCGAGAACGATCGTCACCGTAGCGAAAAGGATCATGAAGTAAGGGCGAGAATTTGAAGAGGTTGGGAATCGCATGGGAAAGCGACCTATTTCGACTACCAAAGACTTTAATCAGCAGGGGTTGGCTATGGAAGAGAGACGGTGCTCCGTCTCCGGAGACCATCCAGACAGACCGGGAAACGAGCTTTCAAACGTTCAGTCAAACTTTCCTCAGTTTTCCGGCGCGACGGAAACGAGACTGTGACTATACGGTAAATTGGGGCAAAATGGGTCACCTATAAAGTAGAATATGTTACGGTTTTTATTTTTACGTATATGATCACTCATTGTTAATTAAAAGAAGTATTCCGCAAAAAATACGACCGGTTGGACACAATAAGACAAATTATTTTTCATTGCAGTTTAAAGTTGGAATACTTTGAAATCCGTGCTTTCGCCTTTAAAGAGGGTTCAATTGATATGAAATTTTATACTCAAAAAATTTCGGTTTTTGTTTAGGTTTGTTTAAAAAAGTTTAGTAGCAAACGCATATTTTCACGAAATAGTACAAATTCGAGCATTTTTTAATATGTGGTATGTGGTATTTGTCCACCCAACAAATTGTAATTTTTCAAATTTGTTTCACGTTCAAAAATGATGCACAGAGACTGTGTAGCACGAAAAAAACGGGTATTTGTTGTTGAAATAGAATTTTGATAATTGAAAGAACAAAGAGATTGAAAAACATGAGTAATTTGTCAACTAAATACTCTACCAGCGGATCCCCCTTTTACAGCATTTTTTTAATGCTATACAACGACAAAAGCAAAATAAAGCTTTTTTGGCTTTGTTCCAGATTTGGATAGAAAAAATTTGAGTAATGAAAAAATTCTGGAAAATATTAATACAAAAGGGAACAGAGTCATAACAAAGGAATTGATGCACACACTCAATCACACTGTACGTGAAAAGAATCGGATGAGAATTCCATTCACACGACAATGTTGAATGAGTGAAAATAATACAATATTCAAAATGTAAATGCAAAATATAGATTTTACGATACACAGTCAAAAGCTTCAAAGTTAAATCAATTTTGTAACTGTATGTAATTTCCGCTCGTCATCTCATTCTCTCTTCTCTATTTTTCCTTGTCCTTGGATCTCTCAAATTTCATCTTCGTCTCTCTGTCTATTCGCTCACCGCTCGACTGTATGATACGATGATGTTGTACGATGCGCTTTCAAGCTTATACATACATGATATGTACATGGCTGGTGACCCCCCCCCACAAAGTCTCGGTTCACCGGGCGTTAATTGTTTGAAGCCTGGATAAATAAATATACATACAGACGTGTGTGTATTAATCGTCTCTATATTTGCGTACACCAAGGTTATTAATACGATGGTGTATACACGTGAATTTATTTAATCGTCAACATGACGCGGGATAGAGTGACAAAAGGAACATAGAGTTGTTTATAGAACGAGTTGAATATTTTTATAGTGTAAGAATGCCGCGAAAGAATTTCTCGATTATTATTTATTTACTTTCGAAGGATAGACTTGGTTTTTTTTTTTTTCATTATGCATTATTAAATTATATTTATTTGCATGTGCCGAGATAGGTCGATACGTATCGACTGACGGATATTAATTGATGCGACTGTTAAATACTATTGTCGTCGATCAATGAAAAAGTCAGATAGGAAAGTCTCCTGGGCCGGAATTCGGTAAACAACGAACGGAGAGAACACGCGTGTTCGCGCCGATAGGGAAATCTCCCGTTATGACAAATATAATGCGCACTAGGGAAAAACGAGGTTTATCGTGAGATAAGCGAAAAATTGTATCAGACGAACGGTTGGAAAAATTACATACGAACCGTATCGGTAACGGCGCGATATGTATAATACGGATAGGATGAAAGTTAAATCGTGCGAAACGGCACAAAATCGGGCTGAAAGCCAACGTATTCCGGTTTCACAGTTCGAAACTCTACACGCGTACCCCACATCCACATTCCCGATATCTATCAACACCCTGAAGTGTCGTTAGCCTATGTATGCTCCATTTGAAATTGCACCATGCAGGATGTTCCAAAAGTTTTATTTAAAATGTAAATAATAATTGACTCGCACAATTCTGAAGATTAAAATCTTTAGCCACATATATTCCATTACGATTTTTTTAACGATACAGTTAATGAAATATTGAATAAAATATAATGACCAATGTGCATGGTGTGTAGATAACACGAAGTATAGGATGAGTGGCAAAAACAGGCTTTTATACTCAAGCCAATCTATAATAATTAGCTAGAATCGTGCAGCTCCTCTTTTTATTATCAATAATATATCAGATGAGATGTTATCAAAAAGATTGCTCTTCAGATGCATCATCAACCGTGAACCATACTTTTGGAATAGCCTGTAGAGTCTTCGCGAATGTACTACATATTTTTCAACAAAATTTTATGTGCATTTAAATAAATATTTCCATATATTTCTGAATTTACGCTATTTATACTCGCACGTTTATAGATCCGATGTGATATCGCGATAGTGTAGTGCAGCGAGCGACAACGTGCCCACTTCGCCAGCCAATCGTCCTTACCCTTCCCTGCATGCCTCTCTTTCCTATCTTTTTCCCTCTTTTGCTTTCTCTCTCGACTATCATGAATTCGAAATAGTCCTTCGTCCGGGTGCACATCTTTCGAACTTTGATACCGTTTTCGTTCGTTCGTTCGTTCGTTCGTTCGTTCGTGTTTTGCGATTGTGCGGTTCCGCGCGTACCGCCTGGCACTGGGCCATATAAATAGCGAGAGAAAAGGGAAGAACACACGCTGGTATTCCCTGGGATGAGCGAGCGAGAGGTCTTTCTCATAGCGCCGTTTGCGATAAACAACCCTCTCGTGCAACATAGACTATGAGCTTTCTCCCTCTTGAAACCCCTCAGGGCAACACGATCGATCGTATAGCGTTGGCTGAACTACATTGTACGTGAAATCCGAGAAATTCTCTGTGTGAATGTACTATCGACGAAAGACCATCGAAAATTTCATCATTAGACAGAAATCCTATAGTTCCTTCAATCGATCACTGATATGTACGAAATCAATTAAAATCTGACCAATTCATTAATATATCTTTCTAATACATACCTTTAAATACAATTAGAAAGATATATATTCCATTATAACATTTTTTGAAAATATGAAATTTACGATTAATGAAAATTCAACGATTCGCTTGAGCTCAATTTACATCGATATGTGAACTCAATAATTAAGTTATAAAAACATCCGTATGAGATATACGGTGGATGCGGAAACGAATTGGTAATATCCCTGTGTGGTGCTTTTTCCTAACTCAAATCACACGCGAATCAAGCACGAAGGGTCAAATACGCAAACCTACACGCAGTCTAATAGACATTTACTACAGCAATGGCGCATGCAAGTGCGCGCTACTGATAAAGCCAAAACGATTCATAATTGTACACAGTGCCGCCATATACGTCTGTGAAATGAAAAATAAACTTATGGATACAATTATATTTATAAGATTATAGCTTTGAATGGTTGAATCGATATAGGTATGTTTATGAATTTAAAGATTTTCATATGTTTATTTTATTTTTTTTATGAGAATTTTTTGTATGTTGTTTCTGAACGAGTAATAATCAGATTTCGGAATTTTCCCATTTAGCCATATTTTTAATCGCTGTTCAAAAAAAGCGAAAAAGATAACAACAAAAGTGGTGATTTCCCATGTCGATTTCATAGTTTTTTTGTGCCCATCATGGATACTCGGCAAATCGCTTTCGGAAATGAAAAGCTTCACAAACGAAATGCTACTGGTTAAGAGAACAAAAAAAAGATAATTGATTGTGTTCATAATTTCTTTTTCTTTTCACGACCCTTGTATTTGCAGGCTGAAAGGATTTTCTGTATAGAAAACTTTGCTCGTTTCCCTCAGGTGTCCGTCTATCATGGGTATGGAAGAGTTATTCCACTAGTTTCGCTCTTGCACGCACATATTTTCCAGGCAAGTCGTAAATAAAGCGTGAAACTACGCTTTATTTACAAATCGGCTCGGTGAAGCCACAGTAAAGCCCGATGGTCAACGCGTCTATATTTTGCTTCGAGCCATTTTGCCACGTATGGTAAATGGTTGAAGGGTGTAGAACTCAGAGAGAGGTTAGCACGAGCTTGATTGAACATGAGGCAAATTGCGATTGCGAGAGCAGCGCAGCAGCTTCATCGTTTTCCTGCAGCAGCAGTAAAAAAGGGTTTATGGCATTTTGGACGTTGTGAAACGTTATTTCCGCAGCCAGCCAAGTTGAAAATCTAATCAATAAATACTAGATCGAAAAATAATATATCAATGAATCCGTATGTGATACACGATCGAGCTCGAGTTCCCACGCAAAATGAAGACCGGTCGGTTCAATTAGTTTCAGAAAAAAAGTACAAAAATCAAAAAGAAAAAAGGAATAAAACGATAGTAATTCAAGAAATGAATAGAAGATTCAAAGCTATGAGAATCCGTTATTGTTAGTTTTGCGATCACTGTATTTTTCTCGAACTGTTTCTTTCGAGGGGAACAAAAATCTAAGGTAAAATAATTCAAATTCGTGAATTTTCATGCTGCTGTTTCAATTGTTCTGGGCAGAAAATAGGGTTCGCTAATCAGGCCGAGAATATAAACTTATATTTGCGGCATCAGGAACAAACGTCTGTAAAGATAGGAAAAAACAGAGCAAACAGAGAGCTATATGTTTACAGCAGGAAATAGGAAGGGTATGGTTTCTCAATTTTGCATCACATCAGCCGATATTGGAATACACCCATTTTACAGGTAGGTGTAGACATTTGATGTGAATTCATGGTGAAAATAATATTTGTCTACGCCGTAGGGATGGAACAGGCAAGCAGACATGTTATTCCCATGTTTGTTGCTGCTGCACGAAACTTCCGTAACGTGCGCGAATGGATCGGGTATACATTCGTCCCTATATGTGTTATTTGCTGAAACCCTTTTGTTCCAAGCTTTATAATTGCGTACATATATATGTACAATTGCAGACGTGTATATATAAATTTTGCCGTATCTATGTGCACTGTAATACGTTAACGTTTTTCATTCGTTTCTGACAACGGCTACAGGGCAACGTCAATAGTCGAGCTAACAGAGGGCTTCATACACCAAGCTATATCCCTCCTTCCACACGTTGTTGATGGATCAATCGGTTGGACAGTTGCAATGTGCAGAATCGCTTCTTTTGTCGATCCTGTCTGACTCGCTTAACCGGAAAAATGCGTTCGTTTTTGTCGTCGTGGCTGACCGCACATCGCCACCGATTCTACACCGTGAGTACTGCATTTGGCATAGTCTTTCTTTCTCTCTCTCTCTCTCTTTCGCTGATTCGATAAATATGTATCCATAGCCATATATGTTGTTTTTCCATACATGGGTATACAACACGGAAATTCAATCGATGCCCACTAGTTTTGTCACCCCCTATCCGGATCGTCGATGCATGTTCATCAATGGCTTCTGCAACCTGTGTCGTAACCAGGAAGTCCAACACACGGCTTTTTATCCCTGTTTCAACCTTCTCTCCGTCTCTGGCATTCACTCTTCAGTCATTATTTGTATTTTAACACATTGTTCAACAACAATAGCTATAGGGAACTTCCAATTTGCGACGAACCAAGAAAAAGCTTTCGTAAGCACTATTCGCAAGAATGAGAATGAATTTCCTGAATTTATTATTCTCAAATGTTGGATAATACGTATGATTAAATTGCGTAACATGCGTTGCGCAAATTCCTATGAATGACACAGCTGCGATTGCTTTGAAAGGAAAAGTAGGGCCAAGTTGTTGAGTGATGTTCCAGCGTTTTTGAAATATATTAATTAACAGTTTTAGGAGAAAACGATTTTGTTCGTTTCAAGGGTAAATCTATAAGGGTTTTTGGATCTCAGATCGAATTCTCGTTTTTTTATTTCGTTGGTATCATACGGTTTTATCGTAAATACGCGTAGCGTAAGAAGATTTAATTTTTAAGCTCTTATGCACGGAAACAAAGTGCAAAAAAAAACTCCTATGCTCTCATCCATCGATCGAATTTTCCTGCGCCACGCATTCAATCGGTTCAAGGAAGCGTAGTAGCTTTCCGATGTTTGTCGACGAGAAAAGTACACTTCGTGTGGAATAGCCGGTGATGAGGGGTGGGCTTCGAACTCGGCCCTTATTTCCGGATCGCATACGATTGTTTGCAGTACCAAAGAACATACGTTCGTAGCATAATTTCCTATATATAGATTCTCCATGCTCTTTTTTTGCTCTCGCCGATCGAGTACCGTGAAGCAGAATTTTTTTTCTCTCATTTTGTAAGAGTTTGAGATACACAGTATGAACAACAAATTCCCTACAATCGTTTGTTTTAGTTTGCGATGAGAAACACACGAATTTTCCTACATCCGAATCAATGCAAATATCGGGGAATATAGGGGTTCAAATATAGTCGAGTTTATGTGCAAAAAATCCCTTCAATTTTAATTACCACCTGGAGGGATGGAGGCAAAGGTTGCTCTCTGCTCGGAGTAAAAAAGTGTTCACTCCAATGTTCCATCGAATATTTTGCCACATCCAACAGACACTGTAACGTGATTGATTAAAACTCGGGAACACAGGCTCCGTGAGCGATAATAAGAGCAAAAATAAAAAATTTCCAATTTTACAAAGACAGGTCAATGAGCTTTTATTTTGCTTCCGTCAAAGTGTTATTTAATCTCACAAAATCGTGTGAATTGCCTGTGTTACTTGTCAACAAGTTGGACAACATTTTTCGTATTAGCAGAATACGAGATTGACATTCATGAACCGGTTAACGCTCGGAAAAAAATAGAAGTCATGATTCGACGATAAATCGATAGACATCGAGATAAAAAAAATGTTTGTCACAAGCGTCGTAATTGAACGAGGAGAGTGAGGAATTTTATGAGAATGCAGTAATTCTTCAATAGGCAGCTAGGGAATATATTTACAGCATTGTACAAAAAAAAAAAAAAAAAAAACGAAAAGAAAACCAGGAAAAACATACGGAGGAGGAACTGTGGCGATTACCATGGTTCTTCATACCTTGTTTGTACGCGAACGAGTATTCGTCACGCAACATTTTTCCGGATTCCTCTTGCGACATCGAGCGATTCTATTAAAAGAATACACGTTGAAGAAGAAATGTGAGATCCAGAGAGAATAAAAGACCCGAGGGGGTAATAATGGGGCAGATACTTCGATCGCTTGCCTTTTTCTTATCACAAATGGACGACTTGTGTCCACTTTAGTAGAAAGAAAAAAATAGCCAACAATTCGAACGGTAAACCCATAAGTATCTTCCCAACAATTGTAAATAACTAAAGAGATTTAAGACAAAAGCGATAAAGTACGGAACTGTCCTGTATAAGATGGATTAAATTTTCAAGACAATCTTTCCAATACTTTGCCGTCAAATAAAAATATAACTTCGATTAAAATCGCTGTCAAAATATCCAGAAATAAGGAGAGTTGAATAAGTTCGAGAGAAGAAAATGTCTCCAACGAAGTAAATAAATGTTCTGCTGCCTAGTGTCACCTGTGAATGCAACTCTATCGGACAGAGAACTCGAATGATGAAAAATTTTCTCAGCCATTATCCAATGAAAAAGCGAAAAACCGACAAGTCGAAGCTCATTAATTAAAATCGAAATTGAAGAAAAGAAGACTTAAAGAGACGGTTTCTGTACGTGAAACGAGATCCCGTTCAAGGATTTCCTACGTTAGTTTGACAGTAGATAAATAGAATGATGAACGAGCTGGAGTAGCAGTATGGAACTTCTCGGGAAAGTGAAGGGTACGCAGAAATAGAACAAGCGCAGGATGAAGAGAAAGAGATGAAATTGAGATGGAGTCATCTTGCTTGTCAAGGCCAGACTGTACGTTGAGAAGCTACACTTCAATTTTTACGTACTTCAAGTTAATTGTTACTTCCTTCCTTGCACTTACATTCGATAGCAAAGAAGTAAGAATGTGTAAGTGTATTTTAAACTTGTTGAAGATTTAAAGACTCTGACAAAAGAGAATTTTACTCCAATGACAGGAAAGGTTAGCCTAAGTTTTGCAAAAGGTTCTTATACTTCTACGTAGATTCTACTTGCTTTCTTGAAGATCAAGAGCTCTCTTTACTCGTGGTGAAAAATAGGGCATCGCGGCTAAAAAGCATGCTGGTACGAGTGATCGTAGAATGAAGGACGTGTTGCGAGCCGTTCAATGTTAGTGAGGAGCTCAAGTGAAGTTACAGAACTCGACTAACCCGAAGCTCACTCGGGAACTCACCCGCTTAGAAACTGAAGTAACTAAGCTCGAGAAAGCCACTGAGAAACCGGTTGACCTATATTGTTGCGACGTTAGTGCCACATATAGAAACAGGTGGAATTATTATTGTAGTTTTCATCATTTATGCAGATGTCAGTCGATGAAGAAATTATAAACGAATTGAGTCGCTGCATTTTTATGATTTTCTGTTCCCTTTTATGTGGGCTGTGTATAAATAAAAAATCTACAATATTTCTAGACATAAAGTTTAATTTTTCATAAAAAGTCTTTCCTGCTATGTTTTATTATTTACCAATCAATTTATATGTTCTTTAACATCGAAAGTCGATAACCAATGGATCGGCTCTTCGCTTCATCGATAAAGGGAGTTATGCCAACAGAATATAAATTGCGTATTTTACGCTGAAAAACTTTGACTCGCAAGGTCGTTCAAAGTACTTTGTATTAACGTATTCGTCAAAAAGAGGGAGTCTGAGCAATAGGAGTAACAGAGCAAGATAGAGGAAAAAAGAAAAACAGATATTGGCAAGAAACTGTATAGTCACTTCGCTAATGGCGTCTGGAATAAGAAAATAATCTTAGTTCAACTTATACAGCCAGCTATCACGGTCCAGAAGTCTAAGTCCCTCTCCAGCTAAATTGTTTCCGTTTCCAAGACTGTCTTTTTGATCAAATTATATTAAACTGCTAAGTCTCAGAATGCATTTTCAATGTCGTTTTGCAGAATGTCTCTGACAATTGAAAGACTAAAAAGGAAAATGTACTTTTAAGCTTAATTATCAATGAGAGATTTTCAAGAATGTGGCATCTGAATGAATTCGTTAGTATGATTGGTTGCGTCAAGACAAACGGAAACTGTAAAGATTTTTGGTCGTGAAAGATTAAAATTGAAACTCCATATATGCAGTTAATTCCCAACGGAATGGTGTGCTCTCCTGCAGCGTTTTATTTATTTTTGCTGCTGTTAGTACTGTACCTGCCCGTTTTTTCTCATTTTCCGCTCATTACGGAATAGAGACAAGAGCGCAGAGACAGAAAGGGCCGTTGAGAGGCAACCGGTGCCAGCTAAATTATCGTTATATTTATTTAATGAATTTTTTTGTTGTTTTCTCTCGTCTACGCGCGCATCTGACCCCGGCGGACCCTCAACCATTCTCGTTTCCTCTTTTGGAGTTTGCGCGAGTCACCAGTCCACTGAGTTAATATGATTTAGAAACGTCCTTCCTGTGAACGCAACAGCAGTCCAGGTTGCTAGTTATTCTATTTTATAATAAATGCTATCAAAAATTTCCTCGTATTACTGTTAATGACTTGAAGATAAACTTGAGATGAACACGTAAAATGAATATAGTGGATCTTACGACGAGCTAAGCAAGCGTCCAATTGTTCGAACCTGATTATCAAACTTTAACAAAGTTTAGAGTTTTGTTTACTCACAGTATAACTGCACTCTTCATTAATTTAAAGTATTAAGCATTAATAACAGCTCGGCAAAGAAATAGGAATTTAGACCAACTTTCAGCATTATTTCTACTAAATAATGTAATAATTTTCGAAAAATCAAAACATCAAACATTTTTCAAACAAGATTTTAATCGTAAAATTTTGTTTGCGACCGAATTGCATTTTTTTGCCTTTTACTTCGATTTACAGCGGCAATAAAGTGAGATTTATCAAGAGAAATATAGAAGAGAGGCATACAGAGTAGTTAATTTATCAAATCGAGTTTGGTACTATGAAACGTGTGTGTCTACTTATGAAGAGCCAGATGCGCAGTATGCGGAAATCGTGTGTGAGAGGTTGGAGGCTTACCGTTACACAAGGCTGGATCTAAATGTCTCGGTGAACTACGGAAGAACTTGTATTAGTTTCAAGACCGTGGTAGTGTTATATAGCGACATACGAAGTGGATATGCGCACGCAAATACAGAGCATTAGCACCGAGTAAGCGTATACGATACTCGAAACTGTACGAAATCTATGTGTAATGTGGTGTGCTACTGAGGTTAACCAGGTAAAGATGAAACTGGCATGGTAGAGGAGATGAAAGTTTGTGTGCTCTACATGGAACACGAAGGTGGAAAACAGTACAATACTTGTAGGAGACGTTTTAAATATTGCTTTGAATGTAGTGAAAACATAATTCAATTGTGTAATCGCAAACGGAAAATTCCTTGAAGATTTATTCTATTTTTGAACCGTAGTTCAGATATTAATAAATGCAAACGAATTATATTTACTTGATCAATATTTCAGTAACTGTATGGAAGAAAAGAAGACTTATTGCTTATTCAGAGTTTTTATAACAAGTTTGATAAACCCCTACAAGATCTTGGTAGAAATCGTAATATCTATAAAATACAGAGACGTGTATAAAAAATGTTGAATTTAAGAAAGAAAAGATGGGAAATAGTCGAAGCTGCAACAAATTGTATGTAAATGTCAAGAAGTTTTTTTTTCCTTATTCCTTGATTTATACGGCGCACTTATTTTTGTGTGTATGTCTTATTTTCTTGCCACCATTTCTATGACCATTTCTCGTCCTTCGTCTGCTCCCATTTTGCTGCACTTTACCTCCCTATCTTACCTTCTTGTAGACTTCCAATTGCTGTGGCATCTTCATGCCCGATCGTTACGAATTTACGAACGTACCGAGTATTTACTTTGGTCGAATATAGCATCTGATGTCTAGGAACAAACATTGAGAAGAGACACACCGATGGCAACGTCACTATTTACGGTTCTCAACAGAGTGCCAGTAAACAAAGACCACATTGCTTTCTCATCCGTGTGTTCATCCGCCCATTCGGTACGAAACACTCGCCAAGCTTGACGTCTTTCCTCCAACGAGGCTATATTTCAGCCTCGTGAACTATTAGGAAGGTACGATGGGACTATCCACAGTGGGGGACTTCTTTCACTCCTTATTTCTTACAATGTCAATTATACGAAATTTAAAGAGTTCGTTTACTCAAAAATTACTTTTAAACAACCTAACAAATGTCAATTGCATAAATCTTCAAGTTCATATAAAAAATATGACAGTAGAAATGTGTAATTAAACAGACTGATTAATTGGAGAACTCACGGAATGTTAATATTAGAAATCTGAGTGTATTTATATCAAGACCCATTTTTTTTTGTTTTCCATTAACTCCATTACTTTTTGAAAACACGAAACACGATTTCCATGATTAAATTAACTGGGATGAGAGATTTCAAAAGTTTAATCACCATCACGATTTCTATGCAAGTTTTATAATTTTACTTTTCATAGATTTTGTTTTGGTTTAACTTTTTTATAGAATATTGATGAAAAGAACGATAGACAAGCGAAGAGCCTGTGCTGTTCGGAATGAATAGCTATTTTATCTTTTCCGGGAAAACTATTGGACAAAGGCTCCGGCTTTTATAAACGTATACACGATCGCCGTAAAATTGGAGGGGTTTGTCGAATATCAAGTTCTCTTGACATGCGATTCCATTGATCGGACATTCCTCTCGACAGTCCTGTCTTATACGAGCGTTCGCAAACACCCATAGCCAGCCGCCGATAATAGCTCGAATTCAAAAGTGTTTTAGAATACGAAAAAAAAATCGAAAAACGTTTTCACGAACAAAATTTCGCTGAAAAACTAAATTTAACAGTTCTAATATCGAGTAAAATCGCTGACTCTCAATATTTCTGTCATGCTATCGGATATTGCGTCGTACACTGCTGACTTTTTACGATCGCTTGGGCTCTATTATTACTGTTTGTGTAAAGAAAATACAAACAATGCAATATATGAAATATCAATATTGAAGTAACAATTCATTCAACAACAATATTATTGTTGTCAAATCAAAGTTTTTATTGAAGAAGTTTTTCTATTATTAATACGTAAATATTTATTCAAACGTCGTCAACAAAGTGATGGATGAGCTGTTGATACAATAATCAATTTTTCTCATGTCATGACACATGATCAATATCAGAAAAAAAAAAACATTTTTACTATGATTGTCATATCATTGCTACACATTCGAAATTTTTTTAATGGACTCACCGAGTGTAATGTATTTTCGCGTTTTATTATCGTCAAAGAAATTCTTTTATGTTGGATGTGGAAGAAGTGTGAGTAATAAAGTGAAAAGAATATTGGTGGTGAGTGGTGAGAGACGTAAAACGAAGGATCGTCGCACGTACTCGAGAGATAGTTACGTCTGAGAGTGCGAAAGACTCTCTTCGGGTAGTCTCGGCGTAGCAGTCAACTGCAATCACGGTAACGATAAAACA
This sequence comes from Campoletis raptor, assembly GCA_948107755.1. Lineage (NCBI taxonomy): Eukaryota > Metazoa > Arthropoda > Insecta > Hymenoptera > Ichneumonidae > Campoletis > Campoletis raptor. The sequence continues at coordinate 17,981,606 of OX403623.1, forward strand.
ATCGCGTTAACGATAAACCTGACTAGACGTTCATTGATCGATATATACATATACAGATATTCAGACATAAGAACCAAGATCCAGCCCCACACCAGACACACAGACACACAGAGCTGTATTCTATTCTACTACATAAAATACATCCGTCCGCATGTATTTTATATCTTTCGATTCTCACCGATACACTAAATCGGAGTACTTGCCAAGCGCATTTTCGCGAATTTCTTCTCAATTTTTATATAAAATTGGTAGATACAAGGCAACCCAAAATAGACACCAAAAAAACATGATTTGTTTAAAAACCATATTGGTTTTTTGGCTTGAAACTTGAAACGACGAATAAAAGGTTTTGAAAATTTAATAAAATTTTATAAAGGGGTTGTTAATTACCCCATACCAGGGCAATATGTGAAGAATATTCAGTCATTCGTAATTTCTGTCCAAGTTTTTTGCCCGAATGGTTATTTCGAGGAAATATTGAGAATCTTAAACCGAATGAATATGGAGAACAAAAAGCTATCTCTTTCGCGCTCGTAGGAGCTTCGTCAATATTTTAAGAACATTTTCCTTCTACATCGTCGGACAAGAATGATTTTGATAAAAAATCTGATAGTCAGCTGCATTTTTAACGAGAACCTGAAAAAATTGTGATTTTTTTCGAATTTTCTGGACTCCAAAGAATTATTGAGTAAAAATTTGGCATGGCTATAAATAAAAAATGATCAAATTGTATTTTACCATGTGATCCAACTTATTGTGTAATTCAAAGGTACGATTTGCCGTGTGATAGTACGGAATATTTAATAGCAAACGAGAATAAACTTCAACTGTACCACGCCTTTAAATCTTCCTCCCACCTTTTTGTTGCTCTATTCGCCCAGTGAAAGTAAATGTGCAGGTAATACGATCATAGGTAACTCGATCGAGCACTCGTATTTTCTAGGGGCTCACCCGATCGAAGCAAAAGTCAAGTTGAATAGCATGAGAATTGAACGGTGTGTGCCAGAATGCGAATAGTCGCGCGTGCACACGTTGCTGTTCTGGTTCTCACGGGATTATATGCTGAACGACGATGAGCAGCAAATATCAGTATTAGAGGTTTGGTGAAATCGTCCACCAACAGCTCGTATATCGGGGAGACAAATAATTGATTTTTTCAACGAGACTCAAACATTTTAAGTAATTTTTTAATTCAAACTACCTAATCAGTCAATCACTATTTTTTTCTATTGAATTAATTCTACGATTCGAAATCCCCAGGTAAATTTAGATATCGTCTAAAATAATTCAAGAGCACTCACGGTTTCACTTCACTAATTGATTGGTTGAAGGTTCATATTTGTTATATTATTGCGTTGATTTAATCGGTTCATGATATTAAACGAATGGTTGAATTCGTTTGAGGTGCAAAAGTTACAATTTCCCAGTGATGTTACCGCCAGGGTACTGGACAAGATGATTTCGTGTGCAACGTGATGTGAGCTATTAAATACCGAGGAGAGCAATACTGTAAATATACAGATGTGACCAGTTGAAACTCGCGGCTATTGTGGTTTCTAGCACTTCCGGCATTGAGTGAGGGAGAAGAGAGGAAAGAGAAAGAGTTAGTTCACTCGTTGAATGAAACGCGGGAGGCTCTATCGAAGGACGCGATTTCTCCACAACCCCTCAGGGCCTCAGTCCTCAGCACAACTCATCTGTTCACTACTGGCCACTACTACTGTTATACAGTTCGCCATGTTTCTGCGGTGCTCTTTCCGTTACCGCATTCGTACTCTATTGTGTTCTCTCTTTCTATCTCGCTCTTTCGCTATCGTATCACGAATATGTCTACCGGTTGACCATTGCGGTCGCTTACTACTGGCGAAACATTGCCGCCACTTGGTCACTGTACCTACTCTCTACCACTGGATGCTCAATGAAAACTGCTTCAATCTCGGACAGCAATATACGTGCGGTTTATACTGTCCAGTTGTCCCGTGACACTGGCGTTGCTTTTATTTGAAGAAAATTCATTCGACTCATATTTTTCTTGATGAAAATGAATTTAAAAAAAAATACATGTAAATTTTGACAGGAGCCCAGCAATAAAATTGAGTGCATCTTCGCATGACAGCGGAGTTGTCCACTTGCATTTTTTTCCTCAGAGTCGCAAGTCATATTTTTCATCTTAAACAAATAGCTCGCGAAAAGCTTGGCAAACCCTCGAAGTTCTCGCTTTCATACTTTTGGATTCTCGACTGAGGGAAATAAATCCAGAGGGAAATATTGACTTGCTAAATTGACCCAGTTATGCACCGTGAACCGTGACTCGGGCACGATGCGAAAAAGGTAGAGAACGATGAAAAAGAGAATGAGACATGAGACATTTCATCAAAAGCCTGAAGGCACTTACGAGATCTGAAAGCTGGAGTTCAGTAAAACATCCGGTGAATGGATCACGAACGAAAATAAAATTCGTTACTCTTGAGAAATTTAAACTTTCGTCATAAATGAATTTATCAACTGAATAACCGTGTATTAGGCAACATGGCAAATAGTGATGTCAATATTCGAAAATTTTGACAAATTACCTAAACCGAGTTGCTTTGAAATCATTTTTTAATCACCTGATTAAAACTTGATTTAGGGAAAGTGTAAATTCGACAGATTTCTAATAGCAAAATTAAATATCCTAGAGCGCACTTTACGGTAAAATAGGTGCTTTGACCAAGTCAAATGATTTTAACATTTTGACAATAATTATATGGAAGTTTACAACGTCATGAAAAATCTACCACTACCATGAGATGAGGATCGGCGACAATTTATTGGGACTACAGACGTCACAGTTCCATATCAAATACTTGTCCCGAAACTTTTGATCCAATAATTGTATTTTAATTGACGGTGGATTCATATCGAGTAATTAATCAAGAAAAGTATTCATAAGGATATATTTGTGGAGCCATCAAGTAAAACATCCAAAATTCCACGATATTATATTGTTATTGACATTTTTCGAAGAATAATCCATAATTTTTAAGCGATTTCATATATACCACCGCTTATTTGGTCCTCTCCCAGATTCTCTGCAAATTTACAACGTCGATATTTTCTGAGATTGTTTATTTTCAAATAACAGCAATTTTTTAACAAAATATTTCGTTTGCCGATCGAACAATCGGCTGTCATATTAAAACGATGATATTCAGAAAAAAGTCGACGTAGATTTGAAGGAATCACTTGAGGAACAGAATAAGTGACGAAACACCCAAAAATCGCTTGAGATCGTAGAATTTTATATTTGCCAGATCATGATTTCCCAAATTTACCGTTATTAATATTTTTCTAGATTTTGATAAAACATACTGTAATACGAAAGCACCGTCCATCAATTGATTTATCGTATCAAACTTGGCACACAACTATTTTGTTAATAGAAAACTCATTTGACTATTGTGAAGCAGCAAATTTACCTCAAATTTAGAAATATTCAAGTTTGCGAGCATATTTGTGTAACAATGAAAAAGATATTCCTCAATGTTGATCAATTTTCATTTTCCAAATCCATTATTCAAAGTTACTCGGTAAGAACACAAGTTTTAATGAGGTTTTCACCAATTTGACAGTTTTTTATTATTTTTCATTTCTGAGACAGAAGAAATATCCAGTTTATCATTATTTTGGCACAAGACCTTGCGCATGAATAAAGATTATTATAGCACGGAAGATAAAAGGTTGTTTTAATGTACCACCGCACGATTCACGTCAATGTGGGCAACACGAACTAAAAAACATTGGCATGAAAAGAATATCTATGTTGCATGTTCTTATCCGGTGGAGGTTGGCGGCTCTGGCGCCTCCTTAATCCCCGGACAGCTTCATTTCGAGGATAAAGCGATCTCCGAAGTTCGTTTCGAAGTTGAACTATAGGAGAAAACGAGGGAATGTAGCGTCGGTTGAGAGAGAGAGAGAGAGATGGGACACGAGAGAGTGAAAAAGCATGAGAACGAGAAGGAAGGGAGTATATATTGTTTAAAAAAGCAATAGGAAAGTTTCGTTCATTAACCACCAGAATGCCGATGCTGGGAGATGCGAAACGTACACTTGGCAGCTGTGTAAAGAGTAATAGAGAAAGAGAGAGAGAGGGAGAGTGCATATATACATTTGAGAGAAGCTGAATAGGAGGCGGAGGTGCTTTGAAAACTGTTGGTTGTAATCTCCAACGCTTTAGCCCCTTTTCGGTCTTTTCTTGGTAAACCATCGCCGCATCGCGACTAAATCCTCCATGGATTAAACGAGAGACGCGAATCAAACATTGTACTGATTGTTGTTACGAACAAGGCCAGAGCATGGTGGAGCTACTTCAAATCTGTTGCTTTCGTATAAGTGAGAAAGTTCTATACGGTATTTCACAGATCATAAAAAATCGAGTGCCCTGTGATATTTGAAAAATAACTCGTACATGCATATTTCTGTAACTGCATCAAATAAAACAACGCTTTTCGACGCGAAATTATTTGTCATCGTTCAAAAACCCTGTTATCTCCTTTTTCTTTCCTCTTCAAGCCTTTTTCGTTGTATGCAAAAGGCGAGTCATTCATCGCATTCAATATGTCACAGGCAGATTTTTCATATTTGACGATAATGCCTTTGATCATTATCAGTCGATTGACGTGTTCGAGCACTCATATCCTTTGGAGACCTATCTAAAGAGTGAACCATGTGGTGACAGAGACACGTATGAAAACAGTTCGATTGCCACAAAGGTCGAGCTGTTCGAGCTCAACAACACTGAACGAACCTCCACAAAGTTTCATATGCACAAAGAGCAATGAGTAAAAGAAAATCAAAATAATATGAAACTAGGTCCCCAATTTTTGTCCCCTTTGTAAATCGTACTGTTTTTCATCATCGTGAATATTCATGTGAAGTCGGTCCAACACACGAGAATCAAACGTTAATATACGAGGGGATGATGCCAACGATAGTGGGAGAGAGAGAGAAAAAAGTTGTGCGGAGCTCCGATAGGTTACGGTTCGAATGAGCCGGCATGAAAAAACTAAATGTGAAAAAAAAAGCAAGCTTTTTCTATCAATTTCGTTGAATTGCGCAGAGTGTATTCGCTTTGGTCGGATGGATACGCACACCGGGTTCGGCAGATAATCGAGGTACGTGTCAGTTTGTGCGTGAATGCAAACTCGTTCGTGCGAGTGACACGCCTGCTGGAATTAATTACTGGAGGGCTTCAGCTTCTCGACTCTATACTCGACTCAGCGTTGCTTCTCTCGCCGATGTATTTTGAGTAGAAATAAATATTTCACGAAAAAATCAAACAAAATAATAGTATTCATTATGCAATGTGTATAAAGCTTTTAAACGTGCGAAATTGTGCTGATCATAGGCATTTTGCGGAATAACACATTCAATAAACTCGACAGAAATTTTGTGTCGGATGAAAATCACGCTGCGTGCATGATGTATTATCGTGTGTATAGGAAACGTTTTATGGCCAACTCACTGTCGCGAAAACATCGTTGAAAAAAACAAAAACAAAAACAAAAATAATTATCTTAAGCGTTGCCTCGTTTAATTTATTCAAACAAGCTATTGATATTTCCTCAATCCAAATAAATAACTCTATAGCATCCGTAACTTCATTATTCTATTTTTTAATGTCCATAAATTTTTTTATTTTTTCTATTTTATCGAGATCACGGGATATTAGTTAAACCAAATACATCAGTCACATAATTTTGTCATTTTGTAACTACGCTTTCTTTTGGCAAGTGGTATTGCTCGATAACCAAGCTCCTATTACGAGATTCTCTTACGAGATCGAACACCTGCATAGCGCGTACGTAGAAGGATGTAAGAGACACGCGTCAATATTGCACGTGCGTGAAAAGTGAAATCTGTCTTCATGCGGGTTCGAATACTTATGAAGAATGTGTGTTACGGTGCGTACACTTGTTAAGGTTCATCACTCTTGCTTTACCGGTTTAGTTAGAAAATCAACGCAGTGACTTTTTTCATAATCTACTTATTTGTAGAATTGTAATGCGATATAATTTTTTTTTTTTCAATGACTCTATTGTAGTTCATGTCAGCAATTACTTTTGGAATCAGATTAAAAAGTATTATTCTTGAATGAAGTATATTAAAAATCTAAGATGTTGTTTACCGATCGTTCAAGAGGATCAAGTGTATGGGAAATATGACCTCGCTCATAGCCCCAGTGGCTCGTAATGCATCTTTCCAACACAGCGTGTGGGATATTCGACGTAGAAAGTTGTAAGATACGTTGGTAGGGCGAGCAAGAGAGTAACTCAACCCATCGTCCTGTCGTCGCTTCGTTGCAGAGTTGAGAGGGTGCCAAAAGTTTGGCCGGAAGGACTCCGCGAAGGCATTTAGCAAGTGCCGAACTTAGTAGCGGGCGCGCTTGCCCGAATGAAATTCGACGAGAGCTTGCCTCCAACGTCGACAGCGACGTCGTCGTCGTCGTCGTTGTCGTCGTTAAGACGAGACTCTTCTACCCAAGCAACACTAAACCCTCTCGCAGAAGCTTGCCATGGCTAATTGGCTTCCGAATTAATTAGAGACCCGACGAATTGAAGAGCGAATTATATTACGAAAACGCAATGCGCTACTCCGTGAGGTCTTCAGTAATGCATATTTAATTTGTTGAACCAGAGAAGCAGATCTAGTTGAAAAAGGTCAGCGTTGGTTAAACTTCGAATAAAATCGGAATAAAATCTCCGGAATCTACAATATCAAACTATATAAATTGTTTAATCAATATTGCTAATTGATTAAATGTCATATAGGGACAAAACAGCAACGTGAATTATAGATTCCATAAAGGACAAAAGAACAATTCGTTGCAGTGGAACGATGGAAAACTGAATTTTGTTATCCTACAAAATATTTTCTTTAATATTCAATGAAATTTGTTGGGAATCCTGTGATTTGGCCTACAAATCAACGTGAGTTGCATGTGTTTCGTATGAAGGATAGAAAATCCACAATGAATTGCGTTTAGTATCCAAGAGTTTGTGAGCGGCTGCCAAAAATCCGTCACGGAATTTGGTGTGCCGGAGGGAAAGTCCTTGCGAGCTTAAATGCGGACAATGTAGATGAAAGAAAATGGAACAAAAAGGAAATACAGTGAGCGAGGGAGAGAGAGAGGGAGAGAGAGAGAGAGAGAGAGAATGAGGGAGAGAAAGAAAATAAGAGAAAAGTCAAGACAGTGATGAAGAAGATGAAAAAAAGAGCATAGAATAGACGTGTAATTTCTCTCTGGTTGTTGGCCACGAAGTTGTGCCCGGAGAGTAACAAGTCTTCTTGCTTCCTGTTGAAAAGCCTCGTGAGAGATGAGAACGAGAGCGCGCTTACTACAAAACGAGAAATACACAGACATGCAAACACACACACATATATGTTTCTCAGTTCTGTCCGCGGCATACGCCCCGCGTCGTCGTTTGAAAATGCCCTCAGGAAGAAACAGCGAGGAAAACGAGGAAGAGAGTTTCACGCGACAAACAAACCGGCGTCGGTCTTTCTGCTCTCTCGACAACATGAGAGAAGAAAATTTGGCAGGAACCACAACCCGCGGACGGGGTTTCATGCTGTTCATATATAGATTCATATAGATATATAAGAGCTAGGCTATGTATGTACGCAAGCGATATTTCTTCCGTGCTCTCTTTGTCAGTACTTGGGACCTATGGCCACAGCACTCATCCTTGTCGTCATGGAGGAGACGCGAAAGGAGTTCGAGACGAATGGTGGTTAGAAAGCTGCGCTATATTCGTGGCACGATTCATGGGTATATATCCGATCTTGTGAAAGAGAAAGACGGAGAGAATTTTCGCCGGAGGATCTACGGAGCTTTTTCACCAATGTCTCCGGTATTCTCGCGTGCACGAACGAAGCCACACATCGAAACTGCACAAGCAGCTTTCAAGAGTTTCTATCTGTATAACACCATATATAAACACTCTGTTTCTCGGCCAACCGCCAAAAACGTTAACGGTGGAAACTCTCTCACAAGACCCATGACAGCTCAAAGTCGACAAAACGCTCAAGCTCGAAGCAACGGACCACCATGATGGCTGTAGCTATGTCTGCGGATTCCCCAAGTTTTCAACCACATCCTGTGGCCAGCGTGGATGTTCTTGCCGCAGAATCGAGCCACCGGAATTCTCCTCTGACTTCCGCCAAATGTCACAGAATTGTCTAATGCCTACACGTTACTACGTTACTACGAATAGCAATTTGAGAATTGTTCGGGGAGTATGAATCATGCAAAAAGCTTCAGTTTATCCACAGAATATAAAGGCCTCGAGTATCGTGTAAATTTACGTAGATGATTATTCGTGTACAAATAATCTTTTATGACCTTATACGAGGTTCAATGTGATGTTTATTCTCGCTATAAACTATTCAAAAAAACTGTCACCGAAGCAATAAAATGTTATTGTATAGTCTACTAGTTTTAATGATTAATGCATGATGGAAAGGATTCGTGAGATGTTATTATTTTGCACCAGTGTATCTTCATTACACAATTATTTTAAATTATTCTATCGTTGCATATCGTGACTATCACAGATTGCAGGTACGTGCATTGAATGAAAACTCGTCCTTGTTGAACGTCATTGTGCAATCGTTATTATGCTTATGTTCCTTTCATTGTACAGAATCCAAGTGAGAGGTGAAATATACGATACATCTCAAACATTATCGTAGCGATAGCTCGAGGTCATACTTTTAACTGTACGTTCATGTAAACAAGTGACATCGACCTCAATCGTAAATACACAATTAATTCATGGTGGACGTCTTCGCTGCAGAATTCTTGATATTATCGTAAGAATACATAAAACAGATGTCACAAACTTACCGATAGACGCTCTCGTCGTATGACAGGAGAATCCTCAGAGGTTGACTGATGCTTCGTTTTTTCATCACGTGTGCTGGCTCAATATGAACGCCATGGACGACCTGAACAGAATAACAAGAGAAAGAATTCGTTATAACTACGTTTTTGTAAATCACAGAAGTAAAAAATGGTGATTGATTTTTATATCGTATATTAATGCCTCCAAAGAAATCATATTATGCCAGACGTCTGTAGCAATCTTTATAGAAAATGAATGAACCGTAATAATAAGTTTTATCAAATGCGAGGAGAAAAGAATGTAACACAGAGGTTGACCGAGCTTTGTGAATAAGACTCATTCCCGCCTGAAGACGCGAATCTCAAGAAAAGCCTCGTTGTTTTTTTGTTCTTTTTATGTTTCTGGTGTCTGCCTCGCCTTACATTATACGGCGGTAACGCGAAAAAAGTTCCTGGTAAAAAGTCCCTCACTGTATACCGCGCTATGCTTTTCAACCGCAAAAGCTTTCCTCCATCCTGCACATCTTCTATTACGTAGCAAGGAGGCTTGTCTCCTCCAGGAGATATATATTTCCTCTCAGGTAGGATTTTCCAGACGGAAAACAAACGACGTGCCATTTTTTTAAACGTAATCTCAAACATTTTTCATTTTGCTTTACCATTTCGTATCTTTTTGATTGCCGCATTGTATAGATTGACAACATGATATAAATGTCGAACGTATATGAGGCAGTATTTCACTCTGCCCTTTTTGTAATACAACCGTAAAAGGGTCATTACAGAAATTGATATCTCCGAACAAAAAACAGGGCACGAACGATTGAAGACGAAATGATAGAACGATTATAGACGATAAAATAAGAGAATATGATAAACTTGTTTTGTAAACATGATCCCAATAAGTAGTGATCGAAATGATAATAGTCGTAAGTTTATTTAATTGTTTTGCTGTCATTGAAGTCTTTCATTAATCCACAAAAGCCTTTGTCGTTGAAGATCGAAAGCAGGTTTCGTTGTTGCAATGACATTAAATGAACAAAGTTATTTGTCTCTCATCTAGAGTCCAATCTCTTTGGTTATCCAATTAAATCTAGGTATCTCCATCGTCGAAATGGATTATTTCCGGTTTAGTGCTTAAGCGTTAGTTGAATTAGGGTTGACACGGGGCAACTGAGGAAAGCGTAGCGTGGAGGGATAAACATCAGGGAAGAGAGTGTCGAAGGGGAGAAGGAGCGAGAGAGAGAGAGCGACGAGAAAGAGAGAAGGATGAAAGTGGAAGATATGGAGGTTAAGGAGCTGGCTAGGAATAGCTCGGAACGCGCTCAGGAGAGAACCGAGGCGATACTCTCGACCATTCTCTCTTGTGAGTTTGCGAACCGGTTATATATACGTCTCGAGTGCAATTTCGTGCTTTGCGGTAATCGGACGTTTCGCGGAGCGAAAGCCGTGGAAAGAGAAAGAGGAGATAGGACGTGAGAGAGAGAGAGAGAGAGAGAGAGGGGGGGAGGGAAGGAAAGGTGGAGAAAGAGATAGCTCACCTAGGTAACCAAGCGCGCAACGCTACTGTAAGGAGTGAGGGATGATGCTCAAGAGCGTAACTCTCAAACGACAAAGAAACAAAATTAACGAGATGGGTATATCGGACAAGAACAGACAGCCTGGTGCTTAGCGATGTTGATGCTGGTGATGGTGCTAGCGATGGCGAACTTCGTAGAAAGTTCAATTCCAAAGCGGTCGAGAACGCATGGACGGCTTTTGCCGGGGTAAAGTTTCGAGTGTCGGCGGCAGCGAACAAGCTTTTGCTACGGCCGCGAGCTTTGCACCGCGATTCTTTTCTTGTGAGCTTCACTCTGTCCTTCTTTCTCTCTATCTCTCTCTCTCTATCTCTGTCTTTCCACTCTTCCTTGCACGTTTAGTTTCCTTCGTTTTGAACGCGGACAAAGGTAAAAGGTGCGAGAAAGATGATAAAAGATCTTTTCGGACGTTTGTACCCCGGGCGAATTATTGCAATGGTATTCAGGTCCGCGTCCTGTGCCAAGAGACTCTATATATGAGTTGAAAGAGAGGCAAAGAGAGAGAGAGAAAGAAAGAGAGCAAGATAGAGAAGGTAAAAGATTTTATGGAGAGAGTTTACCACTTCTCGAGCTTGGCTGTGAGGCAACAGATAACAAACGCTATGCACTGACTGTAAAGATATACTTTGTGTAAAGTAGAAATAGGAGAACGAGTGTAAAGAGGGAGTAAAAAAACGAGGGCATTTCTAGAAGTCAAAAGATAAGCTAAGACAGATATGGGTAAAAGCGATTTTTCGAGTTTTATCGCGATGTCAAAAACTCGACCAAAGTTCACGTAATGTATACAAAAACAACTACTCGTCCAGCGAAAACATTTATTTAGACTATAGCATTGAAAATAATATATAAACCCAGAGGTTTCAAGTGATCATACAAATCCCATTTGGATTTCAACCTATCAACTCTATCAGGTGCAATAAAATGGATCGAGTTCGCAACATATCATGATGAAATTTCAAAAGGTTTTGAAAAGCATCCCATGATTCGAGTACTGGCAGCAATTTTTTGAATAGATGCGAAATAGTGCGCGAATACACAGTTTTTTTATTGGCTTGAGGGTGAAGGGTTGTAGCCAGGGCGGGAAGAACACCGCGTGCCATGAACGTACTCAACGTTCGTACACGATTGATATGCATGGGTTATCGGTCTGTAAACCTTTTCACAATGATCTATAAAATGAATGAAAACAAAAATGAATCTTAGAAGACATGGGATAAGAATCTAAAAATTCGTGCTAATATTTCATTTATTGAGAATTATTTTGCACAAAATTTCAGCATCATCAAAAATACTGATGGAAGACACGAAATAGATGAAACGGCGTAGAATACATCACGTATATATATCCGAAGAGATATGAGTGAAATGAAATCGAGCGGCTTGGCACGTTTCCCCTTGAATTTTCCAGTAAAGCTTGCCATACAGTGCAGTTAGTTTCACGGTGCCCTGTACTATGAAACGAGCCGTTACAAGGCGTTTGAAATAGTATCTACCGATGGATACATGCTGAAACGAAAGTGAATAACGTGGAGAACGGAAAGTATTGAAATCCTACTGAATAAGGAAACTCGAATAGCCCCTCCGTACCGTTGTGACCCCATATCGAGGCAGCCTGAGGGAACGTAAAGCCGCGGATCTAAGCTGTGCAAAAGTTCTCTCTCTCTATCTTTTTTTTTTTTTTTTCGGCACATCGTCGATTTCCCACGAGATCATCGAAGAGAACGACAAAGAGAAAGACCGAAGAAAAACAGAGATAAAACAGTATAGATATAAAGATAAATGTCTATATATAGAAAGTAAAGAAATTCTGCAGTAAACTGAAGCTCTGTAGCAAGAAGCAACTGGGCAAAGACGAAAGATTGCCTGAGAGTTTTTGCAGGTAGAGAAAACTTGGAACTTGGAAAGAAGATCGGTCGTTATTACAAATAAATAAAAAAGTAACTCCGAAGGTCTTTGGGGGTAGAAAATGGAAAAAGCTTCGAGCCAGAGACCAGGATCAAAATAATCGAATGAATACGATCGAAGGCCCAACATGATCCTGGCAAGTTTTAATCCGCTCTGGATTTCGACTTTAGGCTCTTCAGGAAACTTCGTATTAACAGGAGCAAAGTAAAAGGAGATGGAGGGCGAGTGGGATAATACATACACCATCTGAACCTGGCGCAGCTCTCTTAATACGAAGAGACCTACGTTCATAATGCTGCGTTGAAACAAGAAAAGCATGGAAGGATCCTTACCGAATAATGCAATATCCTGTCAGTAAGCCTTGCTCTCTAGTTCGACAAGGTCTAATAGTCTGTATTCTCTTACCTGATGCTTATTATAAAGTTTTAAGGAAGGGGGATGCGGTACTGCTTCGAGTGGAGTCTGGAAGTCATTAAGATGCACCGACAAAATTTCAGTAATCAGTGCACAAAAAAGAATGAAAGTCAACTTATTTTTCTTATTAATACGCCAATGTTCGCTTTCGTCGTTGATGCAGACTTGAGATTGAAATTTAATAAATTCGTAATCAAGAGGTCAACTGACTAGTTAAGATGTCCTTGAAGGTAGAACATGGAAGAAACACAACACAGGTATTAGGAAGAGATGATGATGAAACAAGTGAACACATGCATAAAGAGCTGTGCTCGGTATACAATGAACACCCGAGAGTTAAGTCTGAGGAAGTTACGCGGGCTTTACCATAACTTATGAACCACTTTGACGCGCACTTAACGGTAGCCTCTTAATTATCAAACTTTGGACGAAACCTAATTTCCACCCTTATCATGCACAGCAAGCTGAAATGCTTTCCGACTGCACTGGTGACCTGCTCTCTCTCTCTCTATCTCTCTTTCTCTGCATCTCTCCTCTTTACTCTTACTGTCCCAGCGTATTGCACGTTGGTGTCGTATCTCGAAATCCGCTTCATCCCAAATAACATATTCGATCATACACTTTAACGAGGTATTTCTATCACTCCAAGTTCGAGTTTTGGACGGCAATTAACAGACTCATCAAATGATCAAATTGTGCTCCAAACATGAACCTATCGAATAAAACTTTGATTGAATATTATCCCCGAGTGTTGGGTAATATTCCTGACTTTCCGATATCACGCAGTAGCCGAAGGTATCAAAATGAGAAAAATCGAAAAGCCAGTCTGGGATTTGCTGCTTTCTAATCATGTTACATTTCCTTTAATTAATTTTCTAGGCGGAATGACTTATTCTGATGTCTGGGTTAGTAAACTCTGTTCGTGTTTGGCTACAGACATTTTCAATGGCTTTTTTAGAACAAAATATTCGAATTATTCATTTTTTCGGTGCTACGATCAATTATGAATAAATCTTATGCGTATATTTGTTTCCGGATGACACATATATAAAGTCCTATGTTAGATGAGAACACAGGGTGGGCCACAAAGGAAAGAAAACATCAGTAACAGAACGAGAAATTGGAAAAGGTACACACGGTTGGATACAGAAGGATACTGGTGGCGTAGAGAGCGACCGACAGTCCAATTTTATTTCTGACTTCGTTACTGGAACACAGAGAGCAGAAGTAACAGCGGTAAGAGTAATGGTCGAGCCCGCGGTGGTAGCAGCGACCGATAACGGACGACAATAGAGGGTAGGGGTTGAGAACGGTTGAACGAAAGAGAGGTTACGCCCATCCGCTTCCGTAATTCACTTTTGGACAAATGTCCACCTGCTTGTTGGTGTAGAAGGTTCAAGCGTACACATGTAGAAAAAGCGCACAAAAGCCACGCATCCGAAGCGACTAAAACTTGAGTGGAAGACTTCCAGCTCAACCGGTTGTACACTTTCCTTTCCACTTGTCCGTAAACACATCTGTGCTCTATGTTTCTGGTTTAAAGGACTGCAACTTATACATGCTGTTATTATATACTTTGCCGAAAAACTGGTTCATCCAAAAAAGCCCCGGAGGATAATTGACGTTATCGGAGTTTCTTCATACCGAGAATTTTTCGCAATCGCGAAGTTGATCAACGTTTTTTGATGCCTTCAAATAACTTGATGGAGAACACCAAGAGTAATAGAATTTATTAGTGATTGCATTTCCGTTCGCTAACCAAAATAAGCTTTGAATTACGATTGACATTAGAAAATAAATTTATCCAGCTCCATTCCTCCATTAATCTCAATAATGAGAACAAAGAGAGACGTTGCGAATTCCATATGCAATTTGAGCATTTAGACACTACTGTATACGCTCGTGTACGGGTGAGTCTAATTTAAACCATTTGCTTGAACCGTTAATCATCCTATCTATTTCCTGGTTTTCGTATATATTTATAGAGGGTTATTCTGGGTGGCTTGACGTACATACATGCAGTGAGAGTAGTTTCCAAAATATATAGACATATTATTTTCCTCTTCCTAAAGTTTGCTTCGCGTGCATAAAGCGAACACACCAAGTGGCTTCGAAGAATGAATCTCGGTTGCGCTGTGATCCCTCTGTTTATACGTATATAGCGTACGTTTTACTCTTGCGAGGCGGCGAAACGCGAGAAGCGCTAATATCCGTCCTCGTGAGTTTGTCGTTGAAAATCCAACGGTAATACATACGCGAACACGTGGATATATATTCCGTTTATACAGGAACAGAAAGTGGGTTGCCCACGAGGCGACGTTGACTCCTGGATGAAGTTTTGTCAGGTGTGGGTGTATCGTACGTTTATATATATCGTGATGCATGCATGTTACTCTTTTTCTAAATCTTTATTTCGCCTAGTGATTGTGCAATGTATGAAGAACTACGTCCGTTACCGGGAAAAAGCACGACCGATTAACGATTCCACGTGACCTAGTTGATCAATCGTACGATCACAAAGAATATTTACGAATAGTAAAATCGCAACAATGCGCGCAAAGATGTTCAGATTGGACTACCAGTAAAGTTTGTCACGCGAAATTTGGAAACATTATCTCGGACCGGTTCCCACCGTCGCTCTCACGTGCTCGCACGCCCATTTGTCGTTGCAGTTTTGCAGCTACCTCGCTGGAGCAGAAAATATATCCATTGGCCGGAAAAACCATTCGTTAATGGAGGACATAAAAAAAAAAAAAATTACTATCCGAACAGGAATAAAAAAGAGGCCGACGGAAAACGCGTAGCACGAAGTTATAAATCGGCAGCTCGGTCCTATTGCCCTCCGATAATAAATGCTTTAGCGAGGAAGCAGCAGAGTCCAATTGAAACAAAAAAGATCAACTATAAACAGATAAACTAACTGCGGATTAAGCACAAATCGGCTTAACGAGAGCCACGTGTTTTTTTACCATCATTATTTCTTGTCTCCATACATGTACGAGCGTAATTAGTCTTTACTCACACAACAAGATTATTGAACAACGAACAATCTTTCAGAAGCTTTTGCTATAGATTTTACATGCTATACTCGCAAACCCTGTTCTCAATATCACGTAACTTTGTATCAACTATTGGTGATTCGATATTTCGGAAAGGAATTTAAGAAAGCTGATTACTTTGACTGAATGTTGTCATTTATATGAGCTTAAAGTTAAACACGGCTTTGAGCGTTTTGAGAAACATATTTTATAATCAGTCAACATGATCCACTTTATTTTTTTCATTCTCTCGCGCGTTCAACTTGAAAGAAAATGCCACAAAGGTACACAAGAAATATTACGAGTGAATAGAAATATTGGAATGTAAAGATCGTGAGATGTTAAAGCCGAAGAAGCAACTTGAATGGAGCAGAATCTTGAAAAAGTAAGAAAAAAAAATTACTCTTCTTTTTTGACTCGAAAAAGAAGACATCTATGAAATCTCTTCAAGTCAAAAGCCAAGTCTATCGTTTCTGTTTATGAAAATATATGACATCGAGTAAAGCTGCACGAGAGACGTATATATATTTAGATATAGTTTGAAGGCGGTGTAGAATTAAGGGTGTGTTTCTATGGTATAAAAATCTTTGCGACGAACGTGAGAAACTTTGTGCGAGGATGTGACCGGACGTACAAGGAACCGACAAGCCAGACAGGGAGTTCTCGAAACGGAATGGGGCAAGGCAGAGTGAAACCAACGGCGGAAACGTCGACGAGGGAAAAGGAAATGAGAGGGACGCATTTTTATCCCCCAAGCCTTTCTTCCGTCTGTGCGAATTCTCGTGGGAGAGAAACAAGTATGAGCTACACTCGTGTAGACTGAAAAAGGGATGAAAGAAGAACGTAAAATGCAGACTTATTCCTTTCACTCTCGTCCCATACAGACTTTGTGAGACGTGTGGCTACGGATAAGAGACAGAGAGGTAAAATTCAAGATCCCACAGAGGGCTATGAATGAAACGTAAGAGTGAGGAAACAGATCGAGAAAGAGCTTTCTATTGGCTACGACAGAAAGAGATAAATATAAGTGAAATTCTTGAAGCGGACTACAGGTTTTTGACGAGACTAATTGTCGGAATCCCGAGACGAAAATTTATATTCAAAGCTGCTGCTCCCTTTGATACATAGACGACGATCTTCAGTATATAAAAACCTCTCATTTTGTTATTACTATATCGATATTTAGGAGACGAAAATATGATCAACGAAGTGACGAACAGACCGTGAATACGTTGCTTGCTCGATTGAAAGGAAACTGCGGTTCTCGGTACATTATTTGTTCAATAAGCATATTAAATTAATCAAAAGATACACGGCATTATTTCAATCACATTATGGTGATTTCTATTATATAACAATGTGGCCTCAGGAGCCATTACTAAATGAAATTTTGTCTATCACTCATCACAACACTCCAATTAGTTTGGTGGCTTTTCAATGATGCAAAACGGTGTTTGAATCTTATTAATATTATTATTTAGAATAAACCCGAAATCACTTTTCTAACATATTAGCTTATTGAATATAAAGCGCTTGCATTGATTCATTACATCATAATACGATGAAAATTCTACAGGAAATGAATATATATTTGTATATTCTCAAAGCCAAAATAGCAGCCAATTAAATTTGGCCTAAGGGAAAATCCTTTGATGAAGAGCAAAAGCTTTTCAGATTTCATGAAAGTCTCACAAAGTGTATTTCCATGTTTAGGCAAAAAGTCCTTTGAAATTTGTCGCGGAGTACTCATGTGCATTGGCTGAATGCTATTTGAATATTTTTTGTTTGGATTGCGTTGAAGTCAGAAGAGTGGGAGGGCCAACTGAAGAAGATGTGAACTCACAGACAAAGAAGTAGAAACAAATGTAAAAGAAAAGACAAGAGCGAAAGTAAGCCAAGAATGTCAATGACAATACATTGGTGAGGAAAAGCAAGAGCCTGAAACGATTTCCAAATATGAATTAGTTGGGGTCAAGTTCCGCGCGAGATTAAAACAAACGGAAATTGCAACGTAGTTTCAAGATGTGGAATCTACAGCAGAGCATTCGAAGTATTTGATTGCACAACATGCGCTTTTGTTGCTCCTGGAGCTTGACTCTTGTCTCTCTTTGTTATTGTACTAGCTCCTGAGGGGCTAAACAGAATGTTTACGGTATGTCATGACGCCCGTCTACAATGAATATTAGGAAGGTGCCGAAGGCGTTAGACCGCAGGGGTTAAGAAGAAGGAGGGAAGGCGAGATAAAGAGAGAAGGTGGCTATATTCGTGATACATAGACGTCATGCGCTCTTCGAGTTTGACAGTTTGCGCAAGTAAATATATAGGCATCGGCGTCATGACGCCCTGTGCATACAAGAACGACAAAGAGATGGTAGAAAGGGGTGGAAATGGGCGAATCAGCAAGCGTATACGAACGATCAAAGCATCTGTATACGTTGCTAAGAGCTTTGTATCCCTGTGTGGCTTTAGTGCAAATATGCAAGCAGTCGTACACAGGGCGTTTGCTGGCGGTCCTTCCATCAGGAACACATATAATACAGAGCAGGTTCCCATCTATTCTCTCTCTCTCTCTCTTTCTTCTTTGACTCTGGATACATTATCACATACTATACATATAACCTATATCTGCTTTTATAATAAACAACACTAGTTTATATGCTAGGAGTACTCACGTCATCGTTCCATTGCAGGCAAAGGAACGTTCAAATAAACATTTTCAGCCTTACAGAGTAAATATTAATGTAACAAGGTTGATACAGGTACAGAGTTATTAGAAATATGAAATAAGCAAAATATCGTTCGAGGCAAAAGCAACATTTACTGGTAGAATAATATTTTCGTGCGTTTCGCGATAAAAATGACACGCTGCACATTAATAACTGCATAATCTGTATGCGACAAGGAAATTCTTTATGATTAGTAAAAAAAAAAAAAAAAAAACGATTTTTTACTAGTGTATACGTTCCTGCAGTCTACGGTGATTGCCGCCGTGATTGTGGCGATAAACATGACTTTCAAATTCCGTACATGTGTGCTGTTTACATGGAATAAAAATAAAAAGTATGTCAAGACGTAGAAAATGAATGAGAAATCAAAATTTCTGAAGGAGTCATCAGAAAATGGCTTCGTGCTGTTTTAAATAATACTACAAAATGGGAACTACTTTTTACCGGTGAGTATTTATGTGAGAATGTTTATGATATCCATTTATTCCAATGATATCCGATCCTGACACTGATGTATTATCCTGCCAACAAAAACGATTCCACCCCTATCCGCACGCGAGATTTAAGTTGGTCCTTATTTACTCGTACATCACCGTCGGGGATGTTCTCTCGTCTTGGTTGTCTTTGAAATTAAGAGAGATCGCTAGGTTTATCCGACCGCCATGGGCAACCGAAGAGGCGAAGGTTTAGGAAGGAAGGAGGGAGTATATACATATACGTTCGCGTTGAGAGTGATTTGCGAGATATCAGAAGACGAAGAACGCCGTGTGCACTCAGATAGTTTAAGCTCATGGTGGCTAGAGCGTGTCTGTGAGAGAGGCCATCGCGGTCGCCGCGCACGCTCCGACCTACAATATTTCTCCGGTTTTCTATGGGGAATGAGAAAAGAAGAGAGAGAAAGAGAGAGAGACAGAAAGCTTGGACACATGGCTATACTGAGAGAGAAATGGCTGGACCAGGATGGGATTCTGCCACTGGTTCCCTCGAGGAACGCCGGAACTCCAGGTCCTACTCGAGAAGCCTCTGTTTGATCCTTTTCTCTTTTTTCTTTCTTTCTCATTCTTTTGTAGAATTTAAACACCACGAATTTATAGGGAACTCCAGGATGAATTTGGCCCGTCGAACCGCAATTAAGATGCCTCAAGTTCTATCTAAAACCCTCTCCTCCCACCGCTCTACGCTTTCTTGCTACGAAAACTCTCTTCTCACAGTTTAGGTCAACTTTTTCCCTTCATCCATACCATTTATCTCGATGCAATCGGCTCCAAGCGCACGGTTATATAGCCTACATTTTCATTTCTTCTTCGTTTGAGGATTACGAGCGTCAACCGACCTGACTTCTTCTTTTCTAATGTCTCTGTCTCCCTATTTGTCACCATCAATGGTTTACTTTTTAAACCATTTTTTCTCTCATCTGCAAATAATGTTTCATAAAAAAAATTTACAATGCTAAGCCGATTACAAATTTACTATTTAATTGAGCATATTGTCCAACCGATTCAATCAGTCAATAGTCGAATTTATCTATTTTATAACTCAATGATTTTATGTGATTTTCCGATCATTTGTAGCCATTGAGTTGATTCCATCGATTGTGCATTCTGTGGTAGCGAAGAAAAATACCAATAATCAAAAGTTCATTCGAATTTCATGATCGATGAGATCCAATGCAGTCCAATGTCTGAGATCTCGCATACGTGACTATATTCAGATATACGTGTACGTCATATGTATGCATCATTAGACGCGTTGAATTGACGAGCGTCGTTGCATCCAGAACTTCTAGATTCTCTCATGACTGCCATCGCTAGCAACTTCGAAAGCTTCTATAGTCTGCAACTTGGAAGCTGATAAGGGACCCGAACGAGGAAACTGTATAGATACATACGCGTGTACGTACATATACAGACATATAAAGGTTCATCCGACGAAACAAGGAGCGGGCATCCTAACCTGCTAGCACGTACCATTACTTACGCCAACATCTGGGGACTCTCGACGATTCCATCCCGACGATTTACCACGCGGCCCAGGGAGAATGGGTGAAAAGTTCGACCTCAAAACTCGCGAACTCTATGGCAGAAATTGTGGTCTGGGTATGTGGCGAGAGACATTGACGGAATATATTATAGCTTGCTATAGTCGTGACGTATGCGCTCTATCTGCCAATTGCACAAGACTAAGAGCAAAGCGAGTCGCCGTAGCTTCTGACTCCACGATTTCTACCTAAGACCACCTGTTTTGATAGCTGTACTATAGACATATGTGTGAATATATATATACACATAGATTCTAGATCGTACTGGAGTATAGAGAAGGAAATAAGCAAATGGTTGGTAGCAGCTAGGAGAACGGAGCAAGACCTGGGAAGTTGATCTTTGCCAAGTGGCCCATTAGTCAGTCTGGAAACCCTTGAATTCCATCCGTACGGGTTTCTCTGTTCTGAAAAGATTACCGAGTATTAACCAGTGAATATCGTGTTAATGACCTCTTTAAGCCGCTTTTTCATTTCGCCATTTTTGATTTCAACATTTGACCCTTTTCGCCAAAGCTTTTAACATTAGCTGCAGTTATCTTTTCGCATAATTTTTCCTATTCACCCTTCACCGCGCTTTCATCTTATCATGCTGTCTGAGTCCTGGATTATCCCGATGCTGCAAGCCACAGTGGCATATCTCTTGCAAATTTCTTTTCATCGTCGAGTCGTTTCCGTCATATTCGAAGACTTTCCCAGACTACATATAATACTCTCTACCATGAAATACGCGTTGGAACTCTCACTCGCTACACGTTTCTTCTTAAAATGTTTGACATCTGGATAATAGACTTTAAGTGATGGACCTGACGTTATTAGGAGAAATTAAAAGCTATGTGCAAGCATCTACAAGGCATTATTCTCGCTTCATCATATAATGTCAAAATCTTTGCAACCGATTATTCCGGTCTGCCTGACACATGCAGAAGCACGATGACAGCGCTATTTCAGCATGAAAATAATCGTTATGAAAATCTGTCATGGCGAAAATCAAAGGTACAACAACGTTATTTTGATTTAGTTTTTTTCCCCTTGAAAACAATCAAAATAAATTTGATGGAAACTATACGCGTCAAGAGCTAAGTCTACATACTATTGTCGGCATCCAAAAATGAGAGCATAACAAAAGTGGGTAGAGTATTGGAAGTTTCTTGTTGAGCTGTTTCTACGTTTAAGAAAAACTGGAGCTCGAGCAGGCCGCAATTAAAGTTGCTCTCTGCGTAGCTTAACCAACAGCCTAGGTATATATATTGGTAGTAAGGAAAGCGAGCTTATCTTTCCTGCAGCTCTCGGCTCTGCCCGGAAACTCGTGAAAGACGTAGAGCTCCAAGACGAGAATACAGGCTTTAAGAGCTCGGCGAAAAGTCGTTATTCAATTTTAACCGCCTGAACCTAAACATAGATATAATTTGATAGGCGCATATAAATACATATATAGACAGACTGTTGTCCTACGTCGAGGCGTTAAGTTACTGTCTGTGTGACGATAGCTGAAGGGACGAAATGAAGAGCCAGAGCTATATTAATCCCTGCTTTACATCGTAACCACTATTCAATGTGACTATATAGTGAAGATATTTACTAAGATTTAAATCTCGTAACCTGTACATACGAATGGCAACTAGACCACGCTGAAAGCCTTATCTTACCTTCAATATCGTAGAAGTCTAAATAACAGTTACAAGTGCGACATCCTGAGGCTTCACTCGAAACGTAACTGGCGATGGTATCCGACAGACTATCCAGCGCTAAGAATACCCAACAATGATTCAAATACAATGGATCCTGGTCACTCCTTATCTTTGCATGATAATCAGTCAGTTTATCCAACGACATTATTGTGTTTGGATAAGTTTCGGAATAGACAGTGATAAAAATAATAGTTGTCTGTCGCCTATATATATGTATGATGCTTAATTAAATAAATTCCGATTAAGGGAAATATGATTATAGATTTTTTTTCGTATTAAATCAAAACTAGTACATCTGGACAATCGTTCAACGGAAGAACGTGAAAATAAGCGAATGGAAAAGACTTTAAAGTTGCACAGCGTTCCCTAGTTCATTATTAAACTCCGAAGAGCACATGGTAGAGACACACCCGATGGTGGCTCACTCTTGTTTATTCGAACGGACACTATAATAACGAGTCGAACGCACTGAACCGCTAGCGAGCTCTCGTTCGTTGCCAGCGCGTAACAAATGAAATTACAGTTGCTTGTTTTCCCTCACAATTGTATTTCTCGTCTCTCTTATTCTTTTTCTCTTTCCATTCCCCGGGCTACATGTTTTTATTTTATTTTTTAAATATTTTTTTTGTTAACAAAGCTCAAGCGGTGGTGCAACTCCGGGTGAATTTGATAGTGAAACAGGGCAGGATGTATCCCTTCTTCCGGAACAGGCAACGCTGAAGAGGAAAGAAGATAGAGAGAGAAAATGTATTTTCATTTGCACACTCGCACTTGATAAACAATGGTGGGCTTCGTTATTTTCATGGTCAAAGAGTATTTTCCCAAAAATTTCGATGGTCATGAAACAACACAACCTGAAACACGAGGGATCCAGCTTTCACCTTCGTGTATTTCGGAAAGCAATGTGCAATGTGTGAGCACAATGCACGTCGCTTAATCCTCGGAGGTAGAACTGTGCATATAAATGAATGAAACCGGATATCCGTGTATAGAAACTCTGCACTCAGAAGTCATAGTGATGCCTCGCAAGCTGAGGGACTTGTTTTGTAAATATACCGATGTTGAGCCAACTCTGATATTTCATTACCACGTTTAGAGATTTCTTGTATTTCTAGAGTCAAGTTATCGGGAGGCCAACAAGTACAGATTGCGTACAGGAACTCTAGCAATTGATAGAAAAATACTAGACTTTCCCATGCGATATTTTTTGACTAGCGATCGATCAGTTCAATTACTTTTTATTATACACTAATATCTTCATTGAAAATAAAAAGTTTGTACAAAGTTAAAGTCCTCTGACAACGGGAATGCCACGCGAAAAGTAGTTATGACTCCCAGACAAATAAAATAATTGTGGATGAAGTTTGCTTGTGCATGTTCTTGATACGCTGGTGGAATTATATTTTTTAGGGTTTACGGCAAAAACGATTTTTATCTGCATTCACATCATATATTTTTTACTAGCAAAAGCACCCAGAAAGAGAAAAAGATTGAGTGAAAAAAAAAAGATATTCAAGTAAAATATATTGAACATGGAAAGTGAAAATTTCGCTGTAAAAGCAGTTTCGAAATCCTGTATCCCACCCATCAAAAGGTCATTTAACAAACATAGGTATACGTCAATGCTTGCCGAGCTACGGACTCGACCAGAGTTGTCAAGCTTTCAATCTTTTTTGATATTTGATGCAAATTCTATTGGATCAAAAAAAGAACTCTCGGCAGTCTCGAGGCCAGAATACGATGTATGAGGGATGGACGCATCGAATATATTTCAATTTCCAACGAAACAACGTAACATCGAAGTATACATTGGTTTGTTGAGTACAAAGTTACAAATTTTCTCAGGTCTGGAATGAAAGTTTTCGAAGTGTTCTTATCCATATTTACCTGTTCTATTTATTGAAAAAATTCTATTGAAAAGTTTGGAAAAATCAATTTAATTCTCTGAGCTGTAGTGGGGACTTGAGGTGTGGCACCTATTTTTTTTCTCTGGTTTTTTGATTACCAATTACTATTTTAACAACAATTACTGGATTTCTCAGTTTTGCACGGTCCCTGGGACTTGCACGAAGATCCAAAAAACATCAAAACTCAATATTAAATTTCTTGATATCAAGAATACCACATGTTAATAAATAGTTCAATTCCGTACACTTTCCCATGAGAAAAAAAAAAACGAAAACGTAAGGAATGTCGAATTTCCAAATTTCGAATTGAAATTCGTAATCAGCGAACCCAAAAACGCTCGAGTACTAAATTCCAAGCACGTTCCGACTCAAATTATAGAAATTCTTTCATATGAAAGAAAAATTTCTACGGGATGAGACGAAGACAATTTTCCCAGTGCCTCAGGGTGTAGAAAGGATAAAAAAGAAAAAAAAACAGGAGGTTTCGTTTGAAATTTTCGTCGAGACGGTACGGTTTTATAGATGAAGTGTATATGTTTGACGGAAAAAACTCATCTAGAACTCTTCTAGCACGCGGGATATTTTAGAGTCGACACGATCACAAGGATGAAGCATGCATTCCATATAGACATAACTGTGTGTTTCAATACAAAGACAGATAAAGAGAGATGAACGCTTGGCAAAGCACAGGGACACAGCCACACACAAACTCATACATATAACGATGCAAAGGCAATGGTCGCTGTTGGGGTACCGGATGCACGCGGACTCGAGGCCGCAGAAACTATTTTCCGATAACGACCGACACTTGCCTGGCGGGGTACATTTGTTCCGGGCTCGCGCCCTGATTGCGCCCACCAACCCCCGATGCCCTTTTCCGCGATCCGTCCTCCATGACCGTGGCAAGCGGATTCACTCTCTCATTCTCTTTCCTCTTCTTCTCCCCACCTCGAATCCTATACGTCCGTATGAGCCCAGGATGCATATTTTACACCGCTGACAGATTTATTGCCACCACGGTTACCCGGCCGTACCAGCTTCTTCCGTTACATTATTTCTATTTCTCCTCTTCTATCTATTCAGACCTTTTATTCCCCTCACACGTGTGCATATACGGATGGACCCTGCCTATGAAAATGTACGTTGAGACAGATCAACTGAACACACGTGATTTTTATCTATATCTTGTTAAACATAAGTTAACTCATGGACTTAGGGAACTGTCAAGCCAACTTGACATTTTTTTTGTTCTTCAAATGTTTACATCGTTCTCAGTTTCCATTAAAAAACTGTTTATATAATAAATATCCAAAAACAACGATATATTTTCATGACTCATTAATTGAAAAATTAAATCGCCAGACTTTTCATTGCATCACCGTTTTGTCAATTTCAATACCGTATACGATAATAATTATTTATTTTTGTTTTACCAAACATGCAGCCGATTACGAATTATCCCTATGTGAAGAGTAATTTAATCCGTACTTACTGTGAGATTTTCGTATGTGTAAACCTTCCATGTTTTTCAAAGAGAGTTAGTATTTAACGAATACTCGGTGATTAAATTGTGAACGTAATTTTGCAAATTTTCGGTTTTCATGTATATTCGCGTAATATAAACCAACGAGCATACGTAAGCGAGAAAGGTAGATCGAATATGTATGATCAGTTTGGATAAAGTGCGGTGAATGTTCAAACAGTGCGTAAGCCAGGAATATTAATGGGCTAATTAATGAAATCGATTGGTGCAAGATCGTTGAAACTTGAAACATGTTCTGCGTTATTGAGCATGAAAAATAACAAACGAGGCATAGAGATAAACATGAGGGCTCAAAAACCTTCGATGTGCACAAGTTATGAGCGCAGCTAAATTTTGTGTAGATTTGAACTCATTTTAGGATAATTAACTCAAGGCTTTGGCCATATCAGCAAAGTTAAGCAAGCTCTGGCGAAATCAATACTTGGTTCGGTGACCGTTTATTTTCTGCCCATATCCATAAAGTACGAGAAGTTTAGAAATTTAATAGAGAGTGCAGAGCAAAAAAATTGATAATTCGCAATTTAATGGTATTTTTGTAAATTCGACATTCAATTTAATCCATGCCCACGCTGTTAATTCTTCGTTTCTCGCTAATCTGTTCTCAACAGCTTTTATAATGTGACGTTGGAGTCCAATGTGAAGAAAACAAAAGATGGATCCCGAATGCTCATGTACTTTTCGTACAATTAAACGAAACGGCCGCGTTTAAAAAAAAATGTTGAATTTAATCCTCGTGGACACGAGTGCAAAAAATCTATCGGTGGGGTTTTGGGAGGTGCAAAAACAAGCGGTGTAAAATTTATCTCGTTGTCACCTCGAACAATTACGATGATTGCTCGTGCAATTACTGCAAAAGCGAAAAATTGCATCGCTCGACGAATACCGCTGGGCGTGAGCAAATGCAATTAGCGACAACTATTTAGCACTTGGTTTTGACGCTTCTCTGCTGCTTTCATACTGGGATATAGTGGATTACAGGAAAGCATCGAATTTGATGAGTCTCGATGTTGAACGTGGTGGTGATGGTGGTTTGTACTTTAAGCCAAGCTCAATTTTCTACGGTAATCTCTCTCCAAATCAACTGCTACGTGTTGACACGGATTTGACAGTCCGATTCGAATTGATAAGATTATCCAGAAATTTTTATTCAAGAGGGACTCAGTGAGCTTTATAATACAATATTCTCTGTCTCTCTGTCTCTCTCTCTCTCGATTTGAGATTATTCATTATAGAAACCCAGACATAAATCGTGATTGAATCCACTACAGATATGCACTTCACTTCTGATTGGTTGAGGTTTTGAATGCTTTATATGGAATTCCAAATCCGGCTGACCACGTAATTTGCTCATTCCGAAGGCTCTCGAAATTTTTACCTCCATTTCTAGCACTCTTAATCCATATCATCACGGAACGTCATCGTCCCGAGTGCCTTGCTCGTTTTTTTACATTAAAAAGAGAATGTTGCTAGTATGCATTTATTTGGAAGAGAATTCTCGATTGAATGCTGCATAATTAAAGGCATAGCGTATGAAAGGGGAGTGATGAGGTTTGCATTACATTTGTTATATCCTATGACTAGTGGCAAAGTTGGTGTTTCGGTGAAAATTCAGTTCGAAAGAATTCAGTAGAAAACGTGATTCCGAAAATGTTTGGAATTGAGTTAATTTAGCATAAATCATCGTCAACGCATATGTACGCATTTTCAATATATTCCGTTTGAAATTTCAACGAATTGATATAATAAACCCACGCAATTACACCCTTCTGACACGAATTATACATTTTTAATAAAACCATCCACCTCATGATGGTTTTTTGTCAAAAACGAAACGAATTATTGTATTCGGAGAAATCACAATCGCGTACAAAATTCTACTTTGTTTGAATACACGCGTGAAGCTGGGTCAGTTCAGTATTTAGAAATATTTCATAACTCTGAAACGCCTGGTAATTTTACAGAGAAATTAAAATGAAGGATATTCAAATGAAAAATGCATACCTATTGTTCTTAAAAAAAAAAAAAAAAAAAAAATCCTTTCATATTACCCCAGCGCGTTTATAAGGCTTGTGTTGGCTCCACATATTATTCGTCATATACACTTTTTGGAAATGAAAAACTCTTAATGCATCATAATACGTATGTAAACCTGTGTAAATACACACCGTGTGCATAAAAAATTTCTCTACAATATCAACGTATAAAAAAAAAAGAACTTATAACAGTCGACATTTTCATACTGAGTTTTGTGAAAATTTTTAATCGGTATGACAGTACGTCGGGGTTTTCATGCATGTGTCGTGTAAATGAAAAAAAAAATCGAAATCTTCTTCAATTACATGTTAGTACTGTTATTATTATTTTTTTAAATTAAATTACTTTTCTGAAAAATGAATATTGAAATTGGAGGCTTATTTTTTCATACACGTACTGAACAATGAATTCACCGGACTGTCTGTACGACTCAGAAACTTTATTTTCGAATTTTTCAAAAATGTAACTGAACGTCAGAATGAAAATTCGACAAGCGTAGGAGAACTTCTGTTGAAATTTAAATCAAAATGAAATTTAATCTTTTACTATTTTTCAATGCACTCTGATATTTTGCAATAAATTTAAAGTACGAAGTTGGTTTGAATATGCACACAATTGTTCGAGTTACAAATTTAATATACGCAAATTAATGTTTCTAAATACGAGTTCGTAAATTTAATGTACTTTAGTAGGTTTTCGAAGGGACATGCAAAGGGTCATATTTTCCAAGCGACCTAGCACTCATGTAGCTCGTGTTAATAATTTACAAATTGTCACGGGGTTTCTAATTAACCACAATAATTAATTCCACATATAAATGCTAAACGTTATATGTTTTTGGCTATACGAGTACTCGGGAAAGTTTCATCAAACACATTAAGCTCTAAATGTTCGTATTTTCATTACAGAGAACAATGCAATCGGAAATAAACCGAACAAGCACATTTGTTGATTCGTTTCCACATTTATTCATAAAAATTTTCTGTCCGTTGTGACGGACAAACGATTTAGCCAAAAAATCTCAAACTAGATTATATTTTTTAACGATTTTTTATCTTTCGATTGGTTCTTGTTCGAAGTAAATCGATTCAAGCAATCCCGAGAAATCATAGTTTTTCAACATTCGGAAACTAAAACACTAAATTAATATCAAACAACAATGGAGTTTAGAAATAGTAAAAGATTTTTTTCGAAGACACACGATTTTGATGATAAATAAGACACTTAAGAGGTTTACGAAGGCATCCGCGAGAGTGGACGCTCTCCAAGAAAGGAGGACTCGAAGAGCAAGGAGCAAGCTTTCGAGTGTTGGCCAAGTTCGAGAGTCTCAGAGTCTCGTAGTTCGATAATCGAATACGAGTTTTTCAAGTCCCAGAAGTCACGACATGAGGCTCCCTCAGGTACTGGGCAAAGAGGTTGGGATTCACGGAGTAGTTTCTTTCTTCTTTTTTTGCCTATACTATTTCTCTCTATCTGATACGTGCTAGTTGGCACATGTATCACTATGGAGACCCTGAAGTTACTACTTTAGCTACCGAGGAAAACCTCCCTAAGGATGATCCAAAATTACTTTATACCGAGAGAGAAGTAGCAGTTCATCTCGAGTCAACGCTCGAGTGGAGTCAGCAAGCATCAAGAATGTCAAGAGTTTCAAAAAGTGATTGCACGTCGCAGTGAAGATAAAAAGTTCATTCGAAAAAATGTCATCAATCGAGGATGATGATTGGTTCGAACTTTAATTGAATAAAAAAAAGTAATTAATCGTTCCAGTTGAGTGATAACTGAATAATTTTTGGTGTAAATGCAACATTATGTAGTCAGACTTTGATTAAGTTAAAAATACTTTTAAAGAAACCTACGAGCCAACGATGAAAATTTCAATACTACCAACGTCCGTAATACGATAAAAGATACGATTTTGATCGATGTTTCCAGAGGATCTGCTATTCGATTTTTACTTTTCTTTTACTGCGTCTGTTCCGATCTCTGGACGATGAAATTTTGAGTTTTCTGGCTTATCGTGATGAAATATATGTTATCAATAACGCGTAAGCTCGTTTGATCTACGAGAAAAATATTGCACAGAGACAGTGACTTCATAGTGTGAAATCATATAAATGTATATAGAATTTTTCACAGACGAGCAAATATATGGCGAGGACCCTGCTGTTGCCCACGTGCTGGCATGCCAACGGATGTCTAGCTGTCATTTCAAGTTTGAATTATACACGACCTGTAATGTCGAACAGACTTGTTTCTCTATCGCCTTTTTTCATCTCTCTCTTTTGCTCTCGTCTCTTCGAACGTCCCTCTGCTTTTGATACTGTTTCGTGTTCCCCTCACGGATACTGCAATATTCATGATAAATGAGGGTACACACCCGGTACCTGAGCACAGCGCTTCTGTTATATACACATGTGTATATATCGTACGTACACAAGGTGCAAAACAAAATGCCCTAACCTTCGCAATATGATACGCAAAGTGCTGTAGGTTACGCTCTTTTGTTTCGTTCCGAGGGATATTTACAGGTATCTGGGCTGTTTGTATTATAATCTTGATGATGTATCCAGTCGTGCACACTATCTGCAGCGCCCCTATCGACTGTAATTTGTACTGGGAAAGACTGATAAATCAAAAGATTCTGACATCAAACTTCTGAATCTCGAACAAATTATTCTGGAACTTTGGTTCAATGATTCTTTGGAATCCTGAATAGAAATGCAATTCGATCTTACTGTTCGATTGGATTGGTCATCATTTCGCCGCTCTAGCACACCAGTCAACTAACTCTGTCAACTAACAAAATAATTTTAAAAAATCGTCCTCTATTCTCACATTTTTCACTCAACTCGGTTATGCCTGGAAGCAGTTGAATTTTTTTTTTTGACATCAAATAAAGGTCATGTTCGAGTTTATAAGAGTGCGGCATGGCCTGTGCTGTCTTTTCCTTCTAATAGTCGGCGTTGCACCGCTACCGCGTCTCTTAATGATTTTATTGGAAATATGACAATCTACAAAGATATCCTTCGCATTTTCTTCGAATTGGCTATTCTCGAGTAATTAATAATATTTCAATGACGTTAGGTTGAAAATGAATATGCATAAAAACTTTTCTCCCCAGAATTTTGCAAGCAATTTTGTCCCATCAATTTTGAGCTCAGCTTTCAGGACGCTGTATAGAATTTACAGATATATTGGACTTCAGGGTGATGACGAAAATGCCTGAACTGCGAAATGGAAAGTCCAATCGAAGCTTGGTGCGAATTGTTATTCGCCCGTTATCGGCAAGCCGTATGTCACGTGCATATTTCGCGGCACAGAGCCAGAGAGCGCGTGTAGACTTCACGATATCATTCTGAATCGTGTGACAGGCGATAAACTATCCCTCAAACGAGCCATCTCAGCCCATCAACCACTATATCTATCCGGAATTGAGTTGACAATGAAACGTTGACACTCGTGTCGTTTGGTCTGCTTTAACTTTATTTTATTTCAAGACAATTGAAAGGAAAATCAATACTTAACAATAAAAAATGAGTATTTCAATTTTGTATCGACGTTGAAATTATAATCATAGTGCACCTCGATCCAATCAAGAGAGTCAGTTGATTGGTATTAACTTTGTAAATTCATTCCCAGCAAGTATTCCCGACCTGAGTTCTGTAGAAAAAGCCTCCACCAATCTTTTTGTTATTCCTTAATCAAATACCAACCAATAATAAGTTTATAACGTGATACTTAGCGATATCTTTTTCACTGCTTTTGTCTTTTATCTTTATCGTGTTTTTGATACTCGCCTTTTTCTTCTTTACAAATACACAAAATAAGTCATTCTCTTCCGCCCTCCTCCCTCCTGCTCTTGGAATGAAGGTTTTCAAGAGAAAATGAAGCATGCCATGAAGCCTTTTTAGTATAAATTATAAAATAATGAAGGGACAGACATTTTCATGTCAATATTTTTATAGATATATATACCTCTCGCTACGGAACTGTAAGAATGTAGCTTTTTTTTTTTTACGGTATTTCTTGACTGTTGTAAAAGAGCTATTTTGTTCGCAAGAGCAACTATAAATTTTCTAGAAAAAGCTACGGTCTTATTTAATATTTGAGCGCAATCTCCTCGAACGTACACGAAAAACGACGCACAAAGTACACGACAGAGAATATAGGGCGAAAAGATCAGGCAAACAAGCCCATCAGAGTGGCATCATATGCACTTAGTATCAAATACCTCACATAACTTCATTTCCCTATGGGGACTATTTTTATATAAAAACGGTATACTTCTTGACAGCAGCCCTCACTTGCGTGTATATCGATTATAAAATAAATAAATAAAAATTACATTAAAATGAATATCAAGAGATTTTTCTCGCAAGAGCTTTAAGGTACGGAAAATATTCCATCATAGTTAAGAAAAGTTCATTGAAAAACCCGTGCACTTCCGTAAAGTGCTCTGCACATTGTCTAACTATCGACCGAATCAAACTGCTCCTATTAAGGATTTTCGTATACTGAAAATAATCTTCTCATTTTAGGGTCAAGATGTTCGTCAAATAATGGTATTGAAAAAAATGAAAATTGGAACATCGTTGGAACGCAACAAAATATATTTTTTTCTTATCAATTATTATCGAATAATAATCAAAATAAATTCAAATAAATCAAGAAGTCGTATAAAGAAAATCCGCAAGTAAATAAAATAATATTCTACAGAGAAGAATAAACACGAACGAAAAAATTACAAAAATATTGCAGTATTTTTCGCATTCGTGATTCTCGTAATCGCATGAACTCAGAGCCCGGAACTTGGAAAAAGAAGACTGCCAATATTTCTTAACTATTCAGATTTATCCACCATTGTGTGGTTAAGTGAACGAATCTTGATATAAAAAGTTAAATATAAATAAAGTTAGTCGGAACAGTATAGTGAATAAATACAACAAATGGTACAATTTCCCGTGATTAATGATGTTTGAAACTTCCTTATTTCTTCATTCGGTGTTAATCTTTCTGACGGTTAAGTCGTCCGTGTTAATCATGACAGATCGATGATTCTCAAAGAATAATCTGGCTGGATGTGTGTCCGTGAATATAGATAGAGTTAGTGATTGGGAAAATTTAGCCTGGTGCGAGTGCGATTAAGAGCGCTTGGATGATTAGCTCGATATAGTTGGAGCTTTCCTCAGCTCGTGAAACGTAATTTCGTCGAAGCGAGACTATTGAAACTTTCTCGAGCAGGTGATCGTAGAACGGGGCGAAAATCTTTTGTTCTGTAACTATTAGCCTCATTGATTCTTGGTGAAACAGCAGGAGGGTGAGAATCTGGCTTGGAGAGGTAGTATAATGCTTCGAAAGAAAGATCGTCCAATCGGAAATAAGAAAATGGTATCCACAAGGGGCGCGCCACAGTGTGGTAATAGCAGTAAGAGCGAAAACGCGAACCAACGTTTATGTATATATAGGAATGAGCATAGAGTGCAGACGCGCCGGCTGTGTGCACGCTTCGATGCGCGATTCGATGCTTCGGGAAAATTGGAAAGCTTGGAAACCTCGCTCACGAACAAACCATATCCACCTCACCCCTTTCCACTTTTTTCCCCCACTCACAATTGTACAATGTACATGTATCGTATACCCTCATGCTTCCTTTCCGATTCTATGGAAATTCTGGCAGTATAACCAAGCAAAATGAAAATGAGCTCTATTCCCTTGGGAATAAACATTGCTTCGTGGAAGCAAAGTCTCCACATAGATATACGTATTCCTTGCCTTCGGGCAATTCGCGTCTCGGATTTACCAACATGTAACTTATCCTTTAGTATTCCGATCTTTGGTCCATACGTTTAAATATATACATATAAATACACAGGAAAACTGATTTTGTTTGAAAAATATCGAAATTTCGTTCCCACGATTGAAATATTTTGTTAAACATCTTCAACTAGTGTCAATGGCACCAAAAAAGGCGATAGCTTTATTACTATTATATCTGCATCTTTCAGGAAGTATTTCAGGAATAAAAACCGATATGACGTAATATGCCACAAATATATCAAGATGAGATGAACAATATTAGTATTATTAACGAAATATTTTGTGTAGTAACTCAACGGTATATAACAGTTGTATTAATAAATTGTTGCATTACACAAAATAAATTTAGTTGATACAGCCAGATCGGTCATCCAGTGTAAAACGATTTTCATTTACAAAAGTCCTAATATTAATTTCCTTTCCTATCAAAATCGTAAAATTGATGTATCATTTGTTTACAATAATAACCGAAGTGAAGGCAAGTATTTATGAATAAATTAGAACGGTTGGTGAATTTATTAAAATCCAACGATTTCGGATTTTGGTTATTCAGAACATCCAATTTTGTCTCGTATTGCCAATATTTTTTGTTCTGGACTGTTTGGTCTCTTGTGAATACCCGGAGACAAAAAATAATGTCCATGCAGTTCCAGATGAAAATATTTGAATTTCATTTCAAAACAAAACTCTTAAGGCTCCGAAAATGTGTCAAGATAAAAAATGATTACACGATATTTAAATGGCGGTGAACCCGATATAACGAAATGCGGAATCCACATTTCATCATTGGAAACATAAATATAGCCGAGGGTTGTGTCGAACTGTCGAGTAGAAAAATATTCCTCTTTCGTTATTTTGCCCTCTTTTTTGCTGACTTTTCGAAATATGGACCGATAAAGAAGGAGAGGACAGGGTTTGGAGCACCATTCGCAAATATTGTTTTCGTGGAAGAAGTAGACCCGTAAGCTTCACCCATGCATCTGGTTGACTTTTTGTTACACGGTATATGTGTATAGATATTCGATCGGTTTTTTTTTTTTTTTCACCATGTGCGCGTTTCCTCCGCGGAACATATGCGGAAAAATGCTCTCTAAGAGCTTTTCTACCTTCGACTAGTATAACCAACAGATATTACATATGTATATGAATGAAATTCCTTCACATACATAAACCATGGTATATATATGAATATATAGTAATATATTGAGGTATGACAGGTACACAGGCTAGCAATAAAAAAAGTTCTGCGATTGCAACGACACGATGGCGATAAATCAAGGAATGGCAAAATGCTGGGTGCCAGGAACGCGAAGAATTATTGCAATTCCTCCTTATGGACGGTCTTCGTATCTTCTAAAACTAATGTTGAGATATTTTTATCAAGCAACAATGATAATAATAGGTCATAAAGATTATATCAAACTACTGCTGCTGAAGGCATTGTCCAAGGTCCATTACCCCTCAATGATTCTTACAATGACAAAATAAACTGGAATTGTCAGAAATACTTAGGTGCATGGTCTCGATCGAGAAATATTGAAAAGTCGAGCTAACAGCTCTGCATCTTCTAATAAAAATGCATGTGGTAATACTTAAAAAATCTTTATGCAGATGCTGTGGAAACTTTGATGTACCAGAGGATTACCTGCCGATCAACCATGACAGTGAATTCGCACCTGAGTGCTAATTAAAGTGCAGTACGTCCAAGTTTTTCATATGAAAATACAACTGAATTATCGAATGAAAAAGTCATGGAAAAACGAGGATTGTTTCGATGAGATAATAGTAGCATAACACCCACAGAATATTTTGGGTACGCACAAAGTGAGTAAATGATTTGCACTCACGTCACGTTCATTCATTTCCCAGAGTCATTAATTTTAACGAGAGGCAAGATCACGAGACCGTGAATTCAATCAGCGCTCGATGATAGTGGACGTACAGAGAATATACTCACACGGGAGAGATTGCGGAAAGCGAAAGGTTGGAGGGGACCGATAAAACGCACAAGAGAAAGAGAGAGGCGAGAGATCGATAACATCGTTGGTAATTGCGGAGGAGCCTCTCCCTGCATATACGTCATGTTGTGCATCAACATCCCTACACCTTATCCACAAACATGCACAACTCTGGATATAATCATGTAAATTTAAAATCTACTGTTATTATATATACAGCATTTTGGTGAAAAACAAGTCATAGTGGCGATTTAGAGGAAACTTTTTGTTATACATTACAATTAGTATAGAATAATTGATTACGTAGAAAAAAAAACGAAAGTGACGCTCGAATGAAATAACTGAATCGGAAAATAATGTCCAGCACAAACATTATCTACAGTTCAATTTGATTCTATTTGAAAAACATCAATTTCCTTCATGATTTTATGGCTTAATCAAGTTCTATTTATAACTTTAGGAAATTATTTTCTTCGATCCGAATATTTTTGTATTCCTTATCAATGGAAAACGTAATTTTTTAGTTAGACATTTAGAAAACAAAAGAATATTGTGTTTAATTCTATAAAAGAAAAATACTTAAAACTGAATTGTGACGAATGATAGAATTTAACGTTTTTCGATGATGGCGTCAATTACTTAATTACGGAAATCATTTGATTTCGCGTTTACTTAAGTGTATGTATAGAGATATACAAATGTATTTGAAAGGTTGCGATGAGTAAAACTCTCGCTCTCATGACGTTTACGAAGGACTCAACGAAGCCAGGACTTTCGTGATTTACTTGCGAGCGGAGGACTCGCAGAGATGAGTAAGAGAAGAGACGAAGAGAGAAGTGAGGATATCAGAGTCCTCTCAGCGCGCGTGGAAGTAAACCTCATTGTGTGTTTCCCTCGGGTATTTGCCGAATTACCCGCAGGCCGAAAGTTCCAACCGACTGACGAGCGAGCTAGTTGGCGCATAGTTTTGGAGAGAGCTTCAAGAGTGTATTCGAGAGTCAAACTGCACGAGGGGCAGAGAGTTTTAGCTTGTGGTTGTGCGATGGTGGCAGACCGAGAAGAGAATCTCCGCTGTCCCGTCTAAGAGGTTGAACCATAGACGGGCCGAGACACAGTTAAAAAAAATCGAGTGAAGCACAAAGAATGGTGCAGAGAGAGAAATTTCGAGGACGCACGTCAACGGGGCGAGTGCCTTTCATTATCCCAGGGAAATATACTCCGCGAGCACACCAAGTTTAAAGGTGCAACAGAAAGTTGAAACAGTTGGAAAAATGGAGGGTAGGAGAATCGCGCAAAACTTTGTGAAGTGAAACTCAATCGTTATTTTTGTATTTTTCGTTTGTATTTTGCTCGATCGTTCTTTTTCTACTGAATTTTCGGTTAAGTATTAGTGGAGCAATAACGCGTCGTTGATAGTCTATATCTCTGTTGTTTGTTCACACATGTAAAGATTTAACAATCTGAATCTCGTTCAGCCGATGAAAATTTTCTTGTTTAGTTTGTTCGTTCATTTCTATTCATTGTTATTTCTCATTAATCAACCAATTTAGCAATATTAGAAGTAATGCGATCTCAATCCTCCGGAGAATAACTCAACCTGAAAACCGCTCTTGTGAACGAGGTCTACCAGAAAATACCTCTGTTATACTAACTTTCCTACATGAGAACTTTTAGCCCAATCAAATTTGAGCTTTAACCCACTCGTGCTGTGTTGAAGTTACAATTAGTAATTTTTTAATACCACCTTCTGTGTACCTCGAATACCAACTTTTGGAAGTTTCCTACTCGTGAAGCTACGACGTTAAACTACTATTTAGCAAAAAAAAAAAAAGAAAAAAAAACGTGATCAAGTTTTGTTCCTTTTTATAAAACCTAAAAAAATGTAAAGAGTAAAAACTTCTCATAGAAGTTATTTTACCTCGTAATACCGATGCACTTTTGGTTTGTAATTTTTGTATAATTTCAGCAATTTGATTCATTCGAAAATATAAATATAACCAGTAGATTTATGATGACAACAAAAGAGCACGAGAGTGGAAATTAAACAACAATGAATAAAAAATCCTACGAAGAATTTGTATATTGGGCATTTTCATACTCCAAACATTTGAAGATTTACAAAAATGGGAAAAACAAAACTCTCACGTGTGATCGTAGGAACGGATGACTTAGCTGTCGTTACTCCTTACATCCTTAATCAGCGTGAATGAACTTACCTGTAAAATAAATAGAAAGCATCGATTAGTATCATCGTTGTAACGACATAAGATAACAAATCGCAGAATTAAGCACACATTGGAGTTTGTGAATTTTTAGAAAATACGTAAATTATTGCAAAGTCCTATTAAGATATGGTTTTATTGACAAAAGGATTTATAAGAGGGTGTGACGTTTTAATTTTATCAGGAATGTTGGACACTAGCAAAACAAAGCAAGTTTATTGAAAGAAGGACTCCAGTGAGGATTCTATAGTTAGACAAGACCATGGCGTAGTTATTATCCCCGGAGATGTCGCGTCCTTCGACAGATTTAGCGAAGCCTGCAAAATCGTCAGTGGCCTCACGAAAGTTATCTCTCTCCTTATCTAACGCCATGTGAGGACTGAAGAGCACGTACGTAAACGTTTAAACGACATTTTCCTCTCACGTCCCTGGTTCGTCCCTTGCACAATTTGCCCGCAGGGTATCCTCATAATTCGCAAAATTTCACCTCGCACTGGGGCTCTCGCATATTTGCATAACCACAAAACTCTACGTCGTGGAAAATTTTGCACAGAGAGGTTCGGTGTACAGGCGTCGAGGTGACGGTTCGCCGGACGTATAAATCCTCGATACACGAATATACGAGAAAGAAAGAGAGAGAGAGAGAGGGAAAGATGCTTCTTATTATGAAAATATACTAAATTCTCCGAGAATCCGTCGTCATAGACGTGGGGAAATTGCCGAAGCTTTGCTCTGAAGAACGAATAAGGAGTGGCAGACTTCTTTTTATTTTTTTTTTTTTGAAGCGTCGAAGCCTAGCTTATAAATGGACAATTTCTTGACCTAGTTGCATGTGTGGGTGGTAATTTTATATTGTGAAATCAAGAGGGAAGAAATAAATATATGAAAAAAGTGTCTCATCTCGTGGGGGGGGATTGAACATACCCTTTGCTGCAAAGTACCCATAACCCCCATAGGAATGAAGAAAAACAAACGGAAGTAGTGAAAACGTATAAAACTTTGCTTATGTGTGAGAATCCGTGTAAGCAAGAAACGTCGAGAGGGAGTAAGAGAAACAAAAATAACGAAGAGAAGCAGAGGATTGAACGTCGAAGCTGCAGTTGGACACGTGGGAAGAATATCGGAAATGGCAAACATAGTAGTAACTGACGCAAAGCGAAGGTGCGGCCAGACCCGAGCACACATGGAAAGCTAAGAAAAATTGGAGCGTCGCCAGTATTATCGAAATAAATGTTTATGCAGTAGAGCAGTCGCGCATTCGCGTAGAATAGTCTATCGCGTACCCAAAAGTAAATAATCCCTTCACAAATATGTCAGATAAGCGTCGTGAAATCGTAGAAAAAATAAAAAAACAATGTAGTTATTTCAAGAGAAAGTGCAAAAGTGCATGAAGCGACGTAGAGCTACGAGCTGTCTCTCGAGGCTTATGCAGAAAAAAATTTACACAAACACGTACCATCCATCAGGAGAATGAAGAACCAAAGAATTTTTATTTGATTCAAATGATTCGAGATTTATTTCAATCGAAATACCCCTTGAATTCAATAAAATATCACATTTTTTTGCATTGGCTCATATAGAAATTATTTGATTGAAAAAGATTTATTGGAAATGGAGTTCTCCGATTTGACTCTGTGATCAAGCGCTAGAATCCGTAAGGTTAAGAACATCGTGAATCAATATCCATTTGTAGCATTCTGAATCTGCATTTACCACGCTCCCTCTTTTTTCCATCGTGAATCCCTACGTAAAAACCCTCTCAGTTCAATTATGGAGGACCAGGCTTTTTCAATTCCACTCAATGCGTTCAAGAAGGGTAAATTGCTACGTTAGCCCAAATAATAATCATCGAGGATCATGGTTAGCCTCCTATCAAGTTGAAAGGATTAAATAATTGTCTGCTCCAAGACTGCAATCAGCGAAAATGGAAAAATTAATTAAACGACTGCCACGGACTAAATTAGAACTCTAATGTTCGTTAGAGTGACAGGACAGTTTTTTTTTTTTATCTTTTGGTAAAGTCATCTAAATTGAAGAGCCTTCATTGAAGTTAAGAAAAAATTGGGACATCCATTGGAATTTACGAATAAGAAATACGTACGTCTAAAGATATAGACAGAGCGAACATAAACGAGCGATCAGTGGCAGCGATAAATTTAATAACTTTATAGAAACGTGTCGCTACATAACGACTTATCGGGCTTTGCATATCAACTTCGCGTTGTGTGATTTTCTCTCACTCGTGCGCCCGGAAGAGTTTTTTTCATCGCTTTTTCTCATCTCGCTTGCTCTTGTTCATTCTCGATGGTGTGCGGGGGCGCGTGTTGACACGAAAGAGGGATATAAAACCGAGAGAACTACCGCAGCCATAGAGTTTATAGGCGGGTTGGCCACAGCCGGTCGTTTCGCTCGAAATCATAAATCAGAAGAATCGCCGAGCTCCTAACCCACACACCTATACTCTCGAACACTTGACTTTGACTTTGTAGGCTCATCAACGATGTTGCAATGTACTTATACGTCTTGTTTTACATTTTCTTTCAAACAGACCTTTCTTTACCTCATACCTGTCATTTGTGTTCGACTTTTTTTCCAACCTCACACGAAATTCTAAACAAAGGGTTGTAAATAAGAAAATAATTCACAAATTAAGTCAAAATCAATTGTTTTTCCCTGAAGTTTCTCAAACAATTAAATATTCAAAAAATGTGTCTAATTTTCTTTAATTTCGTACCATATTTTTAAAAGTTATTATCGGATCAATTATTGGCCAATTTAAGCAAATTATTACCGAATAAGACATTGAGATATTAAGCATTTTTTTTTTTCATTGTATCGATAAGTTTAATGCGTAAATACTTGTCGTAGAGAAACTACTACGTGAATTACGAGATAGTAGTACATAAATTAATTAATTTCGGATACCTGAATATGTATAAGCGTTTGGGGTAAACCACGTATTGCCGTCGTAACTTCTCGCTTTATCGGTTCCGATCGATACAATTATGGAGACTTATACGAAATATTACCAAATACAAGTTCCTATACGACATTTCTGTCGATCGCTTATTGAGAATTGTAACGTAATTAGTACATTTATATGAGGGATTAAGTGCATACGTTTGAACGATCAAAAATCCAATGTTTCACCTCGAAAGACCAGAATATAACAAATATTTTGGGTTATTTTATGGCTGAACAAAACTACGTATGAAGCAATATTTACGTGGTCGATACATCCTACTGTATTATCTCATAAATAAAATTCGGTGTGATAAATCATCCAGAAAACTGGTCGTAAAGTCACAGCAATTTTTCTATGAAAAAAGTCGAGTAGAACGTTAAGCGGGTCGGTGCTACTGGTTACTTTTTGTTTGAACGTTGTGTCCGTTTTCTTGAAATGTATTTTATTCCACTTGCGGTAACAACAATGGTAAATCAACTTAGGGCATAAATAATTCTCCATTGTGTTATTTTTTGTCTATTGCAGCAAAAAATAATGGCAATCATAGGAATTGCAAGAGGTCACCGGAGCATATGATTATCATAAAATCTGATAGCGCTTGATAAAGCTTTTGTTCAGTAAAAATATAAAAAAATCGGTGTTTTTGTGAGGAAAGCATAGCAATCACACGAAATGTCAGATAAACCAACCGTCATCTTGTGAGAAATCGAAAATGTTATACATGTTTGTTATTGGGACAGGTTTGTCAAACTATTTCAACATCGTCTCGTTGGAACAGACGAAAGCACGTCCGTTCTCCGAATATACGATGAAATTTCGAAAGTTTGAAGGATAGAAAATGTGGGAGATTTTGGAATGTCTCTGTATAGATAGTCTCTCGCTCGTCAATATATTTCGTCCTGGGCGTCATCCCCGTAGTCTTCCTTTTTGTCGTCCGTCATGAAAAGATCTCGTAAAATCGCCACGACGACGATCGCACACTATATATACGCTTTCCACGATTTCCTTTTGCAAGGCGATCTCTGCTTGAGAACGCAAGCATCCACGAAACGATGGCACATACTGAATGGAATCTTCCAACCGACGATTCTTAGCTTTTTTTTTATATATCCTTGTTAAAAAAATAGATAAAGATATCACAGTTGTCCCAAATTACTTGGGTTCAGTGTTTGATTCGAAAAAAAGAAAAAAAAAACCACCGAAATAAAAGATTGTCAACAGTCATTACGTCTTTGAACAAACGTCGATAAAATTGTCAAGAAAAAATATCGAAAGAGATCATGAAAGAATCTTGATTCGCGATAATGTTGAATGGATTAATGATTTTAACATTTCTAAGCGAGTGATAAAATAACTTTTAAATTAAGACCGAGTGAGAGGTTGTAAATGAAATGGAGATTCGGCTTCCACAGAAATAATGGCAAAGTTTTGTTTATACGTTTGAACACAGTACGATTGATGCGCTACACCTGAACCTGGTGATCGAGGTGTACGTGTTCGTGAGATATAAAAAATTTACACGTGACCCCGAATTTCTCTCGTGTATGGCCCAGGAGTACTCATACCAGTCTCTTTGTCCCTCGCGTATATTTTCCCGTAAATCAAATCCTCTACCGTAACGTGAAAGCGATTTTAAACCACGTTGAGTATCTACCGGCCCCCTGTGGCACTCTAGGAAAAACGTACGCTTGCGGACATCCGCACAATAATTGCCCCTGCTTCCCATATCATGCCAAACGATGACGCTGACGAAAGGGTATTAATAGTTCTATGGGTCCCGCGTATGACACACATATGGAAAGTAAATTTGCACAGTTATATACGCGATGGCCCAGAGGAAGGGAAGTCAAAACATCGGAGTAAAATTTTGGACGAAATGCTGAGTCACAAAGTGTTCGGCCACGTTATCGTCCAGTGGGTTCTCTTAATAACGTTTATCAACTGGACCTTTGATTGAATAACTAAAGGATTTTCGTGACTCAATGAAATGCATTCTCATAATTATTATCAAATTTCTGAAGAAATAAATAGAAAAAACTTCATATCGTCGTTGAACGCAAAAGAAAAGAACGAAAAAATCCCATTAACGTTTTTTATATATATGGCACGATTTGCCATGCACTTATCGACCTTATGCGTGATATATAGAATTTGAAATTCGGAACATTTTTTTGTACGTTCACATAAGCACTGCATGAGATTGACGTTAGAGTGAAGGGAATAAAAGCTTCGATAGGCACGTTCGTCTAGTGTGCTTTCATAATGTAGTCCATCGCTCTACGTCTGTCTGGCTTCATATTTCCCACGGTCTCTTACTCTCTCCCTCTCCCTCACCCACACACATACCTACACATTACACACACACACACACACACACTTTTTCTCTAACTCTCACTATAAGTCTAGCTATATCTCACTATCTCTATCAGTGCAACCTTGTGCCGAATCGATTATTTAAAAATTCTCTTGCCAGGGTGTTCTCGCTCTCTCGCCCCCGTTTGCCTGCTCATACACCGGACACATCCAATTTCCCGCACTATAGGATACCGAATCTCGTGGATTCTCATATTCGACGGAGTGGAGGATCGTTGTGGAAAGAGAGAGGTCGAGAGAGAGAGAGAGAGACTGAGAGAGGGAGGAATAGAGCCATCGAAAAAGAGCAGAAAGAAGAAAAAAGATGAGGCTGCCGCGATTATCTGGCGAGCAGTGCCACTGACAGCCAATCGTAGGGAGCGGAGATTAATGCGAGCCGCTGAATAACTCTCCGAGCTCAACCTCCAGCCAAAACTTTTGGCGGATTGTACATCGCCCGAACGAACAATTTTCTTAAGAGTTCGAAAAACGTACTTTCTTATTCGTCGACGATCTGCTGGCCTATTGGTTATGAAGCACCTATAGAATCAACTATTTTGCATCTTATCACGGACGACGAGTCACTGAGAAGTTTCTCTGTCAATCGTATTTTTGGACCACTATTGTTTATTTATAATTCTGTCTTATCTTATTAGATCGATTAATCATTGAATCGTAAGTTTCGAAAGCTTCTAATACACGAGGAGACATTTTTTATGCTAAATGTTTTTTTCAGAGTTTTTCAACATCGAATTACACTTTAAATAAATATTCTCTACGTGGTATTACAAGAGAAAAAAGAAAAAAAGTTGAAAATGTCTCTGGACAAAGATTGAAATGTTTTGTAAACAAATGAAAAGGTTGAGAAGAATGGAATTAGGTTAAAAGGTTAATGCGAAATAATAAGAGTCACGAGTGGGTTGAATTTGAATGAAACTGAATGAAATTTCGCATCAAAGCACCTTTTGGTAAATCGCAAAC
This sequence comes from Campoletis raptor, assembly GCA_948107755.1. NCBI lineage: Eukaryota > Metazoa > Arthropoda > Insecta > Hymenoptera > Ichneumonidae > Campoletis > Campoletis raptor. The sequence goes on from OX403623.1 coordinate 18,025,655, forward strand.
AAAAGTTCGTTGCAAAAAATGAAAGATTTTAATTAAGAGAAACCTGTACAGTTTTCCTAGCGTAATCAATGATTGCATACAAGAATATTTCGACGAATGAGTACAGGAGTATTTACACGAAGAAAAGTCCAAGCATTTCGGGAATATGCATTCCAAAAAAAAGTCAATTTTCCTCGAGAGCTTCCAGCTCTTGCAATTCGAAAGGCCAGCTGATGCAGAACACGAACGAAGACAACTTTCATTCGGTATTACGTACGTGCGATGCATGTTAACTCGTAGACTAAAAAAAAACGAGCATGAAAAGAAATGCAGAACGCTGGCCCTCCTAACACATATATCTGTATAAATAAAACCACATACGTTGCACAAACGTTGTGCTATATACTAAAATACAGCATAATACAGCTTATTACGATGCAAAAATCGTTCGCAACCGTTTGCGTTCGAAGCAACGTTACGAAGAAGTTACACGATGCTATATTACATACGAAAACTTCTAACGTTCTTTCAAAAATGCCAACTCGGCTTTTCCACCACCTGTCAGACGAGATAGACACGAATCTACTCGATATTCCCGTCTATTCCCTTCAACAGCTATCTCTACAGATAACTTTCTATACAGCTAGATATCTGACCGACCCTCCAACGCCATCCAACACCCCAAATAAAAAATTTTCTTCTATAGATGACTTGCGATCGCTTTTGCCACTGGATATAACCCAATCTCGCATAATATCGCCGTACGGGGGTATATATAACACGTACAAGGGGTTATCGGTAGAGCTCTGTACTCGATCGTTCTTGAGACGTGTCACCGAGTCTCTGATATACGACGCACCGCGACGTAGTTATGCATAAAGACATAAAATTCTAAGTTTCTTAAATATCTTCAATATTTTTAGTCATTTTTTTCCTTAAACTTAGATTTCAGGGTTGACATTATTGATGCATGTGTGATAACTGATTAAACGTGTTGTAGGAACGTTAGGAATTCAAGGACCAAGATGTTCGAGTTTCCGGTTATCATAAAGAAGTCTTTTAACGATCAGATCGTTTCCGATTTACAAAATAAAATACAGTCGGAATTTCGTATTTGAAAGTTCAATTGTTTCTAAATAATACTACGATCGATTACCATTCAAGATTCGCTCATTCGTTTTGACAATTCGTCATTTTTTGTTTGAATGATTATAATTTGAAGAATATATTCATCAATGCTCACTAAACTATTTTGTCTCGTATAATTTATGATTGAATAATGCGATAAAAATATTAAAAATGAAAAAATTTAAGATATTTATGTTTATATAAAAGTTCATGGATGCAGGATTACGGGCAAATAATGAAAACACATTTGGGATATGTAGGCCTCGAAAGTCTAATGGATGAAAGCCATTAAGTATATGGAAAAGTTTATTTGTGTGAGGTCGCATGCAATGGTAGTTAAAGTGCGATTGGTCGCTCCGATGCGGAAGTGTTTTAGCCAGATTTAGTTCGGCGATAAAAGGATATATAGTGCATTTCACCGCGAAATGTATGGCTGATGAGTATTTCGTGAATTCGCAATGGAGAGCATATTACGTTGGGTCGATAAATAGATTCGCGTATGTCCTCGTACATGCTGTGATGGGCTCAACAATACGGAAGAGCAATAGTACTACTGTTGAGGGATAGTAACATGAACATGGTCAGCCAATAAGCAAAATGTAGAAATTTATAACGAGACAGAGTTCTCTTGTTATATCCAACATCCAGAGTTCTGTCAAAGGACGTAAAATTTATAAACCTCTATCAATACTTTGAAGGGGTTGGGTTTTACATGATTGTAGTGTCTCGATATGTTATACGCTGTAATCTGAGATTGGACATACATGTATACTGCATAGACGAGCTTGTCGATAACAGGGTGCAGAGAGATATGAGTACGAGGTAAGAAAATATCCGTCCAAAGTATATAAGAAGAAAATGTTTGAGAAAAGGATGTGTGAGCGGCAAAAAAGGAAAGAAAAAAGTTCTGCGGTAGGAGAAGACAGGAAGAGAGATAGAAAGACAGAGTGAGCGAATATACATTCTGTATAACAGAAAAGATAAGCGAAGACGTGGATGAAAAGTACAACAAAAAAAAAACAAAAAAATAAGCGGTTATTTACTTTTTTCATATGGCGCTACATGTAGACGAATAGGAGGGCAAAAATTGTCGGGTATATAAAGGAATCTGAGACGCGTGCTGAATCCACGACGTTAGAAAATATTTTTCACACTGGGAGCGCAACTACGAGGTAAAAACCCTGGGAAAAGATACGAAGAATGAACATTCTCCAAGCGGTCGAAATATATATTTCTAATAAAAATATATGAGTAAATATGAGTAAAAAACGCGGGGATCGAATGAAAGAGAAAAAAATAAAATTCTATGAGATTGTAGGAAAGTGAATGATCGAATGAACGACTGAATATATATTCAGCGATCTGTGTATACACGAATTTCTTTATAGAAGGGTACTCGATCGCGTGATACGGACCAGTAAGATTTGCAATATGCGGGACCTTTGCAGAGGAAAATAAAATATGGAGAATCATTCATGCGACCAAATAAATAACCATTCGGTAAAATCTTCTGGCGAATGTTCCTATATATATACGCTAAGCATTGTGATATTACATTTTAAAGGTCGACAACCGGTATCTACGTTTTGGTCATACATTTCACCACCACATATCCACACACACATGTATACAGGTAAAGCAAAGATTGAAGAGAAGAGTACGCCGATGGTCACTATGCTAATTGTACAAGTTGGATTTCATCCAGACGGTTAAACCCACGGGAACTGCCATTTGTTTCATAATTTTGCTCCAGCTGCCTGCGGACAATGGCACGGAGAGAGGAAATAGTCATTTTGCCCAATTGAATTAGTACGCAATCTCAAAATAATGCAGAGAACATATTCTGTGTATATATTATCGCGTCAAGTCGCTGCCACGACTTTTCATATATAAATCGACTTGTGTATTTACAATGTCATTCAAAAAGTTCGAAATACTTCAATATCATTGTCCTTTTGTACAGTGAATCCCTTAATTACAAAGCAATTGTAATTAATAATGAAATAAAGAATATGTTGATTCATTAAATCACTATTATTTATTAATTTTTTCAATTTTCAGTTATATTCAATTAAGTGTTTCATATGAATGATATTATTGTTAATGATTTATAATGACGTATGTATAAAAATTATGAATTCTTATGAGGAACAAACTAAAAAAAAAAAATAAACTTGTTACTAATTTTTCATCAGTTCATGTATTATTAAAGGTTTTATATGAGAGATGAAAGTAAAATATGTGCAGCGGACGACGATTCAGAAAGTGAATTTATATTCAAGTCTCTTGACATCCATCTCCGTTTGATATTCGGACTCAACGGTCACCAATTAAAATGTTGTACGCTCCTGAATAAACATGAGTAGTTAAAAGCCAAAAACAGTCAAAGGCTGACTTTAGCCTTCTCAGGGTTCAACTTTTGACTCTGCATCTGAAGTCCATTAAACTCTGACATATCTCGCTGCTACGAATTATTCCCGTTTGGAATACACTTAAGAGCACATGTTCCTTCATGCGGTGTTTCTCAATGAAAGAGCTTACAGATGAATAAAGAATAACCCATAAAAACATACGTGTAATACTTGGAAACACTTCCGAACAACTTTGACACGTGAGGAAAAGTTTTTAATGTAAAATTGATGAAATCCGAACGTATATTAATTTTCATGAATTGCAATTTCTATCGTAACTCTCTTCGAAAAGTCAGATTTCTCTTCCATACCTTCTAACATCGCGCAATTTAAATTACTTAATTTCTATGCAACATATCCGCTCCGAACTGAATTCAGTAGATGAGATCCGGTACGGTCAGACGCACGGATGCATCTCTGTGCAGTGTCAGAGCCGACATAAATCCCATTGTCCATCGACAACCGGACGAGCTGTTTCCATATCTATAAATTGATCAGCAGACCGAAATAATCATTCTATGGTCAGGGTACAATGTGAATTATGAAATTCGTTCAAAGACCTAAAAACAATCAAAAATGAGGGTTTATAAAATGAATTTATTTTATAATTGACCCATAAAAGTCGACAAGTTCAATCTCTCTTGAGAAAAAGTGGACGAACCCTCAATAATTCTCATCACTTTGATAACCATTCTTACGATTATTATTTTCGGCCGAAAGACTCGGAATCGAGAACTTGAACTGGAGAGAATCCTAAAATATCAAAATATTTTTAAAAAACTCGAATTTCAATGTGATTTTTGTACTCTGAGAAATGATAGTTTGCTATTTGAAGCTGATGACGTCAGAATGATAATAACGGGATATAGTCGACTACAGGAAATCCATTTATTTAGCTACGATATATACAGATGGGTGATCGGTCTACTTAAGCGTAAAATATTTGGTATACTCTGGATAGATAGAGAGTGCATATCCGGATATAGGGATTTGTGTTAGTTGAAGGTGATACACATGATGCTGATCCTCCGGGTAATCCGCAATCCCATTTCTGATCGACTCATTTCTCTCTATCTCTCTTACTCTCTCTCTGTCTCTCTATTCCAGACACATGTGGAAATCTGTTCAGCTACTCCCGCTGCATGTCACTCTTGCGGCAACGATAATTTGCGGTTACGATCAGTGGATCCAAGGGGTGTGATCCTTTTACATATGCACAAGCCTATGCATACACTATAATTAGTGCGGTCGAACTAATTATAGTATATTATGTGTATGGTGCATGGATGAGGGATCTTTATTGAACTTTGGTATAATTGTATAATTAGCCATAGAAATCGGTATACGATTGTAATTATACTTGAGAACTATATATGAAAATTGGTTATCAACTCTTTTTTCTATAAAACTCTAAAACAATATGAATTATTTCAATTGATGTGATGGAATAAAGCAAATAATCATCAAGCCCATCTGTTGCATATCTTTGCAATGTTATCATTGGGGAAAAAGTCTCGATAGCAAAGCTGTGTGCTGTATTTTCTGCACTCGATCTATCCACCACGGTGTATTGTTTTCTTCTGAACTAAATATATATAGATCTGTAATATGGGCATATATGTGCAAGTGTATCGGTTATATAATACGTATCGATGGCCCTGGGCCACAGGGACATATAATCTTCGCTTATAGACAATCGATATGCCCCTGTGGAATTAATACATCGATACTTGAGCATAAATATTTGTATATAGACATACGAATACTACTAGATTTCCTCGAAGCCCGATGCGCCAATCTGTTGAGAGGTCTAGATCCAGTATCATTGACTTCGTGATAATCCACTGAAATCCGCTTCACTGGATCAGCACTCCTTTTCGTCGCCTGCTACCCCCAGAAAAAGTTATACTTCATTGTACTAAGATCGATTATTCGATTCGATTTTTTTTTTCTAATACGAATTGATGAAATTTCTATTTGTTTCGACTGAAAAAGTGGGTTTAGAAGAAATAAATGAGTACATTCATTAGAGTGTAGTCACGATGAAGCTTTTTGCCAACTATTACCAACTGATATCTAAAAATACGAAGTCTGAAGTGAATTTTTGTACCCACACAGGGTTGCAGACCTATGGAATTTTGATGAACTTATTATAAAATAATTGAACATGGTATCAATTATGTAACGAATATTATTTTGAACTGAACTTTAGGAGTCTTAGAAGGGTGGATAATCGGACGCTATTTTGAAACGAGAACACAGATGCAGTCACAAACATTTGAAATCTTGACGCCTTTCCTCTCTAAGTTTCTTCGGTCCTCAATGAAACGTAGAACCGATCGAAGAATCACCGTATTACTCAGTTGGAAGAGCGGAATAATTCAGAGGTGGTTTGAATGGGAGACCAAAGGCGAAAGAAAGAGGAAACGTGTCAAGCGAAATTGGAAAATTAAATATTCAAGAGAGCCTTCCACCGTAGAAAATGAAAGGAAGAAAGACATACATGGGAGCAGGAAAAGAAAAACTGAGACTGTAATAAAGCGTGTATGGGGTGGGGTGGAGGTGGAAAAAAGCAGAAGGAAGAACAAGAGATGAGGGAGTATATGGAGGAGCAAAGACAACCGAACTTTAGGTGTCTGTGCCCCATCTTGGCGACTTTAGGTAAGAAACGAATAGGGTCGTTGACGTAGGTCGTCTACGTTCTAAGCGTAGTAATATCAACCCACGACAGAAAGAAAACTAAAAAGTAATAGTCCTTTGGGGTCTATTTTCCTTGCAAGATAACTAACGGGAGCCTGAATTAGAACCCCGAAAAAATGTATTCGTGATTTTTCATTTCACTGCAATAAAACTAATTTTTTTCGAACATTGTCGTATTTCTTAAATAACATACTTCGACAATATGATAAAATGTTTAATACAAGAATAGCAATTTTTTTATATAAATTTGCACAGATGTTCTCATTGATACGATAGTAAAAAATCACCGGCGTAAAAGATCCAAAGAGAAGATTAGTCATCCTAACCCTGTCCAATGGCAGCTGTAAGTTTTCGATGTTTAATAATCACAATAATTCCATCATGGGCTACATAACGATCGTTTAAGTGGCTATAGGAAATTTATGATCACAGTGGAAGCAAAAACCAGGTGAATGTACGGAGAAAACACTTTCGAACGTTCGAATATCAAGTATGATTTGAAGTTAGGACGTTAATAAGGTACATCGGTACCGTTAATGCGGTATTTATAGAAACACAAGGCTCGTTCTTGGTCGAGCGGTGAAGCTCTCGTTCTTTCATGGTATTATAGCCCCTCGTATCCTATGGTTCTTCCTCTTTCATGGGTGATGGGCGGTGGTGGTTATAGCCACATTTCATCGGGTATAATAGCAACTTCCACCCTCTTTAGTAGCATTACCTATTTTCATCGTTAGATACGCGAACGTGAAAGAGGGTACGGTTTGAAGTGACTTTCCCGATGTGATCGTGTAAGCCGGCCTCCCTTACAACCTACCACTAATATCATCTGGTCTGTTGTATGGGTATATACGTGTAGATCCAAGGCAGAATCCGGAAAGCGAGCCAAGGTATTCCGTAAAATTGCACGAAGCATTTTCACTGCTAGAAAGCGAAATACGCGAGTAGGGGAGGCTGAGAGGTGAAGCACCGTATTCGAGACGAGTGCTCCAAGCCCAGAGCGAATGGCAAACTTGAATAGCACCCCAAAGCTAAGAGAGGGGCCTCATAACGCGAAGTACCGATATAAAGCGAGTGAAACGTTCACGATTATAGGTTTTTCGGTTACAGTTTTACGGATGAAGAATATATAAATGCAAAATCGTAAGAATTTCTGCGGTACTACTAGTAAACTTACGATTCAGAGCTCGGATAAAGATACCAAATGTAAAATGGACCCGCTATGACGTCCTCTTAATGAATGTCGTGTTATTTAGACTTTATGAGAACTGCTGTTCTGTCACCACTCATGTAATATTTTATGCACCAATTTTTTAACATCTACAGTTTATATTATATCATATCCTTCTATAAACTTATATCAAGATTGTTTGTGAGTTCAACAGTTTTTATGTACAGAACTATCTAACTGATGAAATGTTTGTTTTATGGACCCTCTTATAGAAAATGTATTCTTGACAAGCAATGCAAGCGATAAACCTACGGCAAGCAACGTACGGAAGACGTATCATTTTGATGAGAGTAAAATAAAGAAATTTGTCGGAATAAATTCCGCCAGGTAAAATATATGCCCCGCGATGATGGATCAGTCTTTTAATGCACCTCGGCTTCCCGAAGTTGAACTTTTTCAACACGGTTCATCCGATGGAAATTAAACTGGAATAGCCGACGTGGTATGATGTCAAAAATAATCCATTTTTATTCCGATCAGACGAACCGTGTGGCAAAATTTTTCTTTCAACATATGCAGCTAAGTTTCTTGCACTCGCGATAGCGAGATACTGACTGATGCATACGCCCTTGAGAGAAACTCTGCAGCAGGTAAATACGAGAAGAGCATGTTGCTGAATACAAAAGAATCCAATGAACTTCTCTTCGGGCAATGTTCACTGATTGATGTGTTGGAATAATGCTTCACTCCATGATATACAGATATATTTTACTGATGCACATGACAGAGTCACGAAAGCAGATTTGAATTTACTGCGCCAAAAAAGTGCGAGGTTGAAAAATCTTAGGCAAGCCACATTGGTGTGGAAGACCCTTTGGGTACCGGAAATTTCATACGAAATCATAGAAACTCAATTCCTACTTTTTTCCATACGACACATGTACGTGTTGGGTGACGTACACGTCAAACAATCTGCTACCTTATTGCTGCTGCTGTCAATCTTTGGTGTCAACTGTGCTTTCGTCAGTGTGCTTTTACCGATCAGAAACAGAATCCGTTGTTATTTCAGGAAGGATTGTAGGGTTCCGCTCAATGAAGCTTTTCAGATGCAATGAAGGAACAGTCAAAACTGAAACTTCGGTATTATGTACGCTACAAGGCTTTTATATAACTGCCAGTACCATTTTGATGCTGGCGGTAAACTGATATTCCAGTTATTTACATAAGGTAAACGATTTTCATGCGCATGATGTGAACTCGATTTTCCCGAAAATTGAACAGTTTCCTCCCTTCAAGCTAGAAAACTCATTCTCTGTCTTTCTCATCAGCGTTGTATCGATCTTTCGTCTTTACTGTACATGACATACTGCGGTTAAACTAAATTCTCTATAGCTACTGCCTAAATGGTTTTGGTCCAGTGATAACTTCGAAGAACTTCGAAGGTCACGACACAGCGCAAACTTTCCTTTACCTTCACCAACCGACGCAGAAATAATTACGGACGGTGTTGGCAATATCCGGAGAAAGGGGAAGAGAGAAACCTCTTAACAGGATGTTTCAAAATCAGTTGTTTTCATAAAAGCGAAACTTTTAATGTCAATCGTTTAAAAAGTTTATGTGTCTTAATAAAAAAAATCAGGTACGAAATATAAATTCCCTTGGCATTGCGACAGTTTTAATTTAATCCACAATTGCTTTCGAATCGTTTCCTGTGATTAGTTTAAACGAAAATATTCAAGATGAAATAAAAACAACGGGTGAAGAATTGCATCGAGCATAACAACTAAAATTCTTGGTAACGAAACGTGACTTCTATTCTGAATCAAATTGTATATCCATGAACGTCTGCTAAGAGACGATCGATCGGTTGGACGCACTTATTACAAGTCCAGAGTTCACTCTGCGATGTGATATATTCAGCAAACGCTAAAGTGGGTTCAGACTTCGAGAAGACCGAAACACTTTGCGGTAAGATCCTTAAGAACCAAGTTCACGAATTGATGTAAGAAGTTTCAATTGCTGTTGCTATTGGACACCGGACTTGGCAAAAGTTTTGAGACACATCAGTGGATTCAAGAGAGCCCGAAGATCTACTCTCGTGCGCGACAATTTTTGGTACTCTCGCTCGTAACTTCAACGAAGTAATGATAATGGTGCAAAGTATTTTTGATAGTGAAACCTTGTAAATTGCAGAGTCAAAATATTGGATTAACGATCAAATACCAAAGCAAATCAGCAAAACCCATAAAAACATTATTGTTTTCAAATATTTTAAAACAAAGATAAGTAATCACGAGTATAGTGATATATTTTTCTGATGCTGAATCAAAGTGAAGGGAAATCAAATGTAGGTATGTCGGTAAGTGCTGCATGTGCTTAAGTCACTTTTATAAAGATACGAGACAGAAGGAGAAAAAAAAGGAAAATTAAAGCAGTTCTCAGGGCTCTGTAGCCATCACGAGTAACCTAAGAGAGTAAAGTTACATTCGTTTTTCTTTGCTGGTTGCTGAAGATCTCCGCGACCTTTGCGGAAGGTGGTTTCCTTCCTTCCTTCCTTCCTTCCTTTAAACCTTCCGTACTCTCTGCACGATCCCCGTACATAAAGTAACCATTTTCTAGCATCCTTAAAAGAGTTACTTATATCTAGAATAACTAGAGAGAAAGGTTTCTAATAGGAAACAGACGTACTTGAAAATTTGAAGGCTAAGTAAATGGTGCGGGGCTGATTTGTCGGGATAGTGAAACACCAGCAAGCTCTACTTTACGGCTTCGAGATTATGCTACTCTTTTATATACACCTAATGTTACAGAATTTACGGCAGGTTGGAGTGAAACTGGCCGAAATCTTTCGCACTTTACCGTACTAGGAGGAAAAGCAGTGTGCATGTTCCTCTCGGGCGTTCCCCGAACTGAATATAATTTACAACGGGTCTCGGTAGTTAAACGTCGCAGCGTGGCTCTCTAGGGAGTATCCGCGTAAGTATTCATCCCCGTTGAAGCACTCCAGAGCGTGCTTGATCTCTGTGACTCGAGAATTTAGTTTTCCGGCTGAACGAGCCAGAATGAAACCGGATTCGAGAATCATCCGGAGCAGGATGAAACAGTAGGGTATGTCCGTTAAGTCGAAATAGTAAGTATCGTAGCGGGTGCTGGCACAGTAATAAAACAATATAAAAACAGTTGTAAGTGCAGCAGTGTCATTAACCCTAGAAACCCTGCAATCAATTTTTTCAAATGGACAAACCCCACAGTGGTGTAACAAATTGCTCCAATATTTTTATATATTTTTTTTATTTTACCGTTTTATTGTACACTATCCTCGCCGTTTTCTGATAACGAAGAGAATGACGTATGATAAAATTGCATTTGGTTAACATTTGATCATGAAAACTCGCAAAAACTAAAATCCATCTACAGCCATCTACAAATGGAGAGGTGTAAGGATAAAAAACTTTCATGTTACACATCTCGTGCTCTATGAAAAAGTAAGCCATCATGATGGTTCGTAATAACAATAATAATAATTTCTTTCTCTACAAACTCAATAATAGATCGCTTAACTCCCGAATAAAAGTTACGTAGTGAATCTTTCGTGATAAAAGTGTATAAGTGGAAATACGAGAAAAATTGTGCTGGGTACCGATTCTCCTGTATACGTATATACACATGTAACGGAGTTGAAGCTTTAAAGTTCTGGAGATCGAGTACAGTTAGCGAGCAAGGATAGCTCGAGCTGTTATAGCAATCCGAAAGCACCGAAGTATATGAGAGAAACGATTAAGAGCCGCGACGTGCGTTGCAATAGCGAAAAGAGTAAAATTCACTTTTGCACAAGTTCAACCGAGTTCATCCCTTAGTGACCGACAGAGAAGGTAAAAAGAAAAAGGAAGAAGTAGAAGACACGTCCGAGTTTATGGTCCATAACACGAGTCAAAGAGCCACGAAAGCGCGCGCAATCGAGAGTACATAAGGGGCGCTACGAGACTACCAGAGTTCGAGAAAGTGTCATGAAATAATAAATGTCTACTTCACTCAAGCATGCATCCAGATGCCAGATTAATAACGAATTCGCGAGGAAAGTCAAGCGAGACATAAAAATGCAACGAGCGCAGGTTGTTAATGAAAAACTGATAGAAATTTGGTTAATATTCGACTGAGTACGAGAAATAAATATTCACAACTTGAAGGTCCGACAAGAAGTTTTGCATAGAAACTCAGACAAATTTGACTTCCCGGTTATCCCTGTTGACCTCCGATCCCGACGGAAATTCTTGTACGCGACACAGAGACGCCGAGATATTTATATAATAAGGACAGATATGCACGGAGTTAATACATATATACGTGTATTCAAGAGATCACGATGGATCATCTCACGTGCTTTGAATACCCTTCGCATAGGGTCGAGGGACCCAAGTGTTCGCAAAGTTCTCTATGTCTCGGCACGTAGATTGGGTTTAAGTCCGGGCAGGGAGCAAGCAACCCCTACGGCATTTTCTCTCATTTCATGTTCACTGCTAGGGGGTTGCTAAACTCATATTTAACCCTTCTACCCCAACGAGGACACCATTAATTATGAGAAAGTATGAACATTATTGAACAGAGAAGCGTTAATACCGATTTTTTCAAGCATGAAAACTATTTTGACGTCTAAAATAGAGCAAGCTTACAAAAACCATTCCTCGTTTCTTCATTATTTCATCGAATAGTATAAACGCTTTCAGGTTTGAAGATGTTTCTTCAACTAGTGTTTCTTCTCTAGCTAGTGGGTATTCGGCACAACGCATGTGTGAATAACGTTTGTATAGCCGTCTCAAGAGTCGTAAGGATCTACCCAAAATATTCAACGAAACGAATATAAGACACTCTTACGTTGTCTTCTTATGTGTACGTTTTATGCACAACTTCTGAAAGGTCTCGCGATGCTTTCTCTTTCTTCGCACATTTCTGTTGAGCGTGAAAGGCAAGGTTTTCCACACTTCGAGTAGGTGTCGAGGACAAAACGGTTTTTGCCTAACTAAAATAGTGGTATGTAGAGAATTTATTGCTGCATGTGATGTGGTCGATCTAGAAATATTTTATTTTTCTTTGAGGCTCACGATCGGTGTATTTCTCGATTTGGGAGAACATTTCAAGTCTCAATGTCTCAAAAGCAATACAACACGAAGACGAGAACTCGGTGAAATGCGAATGACACAGTTCTTCCGTTATCAGGAAGCGCGAAAACAATTGTTTCGAAACACACCGTAAATGCGTAGAGGGCATTAGTATCAAGCGTTTCGTTGAAAGACTAAATGCGATGATATAAGGAATGAGCAGAGAAGCAAGTGAAATGCAGTGAATGGAAGTGTATACCGGGAGGATGGAGAGGGGGAGAGTGAGAACGAGAGAAAGATGAGAATACGTGAGAAAGCAGCTCAACGGTTCTGCTCTCGCAAGCTATGCGGAATGAAATATTTAGGCAGCATCCACGTTCAGATTCTCTGGGAACGAGCGCAGTAATACGACAAGTATGACGACAACGAGAAACGTCGACGACAGTGACACTTCCCACGCAAGCTCACTTCCACGCAAAGAAACACACGTACAACGCACACGCACACACACACAAACACTCACTTGGACTCTTTCTTTTAATCGCTTTATTCCACCCTTCTTGGTTCGTCCTTTTTATACGCGGATTTGAAATTAAATTGTCAAGCATCTATACCCCAGTAAATTCGGTGCATGGTGCGGACGTTAAAGAAACTCATAATAGAAGTAAGCTTGTGTAGAAGTTTGTAAACATTTTCAGGTCTGTTTAACTTGTTGTAAATGAGGTGATTTTCTCTGAGCTGCGCGGTTCTGGTGTGCCATCATCAACTTATATTCTCTGGACGATAGATTTCTTCTCAAGTTTCATTTTAATACTTCAAAATGTTTACGGATGATATTTCAAACGATTTGTTACACTTGTGACCATCATTTTAAATCTGAAAGTCTTTTGTATGTTCGTCCAACCAAGAGCTCTTCAGCTCATCATTGCAAAAATCTCGCTCATTTTATTTTCTTCGTGTCTCTAAATAGTGTGAGTTTTCGAATAAATTCTATCAACAGTATGACTTTCGGGCATGACAGATGTTTGCATTGTCTAGAAAAAGCCAAAGCTGCGAAAACTGAAGGATATATATTTCTATCGTAAATGCAGCTTCTCTTTTCCATCGGCACTCTTTCTCTCTTTGTACCGTGAATTTTCAAAGAATTTACTGCTGGAACAATGCGCTTTGCGATTTTAGGATGAGAAGCTTTTCCATCACAATTCCTTTTCCGCACCACTTTTTCCTTTCCAACGTCTATTCCTCTTACTTTCCTCGGTGAATTTTGAAAGAATTTACTGCTGAAACAATGAGCTGTGCAATCTCAGGTGCGGAAGCTTTTCCATCACTATTTTATTTTCCTGCAAGCTTCGCTGATCCCTTTCGTAACTATTTCTCTTTCCTCACGTGCTATACTTTGAAAACAATGTTCGGATTATTTGTGTCAAAGCTCTTAGCTTTCTGCTTCTCGAGCATTATAACGATTTTATCACCTACGTGGCATGGAGTACAAACCGAAATGGTCAGAAACTCAGCTCTTTGCACCCCAACATATCTGAGGGTTTCACGCGCCCCTACGATCCAATACAGATGAATTTCTACGATCAAGACAATCTTAAGAACGATGAGGGCGTGCAAGGGTGCCACAGACATCGAAAGATATAGAGTGACGAGGGTGAGGGGTTGCCGAAAACATAATGCGAAGGATATTGCAAGCTTAGCATGCTAAATTACCCAAGACGACGATATAGCTTATTCTTTCTCACTCTCACTATCGTTCATATCGCACTGTATATATTATGCGTTCGGTCTATCTTATCGACTTTGAATAAAGCTATATATCTGTGTACGTGTGTCTGTGTGACTGTATTCTCCAGTAGGTATAGTTCTCACTCTACTCTAACACTCTGTTTCCTATGATTTCGTCGTTTTATCCCTCTATTCATGACTCTGGCTCACCAAAGCACTACTCTCGTAGTGCACACTGCCTCGTCTCTGAAAACAGAGCGAGAACACGACTGAGCGATCGAACCGATATACTCGTTATTCACGACATGACTTCGCTGCTCGTCTCACAGTAACGACAAAGATTGATCAATATATTATATACATGTATATATCTAAATATTAGAATTTTATCTGTTTTACATCTACTGCCTGTTCCATTCGAACTACTGCCGCACGGAGCAGTATCCAAAGTCCAATCCGCCAACAAGAGCATGACAAGAACTTCAAACTTCTATTGAAACGATGATTACTCAAAAATTTTAGATGGCACAAGCTTTCGAGATTATGTCAATATTCATGAAATTTTTATCTTTTGTATAACGAAAAAGTTGTACAAGTTTTTGAATTCTTTTGATTTCAAGGAAACGTATAGCACGCGATCGCTGCTGGGTTAAGTATAATTTTCGACATTCTGAAACGACGATTTTGGATCCAGTTTATTTCCATTTATTCATGTATAATTGTTTTCTGAACCCGAAAAAAAAAAATTAATTCAAATTAATAGAGAAACCAATTTTTTTCTGCTGCAATACATGCTTTGAAAAATGACTGCATGTGACATTTTATGTGGGATACCCTGTAATTTTCCTATGGTAGCTCATCCGCGACTATAAAGAAGGTATTCAGCATCAGAAGCAGCAGAAGCTCACGTCAGTTTGAGTTCTTTTCAATATCTCAACGACGAAGAACCAATAATCGTTATTAACGAGACTACGATTTGCGACGCGGAGATGAGATGTCGCGAAAAAGATGCAGTAACGAACGTGGCAAAGTACACGAATTGCATGCAGTTACATAAAAAAAAAGTTGCAAGCCTCCGAGAGTTCGATGAATGGTGGTATGCAGGGAATGAAATGAAATTAGAACACGATGAAGATACTAATGAGGAGAGAAAAAAGGATCAGAAACTACGATTTCTGTACAAAATACGTACAAGATATATAAATATATAAGCATGTAACGATACAAAGATCTGTGACTGGAATTTTAATTTATCCGTCTCTATCTCTCTCTTCATCCCTTTCATTATTTCCTCTTTTGAGTCGCCTTTCATTCATTGTCCTTTCTTTCGACGCTCGCATCGAACAAGCGGGCTGATTTTGTAATTCGTCGGTTAGATTGAAAGCAAAAGTACTAATCACGTGTATGACAATGCTGAGGCTTTATCGAGCAAGAATGGATGATAAATAGTGTAAGAGAAAAAAATAAAATAAGAAAATGGATGAAAAAATTTCGAAAAAGGAATGGATGAAGTCCACAGAGGTTTTGTTTTTGAAAATATATCATACCTTTTATTACACTATGGTTGAAATATTACACTGCTTAACTACGCGATGCTGTGTTTGTGCATTAATTCAAAGAAACGGCAATATAGTTATAGTAAAAATATAGAAATTACATGCTTGTAATATAATCCAGAGCAAATACGTAATGTTTACAAGAGATTTTGTTTTCATTATCATCACACGTATAATATAACTAAACACGTTGAATTTAGAGTGTTGGATTAATTTATATTGCGTAGCATCTGCTTGAAAAATATAGAAAGAGAGATAGTGAAGAGAGAGAGATGGAAGAGAGAGAATCCCAAAGCTGAATACTAAATAGTATGGAACCATAGAACTGATGGGAATGGGATGAAGGTTGGTACGAGTCAGCGTCGTAGAAGGTATCCTTTATGCTACAGTAAATGTCGACACCGGTAGGCAACGTCTCGCCATCTTAATAGAATCAGAGTAGCGCAGTAGACCTGGTAGAAATACTATATATCGTGTGCAGCGGGTTCTAACATCCTGTAGTGAAGTGAGACTAAAAGCGAGGATGAGAGAGAGAGAGAGAGAGAGAGAGAGAGAGAGAGAGAGAGAGAGAGAGAGAGAGAGGAAAAGGGAGGGAGGGACTTGGAAGGAGGCAGGAAAAGCGGAATACGCGAGCATTGTAGAGGTCTGTACCATTTCGCTCTCCTACTGATGTGTGTTACGCGTGGCTTTAACTCATGTACAGATTGCATGCTCTGTAGTCTTGCGAAGAGTGGAAGAAGTTGGGTGAGACAGGGAGTAAAGGCAACAACTCTCAACAACAGGCCAGTGCGAGCTTTTTGTCCCTCTTTATCTATTATTCTTTATACAGTACTCAAACACTCGAGTTTCGACTCGAGTCAGTTTTATAAGATAAAAAGATTGCGAAATTTTCAATAGAAAGCTCTTTATGTATTTGCTCTTTTAGCGCGATGCTTTATCGGTGCGATAAGATACAAAAGTTGACTTTTACTATCGTTATTTTTAACATTAAAATATTCGTGACAGTTAAAAAAAAAAGACCTGTTACCACCGTACACTCATGGATATCGTTAAATTTTTATGCTTGCAAATTTTTGGTAGTCTCTCTGCTGTTATCAAACATGAAGAAAGGAAACAGCAAAAGTTTTTGCATTCCAATGATATTTGTTTCTTGTATTATTCAATGTTGAATACAATGTTGCGAATCAAAGGAACGTGATACTGAATCGAGATCTGACAAAACAAATAACAATTCTTGGAAAATCCGTATGCTTGTTCGTTAGTCATGATGGAATATCGATTGTGTCCTAATACCTTTCTTCTTTTCCCGTCTGTTACTGACGAGCAAACTCGTTAGAGTTTGTCGCGCGAATAACGAACATGCTACAGCATTAAAACAGAATAGGGGTAGAAAGAGTTCTACAGATAGTCGCAAAAGTCACACTGAAAAGATCGTAATATTCTTTAGTGAAGAAATCGTTGAACCATTCCGTGATTATTTCCAAAGATTCTTTCTTATTTCTTTCGTTAATTATTTGTCAAATAATGACAGAAATAAAGAGGTAAGAAGTATATTGGAATGTGCGTGTGTCCCTATTGCTCGAGACGTTGACATACTATTTTTCGGATCTTTTTACCTCGTCATAAAACACCGCAGTGAAAATTGAACGAACGTGCAGCAAAATATTATGCGATATAAAAATTAAAATGGTTACGCCACTATGAGAGACTTGGCAGCTCGTTCCTTTGCGGTCTCAGAACAAAAACTCAACGAGCTAATAACAATCCGTACACAGGAAGTATGAATTAAATAAGAATGTCTCATGTTGAAACATATGCAGTGATATGCAAAGTGCACAAAACGTGAAGATGTTTGCATTTTTTTGTCGTATAACTCTGTCCGAGCAACGCACAAGCTGCTCTTTTCCACGTGTGCGATGTTCACACGTTGCCGTTGAGCTTGCAGCGAGCAAATGCATTGTGTGCGATTTAGTTTATTTCTTTTTTTTTTACGAATGATTGCGTCCGAAACAAATTTACGGATGTCACACGACGTACGTAGAGTGATAAAAAGAGAAAAAGGAGAGAAACGAAAAGTATAGAAAGGGGATTGAAAATTGACCCGTGGATAACGATTCAATAAAGCTAAGCTGTGAGTAGATTTAAAAAAAAAGAAAAAAAAAAAACAGAGAATTATTGATACACAGAAACTGCAAATGAGTGAGAATTACAAGAATATTTTGCAGAACTTGGAAAGCTCCCGCTGCTGACTCACCATCAACGCATAAATCATCGAGAATATAGTTCAGCGAAAGCCGTGCAAAGACTCAGGCTTTTAATTAACTGGACAAAAATGAGCACTTTCTGGTTAGATTCTGGATATAGGATTAATTAACAAGTCACATTCAAGTGGCAGAGTAGTGCGAGAGCTGAGTAAGGAGAGTATATAAAGAACATAATGTAGGTGCAAATATAGCTTTAAACCGAGATAGCGTTATAATAGCAGCGCTACGAGTTTTCAATACGTGTCCTTGTCGTTCCTTAAAACCTTCGTGCACGAGAGAAAACTCATGGAATTCAAAAAAAGAAATGAGGCCAAAAAGAATGAACGCCTAGCATTTAACTTGCAAACTCTCGTTGAGTATATGAAAATTTCAATCCCTTTTCGTAATTTCAATGAAAGTTTTTTTTGCTCCTGGCGCAGATCGCGGCAAGGATGAATTCAGAAAAAAAAGAGTGAAAGAGGGCAGGAAGAGAAGAACAGAAAGAGAAAAGGGTCCAAAGACCGCCAATCTCCCGCAAAGCAGTGAAATAAGAGAATAAAAGAAAAATGGAAATAAAAAGTTTGCCGTGAAGAGAAAAGATCGTGTGTAGCTAGAAAAAGGAGGTCGTAATGTCGCTCTCATAAGCGCCAGCACACGACCCCCGTAGCGCCTAGCACTTGTCGAGAGACTCAACGTTTTCTCTGGCCCAGAACTCTACACCATTTATATATAGTCATAATGGGATATATATCTATACATGTGTCTGTATACATCGAAGAGCACGTTCACCTCACGTCCACCCTCGCCTCGGTTGTCCTTATCAGGCGCGCGGAATACAACCCTCTTCGTTCCGGAAATGTCGCTCGGTTATCACATTGCGAGGAGGAGAAATGTCCGGCGACAAGCCGACAGAGTTCCGAGTACCATCAGTCTCGCTCCTTCTCTCTTTCTCTCCATTTTCTATTCATCATTAGCACAATGAATTAGAGCAAATGTAATGTTGGAGAATCACACGTAGTATGTAATACTTAAAATAATCGCGATTTGTGTCTTTAGACGTGCGATGCAATCTTGAGCAAAAGATAATTATAAAAAATAACAACAAAAATTTTAAACCTCCTTTTTGAATCAAGTGATTTTCAAAAACGTCGAGACATTCCTTCCTGCACTTTATATTCTCTTTGTATAGCTGTATTTTTAATCAATCAAATATGTTTATTAGTTTAATTAGTTAACTACAAAGATATTTGGTGTTTAACTTGAACGTCGTTGCCCAAAGATATTTAATCTGTATTTTCTTTAAATCGTGGCTAAAAAATAATATCAAATCGATGAAATAAGAGAATTTAAAAAAGGTTAAAGTTGAAAAAAAAAAGAAAATACAATTTTCACAAATTATGAAATTAATGCAAAAAAAAAACACTTTTTCATTTCGATCTAAGAATGGGCACTTCAATGCTCGAGTGAATATATGGATTCGGAGGCTTTTTGATACGACATTCGAAAATAAAGAATGTTGATAAATATCATGAATTTGCAATAAAATGATCGTTGAGATAAAAAAATAAAATTTCGAATAAATTTTGATTCCTATACAAGCAAAACTGGTAAAAAATTCGTTGATGTCGAGCAGAGAGAGATGAAAAAAAAGGGCCGGTGTAGAAAAAGCGAATACATTTATTAGACAGCAAGACCGTAGTAGTGAAAAATCCCCAAGGATATAGCAGAGAGGAATGATATTCTCGAACGTAAATGACCTTTTGAAATAAGGGAATGCTGATATCGTTGTAAGAGGACGGGCCGCTAGTTTTCTTACTTTACATACATCCAATGTCGCTTTACGTATTTTCCAACAGCGTTTGGGCACGCCATTTGGATGTGAAAGAGAAGTTAACGTGAAGAAGTTGAAGGAAAAAAAGTCTATACACTGCGATATTATGTACATAAACCATTAGAAAAAACTTGGGAAGATAACGACGACTTTGGCCCGATAACGAAAGTATAATGTAGCCAGGAATAAATTTTGTCCCAGTAGAGTTGATAATATTATGAAACATTTTATTTAAGAAGAGGAAAGATTAAATCCGAACACCAATAAGGAAAAAAATGATAAACGAAACGTCCTTTAAAACGTATTTAAATGTTTCGTTTCGCAGCAATTTAAATTAGAAACAATTTAACGGAACCTGCTGCTATAGCAAAATAAGCTAAATAATTGTCTAGTCAATAGGACAATAGGTGAAGGAGCAGCTTCACTAATAAACTCATGAGAAATAAAATCTGTTTCATCAAAATCACAGTCGTAAACGTTAGCCATTGACTGACTGTTTCAAACTGTAAACGATATGTTTGATGAATGAATCAAGGCTTTTTATTATTATATAGAGAGAGAGAGTGTGTAAGACTGATTGAACGATCTTGTGAATAATTTACATTGCATGCATGCAACATACGATAAGATCGTATCGATTAAAGTAGTTCAATTCAAACAATTGATACAATTAAGGCAGCTTAAGTATGTATCGAGTTTAAACAGACTAACGACTAATAAAAACAGAAAATCACACACATTAGATACAATTGATCATTGCGACGTGGTAAGATTCTCAATTATGTATATTTTCTATTATATTATAAAATCAATGATGAAATATACTATTTGGTGATTGTTTGTTGTTCCAAATATTGAAACATTAATATTTAATGTAAAAAATGTGATACGATAATCCTTACAAGAAAAACGACAAGAGAGCTCATTTGACCGTTCCCTTTACCGGAGTATAATACACTTTTTCATTTGCGGCTGCGTTATCCAAGTTTTTCTTTCCCTTCGAATCCGCGATGGTTGAAGATTCGTAATGGGAAAAATGAGAAGAGGGTGTGACAGAAAAGAGTTACGTAAGAAACAAGAGTCTATTTTTTCGACACCAACCGAGTGGTGGAGTAAAATAAAGATTGAGATAAAGAGAAAGAAAGAATAATATATAGATATAGAATTGCCGATGGAATAAACGTTCACGGAAGCGTAAACGAATGGCTATGAGCTTCATGCTGCAACAGCTACAGTAACCGATGTTCGTAATTGCTCTTTCTCAGCTCTCTCTCTTTCTTTCTTTCTCTCTTCCTCCTTCTCTTTTCCTCTGTTTCTGTTTCTCTGGTCCAGTCCTTGTTAATCCCAAGGAAATTGAAAGTACGAGTCATTTTCTTTAGAGAGGGAAATAAATAGAAGAAAAAGAGGTAAAAAGAGAGAAAAAGAAAGATGGGAGATAAAAACGAGAGACTGAACGAGGATTCTGTGAAATGAAGAGCGCGCACGTGCTGGAAAGCACGCGAGAGATTCCCAACCAACTCTGACATTCTTTATATATCGTACAATGTCTGGGTAGTGGTCTCGATGAGCTTCCCGCGAGCCTGAGGGAGAAGTGCATCAAAGGCTTTCTTCGTTTCCCGAGCGACCTGTAGTGAACGATACTTCAGGTCTCTTCATTCCTTGTGCTTTGACGTCTGTCTCGACGGAGCCTACATTCGGTGAGGTAACTTGTATGAAACATATATGTACGATTTTTACGTTGAGAGTCTACCAGAGAGATTGATATCTTATCTCGAAGCCCAAGTATCGTAACCCTGTCATCGCCGTTCGTGATGATTATCTTGAGCCGGTTCTATTTGATTCGAAATATATTGATTCACGGATCGAAAAGCACACGTCTGTAAAATAAACTTCAAATTCTCTATTGATTCTCAGGCTGTTTTGAAGGAAAAATTGAATATGAACAACAGGAAACTAAATTGAACGCAAACTGTCACTCGGCTAATAATACGCAGAGCTTTAATGAATTACACTCTATCTGATTGCGACCGCGCGTCTTCTTCTACATCACTTCAATTAAAGCAGCGCAATCTACAAATGGTTCAATTCTAAAGTTCTCTCATGTGTTTTCAAGGAGATTACGCCACGATGTAGGACAGCAAGCAAGAAAACGAGTTAAGTAATCACTTATCGTGTTCTTTGTCGTCGTTTTCGACGTCATCGTCGTTGCAATCGTCGCAGAATAAAAGTGAAGGACGGAAATGGCCGATTCAACACACGGAGACATTAAACTTGAACTGTGAAAACGTTTGAGTTGATTAGAAGGCGTGTTTACGAGTTTGCCAATTACAATTTACGCGTGAGGGGATGAGCAAAGGTAAAACGTCGTTAGAAAATCTCTCTTTCTCTTTCGCTCTCTCACTACTGTCATTCTGTAACAAACTTACAAACACTCGTACTTTTGTTCCTCAAAGAAGCGAAAGTCATTTTAAACGACAAGTCACAGTGTAACTTTCTTCGCACTACTTCACTGTGTTCTATTCCCGTAAATGTTAAGCAATATATGGAGTTTTCGCGATAGAAGTGAATTATGTATGCACGCAACTCGCAACGAGAGAGTTATATACGGTACATAACAAATACAGATATATAGAAGTTTGATAGAACTCACCGGAGTCACGTTTTCGTGTAAGAATTCACGACACGCGATATTAGCCCTTTTTCGCGACCGCCAATCGTCCCTTTTCACGCGACTCTCATTTTTCTTCTTATCGACCCACACCCCGGATAGCTTATATCCAATTAGTTAAAATTTCATCAAGCAGTGCATCAGAAAAAATCATGTACAAGAGCACGTTATACCTTTGAACATTAATCTGAATTAAAAATATAATATTTCGAGGTAAAAAAAACCTCGAAAAAAAGCATCGATACGAATGGGTAAGGTTTATGTGAGTTTTTCTGTAAATTTATTGATACAGGTGATGATATGGATCATTTTTCAGGCTACAAAAAAACTAGCACGTGTTTATAAACCAGTTACTGCCAAAGGGCATCCTTAAGATCTAAACAGAATCAAGCAATTGACAAGTTGAGTTAATAGTCAAACTTGTACTCGTGCAATTATATTTTAGGCTATCCGGCAACTGTATTTTCCAATCACATCGTAGTTCTTGTCCAATTTATCTACATTTCGAGCCAACTCTAACTTCGTAATAAATATACTCAATGTAGTTTCGAACTGACATTAATTTAATTAGTGTTGCTGATTCCACTGCGGTTAGAATCGTCCCCGTGATCTCTGTAAACTACTATTTACTACTGTTTTCATATAACTATAGTTACATATTCGTATACACTTACTACCGAATGGATATTGACGAAAATTGCAAGAAGGTAAGCACTGTACTTGCAGCGTCGTCGCCTCTTTGACTTTCCATCTCTGTTCACTCTCTATTTCTGTTGGTCCTCTATTAATCGAGCTAGATATACGAAGATGAACTATATATAATTCCCGTTAACAAGGAGATCTCCGTAGTTATATGTACCGAGTGACAACTTTGAGCTGAAACACCCCAAGCCTTGCCATCCTGTATACCGAAACTTCTGTTAGCTCTCAAACGAGAAGGATATCGGTTGGGCTGTCTATCGAAACACACATACACACGCACTATGACAGAGAGAGAGAGAGAGAGAGAGAGAGAGAGAGAGAGAAAGAGAAAAACATGTGGGAGAGGGAGGAAGTCAAAGGAATCGTCGATTTATCAAGAGGGTTAGAAGGGTCGATCAATGTTCACCCCTGTATCTCAGATCCTCGACCTACATGGATTAAGCAGAATCAACCGACTGCAAGAAAAATATACATCGGACGACCATACATGCAGCAACTGATAAAGTTTAAAAAAAAAAAAATGACAAAACAATGTTTTCATGGCATTCTTTAAATATGAAAGACAAAACCAACAATTTCAAATTTTGTATTATTTTTTATCAAAAAACAGAGACGTTCTATTATTTTTTTACCGCGAATAAAACGATCAAAGCATTAAAGCAACTATGCCCTTAAATAATCGAAGGTCAACAGAACTTCAATATCAATGAAAATGTTTTAATGTAACTCGCAATAAAGAAGCAATAGCGAATAGTAAGAGACCAAGCGAAAAAGAAGAATGAAAAAAAAAAAAAAACAGAATACAACTTGGAAGTGTGGAGGCAAACCGGTTTCTCAACTTATGGTTTGCTACAACGTGTGGCAATGCCATAGTGGGATGATAATACTCTCGATCTCTGATCTTACACTTTCGTCTTCGATTAAACTATTCATGAAGTGCATTGACCTCTATCTGCGTCCAATTTTGAATATTTTACAACCAACTACGTACAATTCGTTCGATCGGGCTTGTTAAAAGGATATGCAATGAAATTTTGAGGGTATTTCATTGCCATAAGGATATGATTATTTCGAACGGTTTGCAGTTGAAAGTAATGTTTATAGTTTTGTTTGTAGGTTTCTACAAAATAGTTGGCACGTTGAAGAAAGAAAAAAATCATTGAATAATGGAAAAAAATGGATTATTTGTTTATCTCGCTTTGACTCGGTTTGAAACAAAAACGAAGCGACCGTTTCTTAGTTTCTTTTATTCGTTTTTATCAATAAAATGTCCTATTAGTAGTTATCGTATTTAACGAGGAAGAAGCGTGATACGTAAGAACGAAAAATAAACAGTTTATATTCTCGTGGCAAATCAATTTTTAACGATGGCAAAGTTCCGAGAGCGTCCAACGCAGTATGACGGGAGAGGATATAAAAAACTGAAGAGAAACAGGAAGAGGAAAAAAGAGGAGCAAATAAGCCGAGAGTCGTTTTGCTGGCAACAAAATTGACGATAGATACCACGGGAGAGAAAAATCCTCGTCGGATTCCTGTAACGACGTGGAACATCAAGAGAACGTGATAGCGATTGAAAGAAAGAAATGGGCCAAGGGAACGAGGAAGGAGAAAAGGTAGTCAACTTGTGTTTGGTCTCGTTTCGTGTGCTACTGGGTCTCGATATGGTGGTATGGAGCCCAAAGCTGCGGCTATTCAGAAAAGCTCGCTTTGCTCGCTCTCCCGGAAGTAATTTTTCCCTGTATATCTATATATATATATATATCTATGTATATATACGTCTATAAATGTAGGTACGAGTATAGTCATATATATATGGAAACATTGAGGAATGAAACAGGGTAAGATCGAGTGAAGAAGACTGCGAGAGAGATACAGTGCTTGGCGCCATTCAAGTGCGACACCCCACTCGGTTTGAGTAAGAAAGAGAAAAAAAGGAGGGAGAAGAAACGAAGAGAAACGTTACTATAGACAAAGTGAGGGCTCGAGAGAAGAACGAGGATGAATAGGAAGAAAAAAAGAGGAGCAGAAGAAAGAAGGGCTACGTGTAATGAAGAAGGAGATATCGAGAGTGAAATAATGGCAGGAGAGTAGAACGAAAGACGAGATAGTGAAGCGCAGAGAGAACATCGTTCCAGACCAACGCTGACGCTGATACCTCGTCGTGAGGAGAGGGATTAGCCCTCTGAGGCACGTTGGCGAGAGAAAGACAGGCCGAGACAGAGAGAGAGAGAGAGAGAGAAAGTTGGAGAAGAATTGCGGGGCTGAAGCGGTCGAAGAAATCTTCATGAACGCCGCGCTTCATTTCGAATGAAATGAACGAGCCAAGAAAATCCGACGCGGAAAATCGTATCGAAGGGAAAAAAGAAAAGAAAAAATACTGTGAGAGCAGATGAGAGGAAGGAAAGAGGATAAGAAGCCACGCGTAACGCGACGTAGCGTCGCCGTATCCCCTCGAAAGAGGGTGACTGCTATGGCGTCTCGACACCAACGTTTTTTCCCATTTTTGGGTCTGGCTGATGGCTGATGTTGTGTTTCCTACACTCGTGAATATAATATACGATTATTGGGCACAGCCACGATATAAGCAAGTAAAGAAGAGATTTTGGATCACGAAGAATGATACGACAGAAAATAAACAAGAGGGAGATAAAAAGGATTTATTGATACTCGAGATATCACGAAAAGATGAAGAATAAAGAAATTCTCAGAGCGTTGAATTTTTTTCTACATTATGAAAAGATTATTACTGATGGTGAATTTGTACGATGGAAATTTGCTTAATACTGAATTAAACGCCCTGGAAAAGACGCCGAACCGCATAAAGGATGATACTCATTTTGTTAATTATGAGAAATAATAACTGCTGTAGAATTGTAACGTTACAGGTCTGCGTTATCGCGGTATTAAGTGTCGAGGGTTGGAGTCAAAGAGCGAAAGAGATCGACGCGAGTATCGCGTGACTCACCAACTTCACCTCCACAACCAATCTAACACCGATAAAAATTTTGTAATTTAATTTAAATACTATTAAATGCGAATCAAACACGTTTCATTCGTATATATCAACGAAAATTTACCGCCATCGTAATTTGGAATTAGCAACGATTTAACCTACATCTACCAACATTTTTATCGCGACTCAGACATGTTGCAATCATGGCTTGAAAACCATTTGACTGTTTATTATTTTTCATGGAAGAATCATATGAGAAATGAATTTGTTTATTTCAACGACTGCGGAAAGGCAGAAAGTTGATGTTTTTTTGTGTTTGTTATTTTTTCATATCTTTCCCATGTCTGTAATAACGGCTCCTTGATCCTCCAAGCCAATTTTTCTTGCACACCCTGCTTCCTTCAATCCCTGGTGTCATATACTTATCCAATTCACGTGGGATTCATTCTTCCACTCTGCACAGAAGGAAATACCGACAATCGCACTTTTTTCTCTCATGCTACAGAAGATTGGCCAAGCATGAGAGAAAAATAAGAAAAGACGAGCACGAAGGGAAGAAATCACTTTGTAGTGAGGATAAAAGAAAGAAGAAGGAGAATAAGATTGAGTGAATACATGCAGGCAAGCATGCTGGGGTGAATGAATGCGATGGATAAAATGCTAAAGGTTGACATTTTTCTGAGAGCAATATACGAAGAAATCCTCTTGACCCTTTTACCCTACTAGCAATTCGTCTCGTGCGCTTTGCCTCGTTCCCTGACCTAAGTTATGGAAGAAAAATGGCTCATTTTATGTTTCAATACGATGAGAAATATTTAGTTTGACTTGAAAAAATAAATGCATCATATCCAGGAAATGACTCTGTTAAAAGTTGTAACTGTGGATCGAATAATTGCATAATTATGGTTCACCTGTGACATGTCATTATTTATTTTACAGTCTACATTCCACGTTGATCAAATATAAATGAAGAAAAGCAGATCGATGAATTATTCTATAGAGACAGAGACATATGGTGACGTGGTGCTTCTGTGGGTTGTGCGGCTAAGGTAAGGGGACAAAAGTTCTTGATTTCGCCAGGGTAAAACAAAGACGTGAAAACGAAGAAATGTTGAGTGATAAAGAAAGATAGAATGAAAGGTATATTCTAGACAAGATATCTATATACATATATAGCACTGTAGTTCAAAGATATATGTATACGTCGCAGAGCAGGGTCGTTCAACCTTTGAGGCGTTTCGAGGCAGGTTTCTTATCGAGGCAGAAGATAGAGGATAGAGAAAGGGTTAAAAAGGGAGAAACTAACAGAAGAGTAAGATGGTGAGATAGAGTTCGGGAGACGTTCCCTTTGCATCCTCGACACGCGCACCTCACGTAACACCATCACCATCCCAACCCTTCTGCTTTCTAGTCACTCCACCACAAGCTTGTTCTTCACCGGAAGCTCAGTGCTCAGCCTACGTGAACATGAATACATGTATACATGTGCCTATACAATTTCGGAGAGTCTCAAAAAACTCGAATGGAAGATGTACAGGATAATACGTGGTGAAATTCTGATGAGAATAGTCTTTATTTATTTCTTTTCTTCGATGCACCGTTGATGTAATATTTATAAATTCAGTTAAACAGTGAAGTAGTAAAATCGCTGATACCGTTGCCACTTCTTCTTATCAGAGCAGCGAATTGGCTGTCACTAATTGCGATTGATGTTTCATCAACGAACCTCTCAACATAAAAATAGATAAGGACTTTTCTTTTCGATCGAATGATCATCTAATTTTCCTTTACGATTGACAGTGCAACTTTTGAAACAACTTGTACACGTGTATGTATTACGTGCTTTCTTTCGTCAACGTGTCTCTCCGTGGTAACGCCTTGGGCACTGACAACGTTTGGCGTATGCCGAAGAAACAAAGGCACGGAGTCTCAAGTTTACTTCTACATGAATCTTTCCTGCCTCCTCGCTCACCATGTACCCCACCGTATAGAGAAATTCGTACATGGTACACTACGAATTCACACGTTCACTCTCACGGGATCGTATCTATGTGTGTGATTGTATGTTTGCGCACGTGTGTGTGTATGTACGGTCGAAAATGTAGGAACACTATCGATTCTTAGACCGGGAGTCAAACGTGACAAAATTCCCTCTGGCTTATTTCAAAATTAAGAGTCAACGGTCCCTTTGGCTTAGAATATGCCTGAAGGCTCTTCACTGCTCGTGGAGAAGAAATGACATCATGTTTTATGATTTTAACGGGGAAAATCCTTAATTATTTACATACTGGTATTTGTGTTATTTTACATCGCCATTGTGGACGAATTCTCATTCTTACATGTTAATTATTAGTAATGAGCACAGCTTTGATATAAAAGTCACAGCATTTACACAAACAAAATAGTTTGCGACTAATTATTAGGCAGATAAAAAATCGTCATCACCCTCCGTTTTAAGAAATTCTGACTCAGGCGTCTAGTCGATAAATAAAATTAAAGAAAATCTCAAGAATTTTTTGATTTTATAAATCGACTAGAAAAATCTATAAGGCAAGGTTGGATAACTGCTAGGGATAAACAATTTTTTTAAATATATGTTTATCTCACTTCGATTTCTCTTTAAATTTCTCGTTAGCGTGAAAGCGAACTAAAATGAAAAAGAAACACGAAAGGGGTGCAGAAAATTCAGTGAGGAACGAGCCCAGAAATATACATACAAATATATACTCTTTCGTGAAGGGGTAGTGACGAGAGACGGTCGTTCTCACAGCCTCTGGTGATTCGAGAGACTTCGGCTAAATTGGTTTTCGTAACGGAAGAGGAGCTTGAAAGTGCTCGCGAGTGGAGAGAGAGAGAGAGAGAGAGAGAGAGAGAGAGAGAGAGAGAGAGAGAGAGAGAGAGAGAGAGAGAGAGAGAGGGAGAGAGAGGGAGAAGCGGCTTGGTGGTTGTTGAGGCCCGAAGGCAAAGCGTTTCACTTGCGTGTATTGTCGTTCTCGGCTCTCTGGTGGGTCGCTCGTGGTCGGTACACTTGATTTTTGTAATTTTTGTTTTTCATCACTAGACGAGAGACGAGAAATATCGCGTTGATGCTCTTCGTATTTCATGCAAAAGCAAAAAATAATGAGAATGAAAGAGGGAAAGAGATAGAGAAAGAGAAGGTGGAAGAGGCGGTAAAAGTAAAAGAAATATTTGCATTTTCGAAACTTTGAATTTCTACCGTTCATTAATTTTCATGTATCCTTCACGGTTTAAACGTATGCACATATTTTTGTTCCTCTTGTGTTTGCGATTCGCAAAACCATTAAGACTTTTCACAACGTTCTCTCACCAGATCTTACTTATTTGGACTAAATATAACGTTATGAAAAATCGTACGACGTTTCATTTTAATTCTTTTTTGTGTGATTTTTGCTCGCTGTTTTCATCGTCGTATCCGTTCAGAAGAATATTTAAAGTTTTAATTGCATTAACGTCATAAGTCTGTAAAACATTTTTCTCAAATCGAAAAAATCGTAAAAATCCTACAAATAACCAGACCTAGTAGAAAGGCAAATGAATAAAAAAAACAATATTTACAGTTTTTCCTTTTCAATTAGATACATTTGTGTAAAGTATCACTGAAAAAATTTCTTTGACTGTTCACCCAGCAATGGCTTTTATGTATAGAGGTCTGATTTTCATCACTGCGTTCATCCATCACTGGGAGCATTAAAGTGTGAACTAACATGGCAAAAATGGCGTTCATGACGTTTCTTGTAATGGCTACCGTCGCTGGCGTCTTCGTACGTCAAACTAAGTTGAAGAAAAAAAAACGTAACGAGCGTAACACAACGGTGAGAAACATTTATTGGTTTCTTTTTCTTTTCGTTGTGCAGTCGTGATCGAGTATGACGGGGAAGAAAAGAGATGAGAATTTTTTGTGTAAAGTAGGATCTCTATATACTCAGAAGCGTAGTCAAGGTATAAATCACAAGACATGTGACAGGTGAACATTTTGTAAACCAAGTGAAACGCTTTTAAAAGCATTGGCATAGATTTTTCAAGATATTTTTGTGCTTGTGTAGAAGTGTTCTTCTTATTACAGCTGAATATTTGAATGCAAAAATGTCCACCTAGATAAAAGCTGATAAATGATAATACGAGAGCAACGAGATTAGAGTCGTCACCTTTTCATTATTTTGGTTTAACACGACGCGTCAACGCGAAACGTTTAATTGACAAGTTGCATAAACTGGGTCACCTATGAATTGTTAAGCGTGAAAAATGGACGTTTAGCATCAGAAAAAAATACTGAGGCGTACCTTGTAATATCGTAAAAAGTAATAACTCGAAAATATTTTTGTATCGTTTGCAAAGTGTAAATATAATTATTGGATCAACTTTGATGGCGAGTAACGAACAATAATCAAATATAAATATTTCATTATCTGAAAAAGTCGGATTGTTTTTCACAGATTGAGATAAAACAGCAGGGGAATTTGTCACGAATGTAATCAGAAAAATTGTTTGATTGTCGCGACGATAAACAAAAAAGCAGCGAGTATATCAGCCATGGTACTGACGCAACAATCCAAAGCAAATCAATACTGCTCATACAATATAAAACACAAGCGATACAATTCAATAGGCTCAGCGAGCCCATACAATACTTGTAATTTAATTATAAAATATCAATCAAACGGTAACCCACTTGAATCGATTTTCCCAATCATTTCATCAGAAATAGGGTTCCATTACAAGGTCTGAGCTTTATTGTGCTATAAATAATGAATAAAAAGAAAAAAAAACGATTATGGGCGGTAAGCGTAAACCTCAATTAAAAAATTACGAGGGACCTCCCAACAAGTCCATCGAATTTAGTCTTCCAATTGTTGGAGCTCCGGACGATACCGAATCAATGGCATTACGGAAGACCTAAATTCGAACAACGAAAACCTCTTTCCGGATTTATCGAAAAACCCAAAATATTCGAAAACCCACAAAGACACTACAGCGATGACGGGAAAATAATTCAATGGTTCTCCCTACGATTAATAAGTTTTTACTCAAAATGCAGAGAATCAAAATCATGAGAATACTGTAAAATAATATATTTATCGAACTCTTTTCATGCCGATAAATAGGGAATGTTAATTTGAACGAACTGCAATTCGATGGATAGTTCGGAGCGTATTTGCCTATTAATCAACACGATTGGGAATGGGACAAGAGCGTAAAATCAGAGTTTCGAAAAAGTTCAGTAGCGAGAGAGTCTGTACACGTGGGTCATATCGTTACGCTCTCGCGGGCGAAGCTGATGGCCGGAACGACCGCATGGAACACGACTTTGCACTTCGGCAAAGCCTCAATGATAATGCTCGCATTTATTTTTATTCTCCGATCGTTACTTTTTTTTTCTTTTTTTTTCATTTTTTTTTACTTGGCAATCCATTTTGTGCCGTAATATTGTCCGCAGCGAGGCATAACCAAGAGCGTCTCGTTGTGGCGCTCGAATGGATTCGAGAATCGAGCAGCGTTCGTATAATCAGCCAGCCTACTCTACTGTGCAATGCGTTTCACCGTGTAGAGGAAAACGTTACCAATAAAAGTCATAAAATAACTGTAGAGAGTGAAAAAAAAAAAAAAAATGTATTGAAAAACTATTAAAGACCGCATTACAAACCATGAAGATTGCGCAACGCAACTCTGTGATTTTATTCGCATTTTTTGTTGAACGCTATGTGCATTTTTTCATGATATAATCAGCAAGTAAGTAAGAAATGTATGATGTGACCGAATTTATTCCCATTCACGTTTTCGAGAAAACAGTAATTCACCGTCGCACACGAAAATCTTTATTAAGTAATCCAAGAAAATGATCTAATTTAATCCTCCAATCATTCTACGATATTCACGACGGAACAGCCTCTGTAATTTATTATTAAAACCCCAATCAATTTATGTAAATTACTTTGCTTCATAAACCCTTTTGACACGCTCGCCTTTTACGATTCCCTCTTCGTCCGTCTCTATTTCCTTTTCATGCGTAATTACGTTACATGTTCGTAGGTTCTGTAGCCTGTAAAAATGTCCATCGTTCTTGCGCGTGCTTCCCGCGCACTTCGGCCCACGTGCAAATAATTGCAGGTGCTCTTGCACGAAGTGCTTTTGTGGTGGTGTATCTCGTAGCGTGAGAGTGTAAGTGAAAACGCAATGGTAATATATATACCGAGGGTTCGAAAAGTGGCATCTGAGACATAATCATAATAATATGCAATTGCAAAATTTATGGCTGTGACGACCGAACCTTTCGCTTAAACGGAGAAAAATTCTCATCGAGGCTGTTCCATAAAAGATACTTGTTTTCAACATGAAAAATAAATATCGACTTTTTTCATCAGATTTGCGAATATGTTAAGCTCGTTAATCCTGGCACCACTTTGAGGACACCGTTTATACACACGTGTATTTTATATGTGTAACTTTCATTAATTATGCCGTAAACGCGCGTGACTCCCAGTGGGTTCCCTGGTAAAATTTGCATGCGACGACTGTAGAGTACAGGTACAAAGACACTATGAGTCTGCATAGGCATCTCTGAATATACGTCTGTGTGATATGTTTAAGTATTCCGAAGCGTTGATATGACATTCGCGACAGGCAAGTGAAACAAAAAAAAAAGAAAAACAAAAGATATAATGAGCGAGCAACAGAGGGTTTTGTTTGGATGCTGAGGTTTCAGACACTCTTCCAACTGTATTGGAAAAGGAATTAATTTATAATTGGCCAACTAAAATGTTTGAGTATAGAGTGAACTTTGTTTTCATTGCAACCCATTTTTAACTTTTATTTATGAAATGATCTTAAAGTTTCGTAAGTTTTTGAAATACAATGTTCAGATCATTGGATAAAGTAGAGTATTCTTGATGGTCAAAAAGAGAAATAGGAGTTGCTGGAAGATAGCTCAAGATACAGGGCTTGAGTTTACGTAGAAAACGAAAATAAGATACACCTGAACTGGAGAAAAGGGGAAGAGAGCGAAAGGGAGATAATAAAAGAGGATTTTGCTCGTACTAACAGTGCATTCAGAGCATTAAGATCATCGTAGTGTTACCTTAAGTTAACGCACCATTGCAACACGGTGATATAATAATACAAAAGCCATTCTGGCCCTTTATAGCAATAGATATACACGCTTGAATGTATTTATTTATATATTATATATGTGAGTGCAAGAATATATAACGAAAAGCGCGTTAAGACGATGCAAAGCAGGATGTTGGACGCTAATATACCGCGCATTTCCATAATCCGCTTGGTTCAAATTCAGATGGGACTCCTATAACCATCTCACCATTCTACAAGTCTTCTATTCTCCTTTGCTATATAACTGCATACACAGAGGGCTTCACTATTACACGCATCTTTTCTACCCTTGTCCTTTTAACTCACTTACTCTTTCCCTCTTATTACTCTTCTTTCTCTATCTTTCTCGCATTTCAACAAGGGAAAAGCATTGCGGCGCCTAGAGGTTCGTATCTTGGATTTGTATATACGTGCTTTCAGCCTCATGGGAAGATCGTAGATCGTCCGTTATACACATACAGACAAGAATTTACAATCCCGGTCGTATTACACAAAGTAGCCGGAATCTCCTAAGGGGTTTCCCGACTCTACATGTGCGGGTTTGTTGCAAAAAGCCAAAAAAAAAAAAGCATCTCCCAACAGAGTCGTAAATGAAGGAAAAAATCTGCTCCACCAATAAAATTTCTACCACCATTTTTCATTCTAAGCTGCAATTCATCGAGATGAGTAATTTTTCTATTTTCTAAAAGTTAAGGTAGTCGCTCTGTTTATACCAAACTCAACTAGCCAGAGCCGGAATCGCGACCCTACGAAATAACAATTAAGGGCTTACATGCACTTGTGAGAAGTAAAAAAATTCGATCTTTCAACAATATTTTTATTTCATGGTGGTCTGCACTCTTTATGTATCGTTTCTAATCATTTTCCAGGCATCGATGATGTATTCAAAAGTGATGAGAGAAAAAAAACATCTCGATATGACAGAGATGTTCAAAAATGCTTCTAAACACCATAGTTTTCGATTTATAAGAAACAGAAGAAAAAAAAAACTTGTCAAAATCTCAACGTTACAATGGGAACGTTTGGAAAAAATGTATTTAAAAAAATTCGGTCTTGACAATGACTCGTGTATGTATTTATCAACTTTGAGGGAAAAAAATATTGTTTTATTTTCGGGTTAGAAATTACGATCCATTACTAGCACCTGCAGGTGTATACAAAGCATTAAATAATAAATAATAAATAGTTAACCAGAAGAATAATCCAAACATAAGCTTTGGTTACGAAAATCCGTATATTGTTGCACGTGTAAATATATATACGAAACTTTATGACGTGACACTTTGAAAAAGAATGAAGTAGAAAAGAGAGACAGTGTGCGGTAGAAACACAACTAGTTTGTAACAAGCTAAAATAAAGATAAGTCCGGAACGTACCACCGCATAATTGCACGCAAGCTCCACAATTTTCACCCCTTGTTTTACGTACAAGGACATGAGAACGCATACAACGCTCTTCGTTCTCCACTTTTGTCCCTTGTATACTCTCCGTATATTATTGCTAGCGTTGTACGAGAAAGCTTCTCCCTTTTGTATACGAGTGACGACACTTTACATTGGGTAGCCGTTCAAGCGGTGGGTCTTGTGCGCGTGTATTACTATTACGTAATGGTGTCATCCCTCTCGTGGTTTATTATCGGACACACGAGCTCATTCATGTAATTAGAGTTCTACTTGAAATAAAGTAAATTAATGCTTCATGATACTTTTTTCACATCGAAGTTTGCTTCAAATTTATATTAAAGATGTTGAATTTAGATTTGCAAGTATCAGGTTCCAGATTGTGATTTTTATTCCTCTCAGGAAGCGAATTTATCGATGGTAGAGATTGAACTACAGATTTTTTTTAGAACATCCAATAGGAAGTGATATAAGTACATGGTTTTATATCAAAAGACAAATTTAGCATCTGAAAAATAATTGCATAATTGTTTGTCATACGGAATTACAGAAAATTATTCAATGTACTGCAGTTTCGTATGAAATCTTATCGAATCAATCTACTTTTTGGGTTTTAATTAAACTCTTTCAATCCAGGTTAATCAGCATATATCACAAACACTTGAAAAATAGATTAAATGATCACTTCCGGCAGTGCACCGTGTTATTAAATAATCGTTTTATTAGAGTAATAATTCAAAGAAACGTTGTAGTGTGCGAGGCAGATAGGAAGATCCTAACTTTGTCTGATATTTATTCCACTAATAACGGAATATAAATGTAGTTGAGTGGTTATCTTTTGGTTTTGCTGTGTAAAGCTGCTGCAGAGAAAAGCGAAGAAAATGTTTATGAGACTTATGCTTGGATAGTCATAATGGTGTGTGAGTGTGAGAGACAGAGAGAGAGAGAGAGAGAGAAAGGCAGAGAGGGTAGAGAAAATAGAGAGGGAGGAAAAGAGGCAGAGGAACCCCAGTCCCCCTCAGTGAAAATTCAAAGCGAGATTCTTAATTGCGTTATTCCGAGCCGGTGAGCATTCTATTTCACGAGCTAGATTGTCGAGGCTCTCAGGTTATATCGTGGACCGGTTGATCCTGGCGTTGAGCCAAAAAAACAGTTAAAGAAGCGTCATTGCCAGGATTGCTACGCGAAATAGCTTTGGGCGGAAGAGAGCTTCTGCTCATAGTTCCACAAGTACACGAGCGAACGAGCCCAAGTAATAGGGGGCGTACTTGATTGTCATCATTGGTACAAGTTGGAAAAGATTTCAATTAAACCAACCGCCAAGTGGATGTTTGTGCTTGGCGGCTGTGAATAAGAAATCGTAAAGGGAGAAAGAAATTAGAGATTTAGAGAAAGGAAAGCCTGACCATGACTGCATATTTTTATGACCTTCAATTCTTATGATAATGTTGGCAAATGCTTGGATCTCGTGAACTAAGTTTGTGTCTTAATGCGAGAATGACTGTAAAAAAAAGTACACTTTACCCGTTTGTGCATTAGTTTTATTCCGGCCAGCAAAAACGAAACGTTGCTTCTTCAATTAAAACACTAAGAAAGTTGGACGGCGAATGCAATTTTCATGTTTATTGAAATGAAAAAACTTATTATCACAAGATGTTAGTAATATGAAGATTATTCACTATGAGTAACGACGATGTACCTGCAATTTACAATGAAATCTCGACAAGTATTCGTTCATCCAAAGTTTCCCAATACTTTGTAATGAAGAGAGATTACGTTTATGAAACTACCATTGAACGTTGAGATTCTCTTTACGTCAAATCTGTTGAGGTTATGGATATAAAACATAATTACGGACGCAGATATTGTCGGAAATGTGGATCTATAATAATATCGACAAAGATTTAGTCGATGATAAAAGACTTTTTATACTGTGTAATGTACCACGAAAATGCCTTGAGAGCTATGCGGAAATTCATTATCAAAGAGTACAGCTAAAGTCAAAGATGAGATGCTTTTACGAAGCTTCTTCATAAGAACATGATTTTCAAATTGAAGATCTAACCTGACGATGCAAATCGTTCTTGTCGATAAGCCTTTGTTTACTTGCCTTACTATTTGCTCTAATGGTCATTTAATTACGGACTCTTGCTCTATTGCATAGTGAGGAATTTTTATAATTTTTATTTATTTCTAAAAAATGTTGCTATGTATACACTACGCAGGATCATTCAACGTGACTTTGCGTGCAATCCAGTCTGCTTTGTTGCATTAACTTTTCTATGGCACCCGAGACGGCACCTAATTGATCTTTCAAAATGGTTACTTGATATGAAACGAAAATAAAATCCTTATGTGAGGAAAGGAATGTTTGCTGTTACCTAGAGCGACAAATGGTATAGGAAAAAGAAAATTTAAAGAAGAACGCGAGATAAAGATAGAAAAGGTCAAGAGACAGGGGGTTGTTTCACAGGGAGCAAAAATTTTCCACGTCGTACGCAGCACGGCCAATGGATGGCTGAGACCATCTCGTTCCATTGTGCTTCGTGGATGCCAGGGGCATACATGTGAATGGCTCGTGCTACCATGGATAATTACCACGACCTAATTGTAATTCTCTGGAATGAAATAGGGTTGAGCATATGAGGTTGCTTTGCAGTGTCGTTGTACTGAAGACTATCACAGAACTCGTTCATAGTAACCTTTTACAAGGTGCTAATGAATCTTTATATGCGCTGTGGGCACACAAAGTTTCCATTTTTTTTTTCTTCAGCGCTGAGAGAAAAAAACCAGGGCTGACGTTTTCGCAACATTGATAGACCGAATAGACCCGAACCAAAGACCGAACTATCTTGTGGTTAATTAGAATGCTTTTGTAAAACTCTCATTTACGCCATGAAAGATTCCTGCAGTTTGAACGTTAGGCCACTACGAAAGTAGGATAATGAACCACCCTAAGTCAGGGCGAGAGAAAGAGACTACGTAGAAACCGAGTTTTTGAATCGAATGAATTGCATGCAAGTGAATAATGATGTAATAAAACATAGTGAAACCTTGCCCAGTCAACAATTTAGTTCATGGTAACTTGACCGAACCCCTATAGAAACTTTAAAAATCATTTATCCCGGAAAGTCAGAACAGTGCTAGAGAAATTTCATCAGAATGCCTTGGGTTGCATTTCTACCTCGAAGTATGGTGAACTTTTAGGACAATAATAATAGTTCACGACCCAGTCGGATGTCGACGAAACGCGATACTATGGAGAAGAAAACTATTATCCATATTAATTTGAAAATTCAATTAATTTTGGATACACTAGTTGAAGTGAAGTTTCGTTGAGCTGTATCTTCAATGATAAATGAGAAAGGGTTGGCAGGAGCAGAGGATATACATGAAACGCCCTGAAAGACGACCTAAAATAATGTAAAAACAGGCATCTCTTCGGTGCAGAGTATACTTTAACACGGCAAAAGCTGCATGAAAGTCTTGTGGCAAAAACCACCTCAGTGTGGTTTTTCGAGACACAGAGCTGTCCCGAGGCACCCTTTATCCGGCAAATCGCAGAGCTCCCTCCCATGAGGAATCTAGGTCGGTCGTGTTACTTGCCGACGGTGAGCAGTGTTGACGCCATCCGGACGCTCCACCCTACCGGCAACTTGCTTTTAGCACGAGATTAATTGCTACGAGATTAGAGTCAACCGCTAAAACGCACTCGCCCTCAACGAAAGCGAGCCTAAAGAGAATCTATTCGTACGAAGATGAACGATAGCCTTGTGGTATACATGCTCTATAATAATACCCATCTTATGTGGTCTGTATGGGCACAAGTACCTTCGTCCTGGTATCTCGTAAATATATCTCATATCTCTTCCCAATGTTTTTGTTACTTCAAGTTCTTTAGCCACAAAGTTTTGGTGAAATTTCATTCTACAAAACATATTCACATAACCATGAAAATTATGATACTTGATGGTTGATAATTTTAGTGATTTTATTCAAACTTGCGACCACAATATCCAAAAAGCACACGAGCGAAGATTAACGAAAGAATCAACTCAAAAAAATGAACAGTAAACATAAATGATCT
Organism: Campoletis raptor; assembly: GCA_948107755.1. Lineage (NCBI taxonomy): Eukaryota > Metazoa > Arthropoda > Insecta > Hymenoptera > Ichneumonidae > Campoletis > Campoletis raptor. The sequence continues at coordinate 18,064,430 of OX403623.1, forward strand.
ACAAAAAAAGACACTCCTTAACGTTAATCATCAGTAGCTTGAGGTGGATATACAGAAAAGTTAGAAACTTATAAAATATGCATAACGAACACCTTGACTCACCGTGACTTGAAAATAAATTTGAAGGAAGAATAACGTTGGAGGCCGGAAGCCCGTCGTTGCGGAATTGAACTTGGAAATGGAAGTTTGAGGAATGCAGCACAAAAGTAGCGTACTCGAGACAGCGAATGTGAAGAAACGCACGACTGAGAACACGTTTGGGAAGGGGATTGGCTAAAGCCGGAACAAGAGGACCAACTTGGTAGGCAAGTTTTGACTTATACGGCTAATGCTCAGTTAAACTCGCCGGATAAGAGGGCGGGCGAGAGTTCGAGTGAAGACCGGGAGATGAATGAGAAGGATGGCGAAAGAGAAACGAGACTGCAGGGTTGCATACCGGCTAAAATCTCACTGAAAGGTAAGATACGAATCCGCTAGGGCACAAATTCCTTCTATTCCCAGCAGACGTGTACATACAGTTTCCGTACGGTATATACATATTCATGTACGCATATATAAGATGCTGTATTAGGGTCGATACGAGCGACGTTCTGTCTATGGCAAGGACCTAGAGCCAGTGAATTTGTCCAGTGATTAGGGTAATTGGCAATGGTTCGAATCAAGGGTACTCAATCAGGCGACTAATTCCTATCTCGTCCTTACTCAAGCCAGCCTTTCGTAGAAACGGTTGTAGCGTAACTACTTGTAGCTATGTATAGTAATTTGGGTCCTGTAAAGTAAAAGGGCGTAATCCGTATCATTCAAGACACAGATGGTGACATCGATTACGCCTTTTTGTAACTCATCTGTACATATGGATATACATAGATTCTGTATCTGGTTACGTGCGAAAATCGAATTGCCTCTGGCCAAGAGGATTCTGACCTAATCTGTAAGATGGAGAGTTTCGAACTCCAAGATTGGTTAATGGTTCCAAAGAGAGGCTGTCACGTATGCGATAGGTATTAATATTCCTCGGAATATCCTAGTGTTCAATTTGTTTGCCTTAACCAGGAAGTTATCACGGTAAAACTAATAATTGAATAATTATAAGAAATTTACAAGACAATATTGTTAATTATATAGATTGTTTCAAGCCTCGACACCTGGAATACTTCATCCTAATCAATTTCTCGAATTTTCTTTAAAATATTTCTTCTTGACTCTCTTTGTCTTTTTTCTTCATTGCATACTTATGGAGTGTCTTAAACGCTTCAACATGGAATTATATCTGCTGGTCTGATGGCTAGTCAATTTCATTCTTACCTCAGATCGTATTTCTTGTTATATTACAATGCAACTCGTATTTACTGTTGAAATACACACACACACATATATACAAAGACTCACTGAAGTCCTGACGGTGGTGTAGCAGAGAATTTATCGGGCGCGGCACACTTGGATGCACGGCAATGCCGATTATCCCGGGAGGGACTAGCAGTGCCCTAACATCGTCGTGGCTAATCCCCCACGAGGCTTCGATTTCTCGATGGTAAAATTTATGACAAGCAACGAGCAGAGCAAAGCCACGAGACCGCAGAAACTCTGCGGGCCATAAAATATCGTAGGAATGACGCTTAAACCCAACGGCATCGAAGACTGTAGGTGTAACGCAATTTCTCATCACCCTATCGCTCTCCTTGAAAATTCCATCTATTAGCACTTATATCGCCTCTATATTGTTAGATCTCCAGCTTTCGCCATTCGTTGATCTATTTTCAGAATACAAACTGAAACATTTTGCCAATAAATTTAATACCGATGAAAGTGATTTCTTCCCTTGAAAACGCAGCCAAAAGTATCCACGCATATATTGGTACGAAACAAATTTCGAATCACCGATAAACATTGAATTGCATCAGACAGATATACATTGACCCACTCCATATATAACTCTTTCTCTTCTGTTCCGCTCTCTTTCTCTTTCTGTCTCTCTTCCGTTTGAATCTACGCTCAGGTGCAATTTCATAAGCGCCAAATCAATTCCAATCAGAAATAATTGGGTGCGCTTCCCGGATTTTGGTACATTAGTGTATTTTAGTGGTTACGTAGCAGAGGTTGGGTCTAGAGCGCGAGTACAGACAAACACATCGACATATAGACGAATAAATGGTTGGGGGGTCAGAAGAGACGAAGAGTACAGTAATAGATTTTCCTACAGAGACAAAGCGACCATGTAGCATCGATAATAACATAGAGATAGACACATGGGGAGAATGAGATACGCGGAAGGCTCGGAATGGATATACGTTCGTCATGTGTTAAGCTCAGCTCCCCCGGCCCGCGAAATACATTTCTACGCCTCTCCGCATGAATATCTCTTTACCATAGAAATATATCCTATATCTCGAGCGTGTATGCATAATCGAATGTTATCCTACGATAAATCAGATCGCACGAGTGCTCATCGAAGCTCTTCATCTCTGTATGCGTGTTACTGCCGGTGTCTCCTTGGTACATCAACGTTGTATTACCGTTGCATAGTCCGTTAAATGATGTATATAAACCTATATTACATGATCCCTAGCATCGAAGCCAGCAATCTGTTATGGTTACAGAATGCAAAAAAAAAAAAAAAACGAGGATTTCAGACTCGACAAGGTCTGCGCGCGTGTAGACACTTTCGAGAGAGGAAGTGAGAGGTAGCAAGATTGAGGTTGAGAGCTCGGATGATGTTGCATCGTGGCAGAGTTTCACGCTGCCCGGTAATATCATGTACACCCGGCACTTCCGATAATGGAGGCCAACGAACACGCGATATTTACTGCATATAGTCCGTGCCCGTCATGAAAACAACGGAGTAGCGTAACAGTATATGGATATATAAAGACATATGCGTGTATGGATATAGAGACGTGTATACAAGTAGAGATTTTGCAGTGACCACCATCAACGAAAATCGAATACAACGTGGTCTCGAGCGAATTGTTAATAAATTATAATCTTCATCGCGTGTACCCCTCAACGCTTGTGACACAATGTCGAGCATACACATAAGTGTCACTGCCAGCTAACCTCTAGCGCATTCAGTTGGTAAGAATATAATGCTAGTTTTATTTGTTCTTTTTTTTACCGAGAATAAATATATTCTTTTCACATATATATTTGCAAAGGTTCATAGCTCCAGTGAATGAAATAACGTTTTCTACAGAATTCCCACGTGTAAGATTATTTGAGCGACGCTTACTTGTCCGTTTTGTATGCTCGTTCAAACTGGGTTCTGAATAAACATTTACATCATTGATAGTCCAGTCTAAGATAGTGTGTATATATGTCAATACATAATGAATGGCGTTGTTACAACATAGGAGTACTAATAAACATACCATTAAATTCTTTCTCTCCATCTGTTAGCTTCTGCACGATTTTTAGCTTGTGTGCCAATACACGTATTACATTTCCATTGTGTAAGTAATACGTCGAAGATGTCAGAGTGTGTGTAGCAGTTAATAAAGGTCGTGAGGTTTTCAATCAAAGTTCTCGTCGCTCTGCTCTACTGATGGTATGTGGGTACAATAGTCATCATCGTTTTGCAGTATGTGTGTGGGTGTGTGTGTATAAATACACGAGCCCGGGAGCGCCGTTTAGACTCGTTTGAGGCAGAATGATGTATATATGTCATCGAGAATTTCTCACTGTGACAGAGCTGCATACGAAAACTGACCGACTTTTACTACGAAACGGTTTATATTACTGGAAATGGGAATACATCAATCAATTTCACAGTACATTCTCATTACATAGAGAATAGCAGGAAACGACTGCAGGACGAAAGGGTGATTGAAAAGGAAAAAAAGAAACGGAAGAAAAATCGAGACACAGAGGAAACCAGTCGAAATGTTGCATCACCCTCGGCTCTTCACGCTGCCTTTTGTAAATGAGCGAATAGATATGCTTTCGGTATCAATGCTCTCCGTCTGATCAATAATGTACACTAGATCTTTTTGGAATCCATACGCGTATATGTCAACGAGTTCGCCACGGTTTGTCAGACAACTGTTTTCCTATCTATAAGCACGCATGTGCATTACACGCTCTTCTGCTCTGGAATTTACGAGCTACGATGACGAAACGGAATGTTTACTGTCGAACACACATCCTTTGACGGTAACCGAACTTCTATAATTAAAATCCCACCATCGATTAACGTGGGAATAAATATTACATGAGAATGTAACTTTCTTTTGATGACCCAAATGGGACTTGTAATAATTTCCATTGAGCAGCACAAATGTTATGTGCCTCTGTTCAAAGTTTATCTCGACAATAACTACAACAATTTGTGGAAAATATCGTGGGACTCGTGCACGGTAATCCGTCTGTGCAGAAGATATTGCATGATACCTAAATTCCTCATGGTAAACCGTAGTCAGTCCTGGTAGGATGGTCCTTGTAGTAATAGGAAGAGTTCTCAATCTCTGTGGGACGTTGGGATCAAGAGAGACAGAGGAATGAGTATAAGGTGAGGAGTAAGCGAGCGAGAGAAAAGGCGAAAGCTGGAGATGCTCGAAATAGTCTGAGCCCTCAGAAAAGCTTACGAAGCTAGGTTAAAGGGCTCATGCCGAGATTAGGCAGTATGCAGACAGTTAAGAGGAGCAAAGAGACAGAGAGAGAGAAAAGGCCACGACAGCAATAGCAGCTGCCACTTGCTGCTGTGTAGTAAAAGAGAAATCCTGCTGAATCCCATAGACGAGATTTTTTTGCTCATCTGGCAAATTTTCTCTGTCTTGTCCGAAGCACGGCTTCAACCGCGTTATTATTAAATGCTTGTGACTGGAATATCGTACGAGTTATCGTGTTTTTTCGTATTACACTTGTGCTTTTCAAAAACTACCTGATTCTTTAAAAACAACATAAATATACGAATGAAAGAAGAAAAAAAAACAACATTCTGGATACCGCATGCTCGGAATACTTGACGTTGAAGTTCACATTCTTTGGGTTTGTAAGCTGCATTAGTAGTAGAGTTATTATTAATAAACTGAATTGTAGGGAAATGATAACAGATTGCCATTTAAGGTGGAAAACGATGAAAGACGCTATTAATGATTCAATTTTCTATACGTACGTAGCCATAACCGAATAATGTCTTAATTCGTTATCTGCATCAGAATTAATCTGAATAATTACATCATCAGAGTTGAGAATACTTGCACGAAATTACGAGCCACGCTGTTTTTGCAGTAACACTGCAATCATTGATTACAGCAAATGGCATGCGATTACATTATAGTGTCGAGTAGAGCTTTAAGGAAGGTTTTCGCAGACGGAAATTCACGAACATGACAAACCGTTACATGATGTGATACAATAAACGATAAAATAATATAGACGTTACAAGGGCAGGTCATGGTAGGGGAAACTCGAAACATGGTATCTCACGAAAGAGCGTGTTCCTTGGTCATCAATGTAGCAACATACAAAGCAGGAAAGCATGGTTTTACATCTGGCAAAGACGAGGGAAATATCGAAGAAGAACAGGAGAGAGAAAGAAAGAGTAAAAATCGAACATATAACCTTGACACCATAATAATAATGTATTTCATCCTTTTACGTAGATGGTCGATGCAGCAGTGTGTGTCAGACGATGACGATGCTATTTTTGCTAGTTTCCACGAAAAAAAAAAAAAAAAAAAAAAAAACGTTTCTCAGAGTAAAACTCTCTGAAGAAAGATTTTGCAAAGAGATTGTAGAAATCCAAAGCTCATAGAATAGGGGGTATGTGAGAAAAGTGGACATGGGCTTACATTGTTTTAGATGTGAAAAGTGCGATCTTTCCCACGGGAGTATCGGGAGAGTTAAAGTGCAAGCGCAAGACTTGAAAACTTTTCGATGTTTCTACTTCTCGCTTGGAATGCTTGGATCACTTTCAGCGAAAACAAAAGGATGAAAAAAGAAAAGAGTACCTTCTTCATTTTTCAAGAATAACTAGGTCTGAGTATAAGATGTATAAATTCATCACGAGAGAGTATGGAAAATGTCTTTATTCGAAAATACAGCCACCTTCGTATCGGGCGATCCACAGACAATTGAATACAAAATGCATTGACTCGTGATTCACGATAACTGCGGCCACAAATCCGATAATCGATCGAGAAAAAGATCGACGGGTTATATTCGAGTGGTTAGGGCATGAGAATGAAGATTTAAGGTCTTAGATATACATGTATATATATATATGTATATATATGACGACAAAGCGCATCGAGGTATCTATGCTCTGGTTAAGAAAGTCGATGTGCCAAGAAAGCGAGAGAACGGCAGAGAGAGGATTTGAATAATGGAACGGCCGCAGTACCCTCCACCAACGTCGGCGTCGCATCGGACGTCGTAGTCGCTCTCGCTCAACTTCCGCCTCAACTGACTCTTGTCGGCTGTATATAATACAATATATATGTGTGGGTATTGGTGTTAGTGTGTTTACCTATACATACCCAAGTATATATATATATCCTATTACAGAATAACGCGAGTTGCGAGTATATACCGGATCCTGCGTTTTTGGCTTTTTCGATTTTCTCCAAGCGCACTCTCACCGCGCTAGTCTATAGTACATCTCATATATATAAGTCCGTGTACTTTTCGAACAAAGTTGCACGTAAAGTGAGAAGGGTATAAGTTACCTGGCTATGATCCGAGAGAGGGATATAAAAGGCAATGGTCCGTGCTCAGGGAAGCCGAGAGTATCACCCGTGGATGGTCCTGAGCGTCGTACAGCGCGATAGTAGGTGGTAGTCGTAGGTAGCCCGAGTTGATAGAAGCCCTAGAGCACATCTACAGTGAAGTAGAAGTACGTCGCACCAGCCGCAAAGAACCAGCCACCTTAGCGACCCTAACTAAAGGGGGTGTCACACATCTATACCGTTCCTTGCGGTCTTTGTCGTTTTCTCTCCCTCTCTCGCATTTCCCTTGCCCTCCTTATTCGCTCATGATCACATATAACCCTTTTAGAAACTGTAGAAATTGCATGTATATATATATCTACGCGAATAACTCGACTTCCCATACGTATCGCATGGCTTCGCAAACCTAATGGAAATAGTTAGGGGGATATAACGCTCCGACAAATACCAAGAAAGAAAAAAAAGGACGTTGAGAGAAGTTTATAGAACGCGAGCGATAAATACGATTATATACAGTTTACATTGAAGAAAATTGTATATAGTATTGTACTTATAAGATTTATGAATCGAAGTTGATCCACTGGACCGATGTAAATATATTATTTTTTTTGTCAGTAAATTTTGAATGATTTGGTTGTCAACTGGTAACTTTTGTCCAACGTAGGACAGAGTTAACAGTTAAGGACGTAGTATTATGAGTTGAAAAAGTTATCTCGAGACAACTGATAGCAGAAAAATATTGCGACCCGAAGAACGAACGAGTAGGAACGGAGCCGAAGTAGAAGAGACTATAGAACGCAGTAACATCAGGGAATTGGCTCGTTGAACCGAATAATTTCATTCGATTTACAGGCAACGAGTTCCTCTTTCGATCTCTACCTATATTCATACATATTACGAATATATATAAACTTCTATATATTACATCACCACGCTGATATCATAACATAACGTTCAATGGCATACTATCGACTCTTGGAGCGACTGATTCTGCAACGCTGATTCCTCTGATGTGGAAAATGCAGAGGCGTCTCATTCTGAGAGGGCGACAGCAACTAACAAATGCGCATGCAGCGCTGAGGGTATTACCGGTCAGATGGAATGCATTTTCCACTCGGAAATGATCGATTCTGAGTAATTATCTATGCGATTTCTATATAATGGTGTGTGTTGTAGCGAGAAGAGCAGCTGCGAGCAAGCTATTGTTGTTACTCTTGATACTTTGGTTCAGGGACGTAGATAAACTGAGCGTGTAGACATTTAAGCGATGAGTATACGTGTTCCTGTATGCAAAACTTATCGAAATTTCCATAGAGAGGGGTAATAGATCATTAAAACGAACGAGGGTTGAGAAATGATGAGGATGAGCTTTCGCTTCATCTATCTCGCAGTGTTGTGGTTGGTCCTGGCGGACACTTGCATCATTGAGTAGAGGGAGCAGCGTATCCGGGAGATAAGATCTCAAGCTTAATGGGTAAAGCTTCAGGTTATAATTCGCCTCTTAGTGCAGTCCGTAGTATACAACGAATGTTATCACTGTAACGAAAATGGAAGGTGTTCAAAGACTGGTATTACCGGAAGAGACAACCCTCGTACTTTAGATTCAAGTTGAGCCATGTTATGTACTGGGTGAATGACTTGACGGCCAGAAAGGTCACCTCGAAGGATAATCTCGCATAGAAATTCACGGTGGTAGAGATACGCGGACCAAGCGCATTAAAGGTACGACTATATGCAAGAGTTGGCTACGTATAAGCACAGTATATCTAAAGATAAAGTGCATAAACGAAGATGGCGTTGCTGCACGTAGATGCCAGCAGGCCTGCAAGCTTTGCTATTAGACAATACGAATCAGCAACAGCATGGAAGCCGCGAAAGAGAAGAGGAAAAGCTCGAAACACAAGGAAGTGGCAACTACCAGGCCAAGCCGGCATGTACCTTCAAGCTGTATAACAACCGTAGCATATAGTATACGGGGAAAGATTTCATTACAGATATAGTTGGAAATGAGACGGACATTATACAATGGCACAATAATGGGCGATTTGCTTCCGCGGCTCAGGATGGCAGAGTGTGCTCTCTTCGTAGACAAGGTGAAAACACGAGTATATACATATACTTAGACGAGACATCTACCAGCCATGCTATATTAGCAAGATACGTGCCTTATGTATATAAAGTATATTGATATATATATTTATATATATATGTACGAATATATGTGTATACACGGAGACTATGAGCCATCAGAGAAGAGAGAACGAACTACTCTCCACGTCGGAAATGGCGAAGTACTTTTACTCTCACTCCAGCTTCGAATGATAAGTAATCCTGGCTGTAAAAAGTCTCTCGTTGATCCAGCATGTTATTAAAAAAGATATTGTAAAAGTACAACGTACCAGGGTTATGATCTCACAATGTTTTTCCATCTTTCGCGTTTTTCGACTTTTCATCTTCATTAAGAAAATTGATTTTATTTAGAGGCTGGAGATTAAAAAAGAAAAGGACTCGACGCAACTGGAACATCAGTACCACGAGCAAATCTTATTCTTCATTGGTCAAGAAAAAAAATTGTGTTTTTCTGTTAAGAACGTTCCTGACTGGAGAGACATCTGTATATTTGCTCTAACATAATTACTGCCAGTCACGTATTTATGCTAAACAACAATGATGCTTGAACTGTTCACAAGACTGGAAGAGGTCGTCAAGTGTATACGTTTTTTTTTATCACTTTATTCTGAAAGTACTTTCAACTCCGGTAGGTGACGCATTTTTCACAGCATGATAAAAGTTACGACACAATTATCAACGCTACATCAGTAAGAAAACACGGACCGTATAGAGTTGAGGGATGTAACCATCATTTAGACGTTGTTTCCATCCGAGAGGATATATCACAATGCGTGTCAAAGGGCATTATCATTGTACAAAGTTGAAAATGTCTGTTTGCCGGTTTCGTAAGATTTTATAGGAGAGCACTCTTTTTCTTTGCATCTCGCACCTCTTGTCACGGTCATTAACTTTCGCGAACGATCGTAGCGAATGAGTGGATTTTGCTTTCACGGATGCGCTCTCGCATAGCTTATTACTTGTTTTTCAATGACGACTCCATGCGTGTGGCTAGTATGTTTGTAAGAACGTGTGCACGTTAATTTATATATCATCAGCTACATTACGGTCAATGAACGTTTGTGATGTATAATGATCAGGCAAATCAAAATTCGCGTGAATCACGCATGCTTCTATGTGCCCTAATTACACGCTGCTTTTATACGCAATAATATTATGGCTTTATGGCCTAATAACACAAAGAAAATAAAATTCTGTTCGTATGAAAACGTTGAATAATTGTAGCAACAAAAGAAATTCTGTCAATTTCGAGGTCAAACCATCAGTTCCCCGTATAAAAACTTCAAGAATCACCACGAGGTAATGTGTGTCAAATTTATTTATGACTGGAATACTAAGAAATTGACTTATTCTTTAGCAGATACGAAAAAAAAATCATACTTTCTCTTATCATTAAAACTAAATATATAAAAAGAATATTATTGCCTAAAAAGTTTTCCCATTGAGGAACATCGATACAAAAGTTGAGACTATTAATAACGTCGAGTTAAAGCGTTGCAAGATTTGATGCGAATCCAATAAACGGCCAATTTGGAAACTGAGATTGAAAGGAAACCGATCGTTTTGGGCGTTTATTCAAAGTGGTGAGTTTACGATCTCACCTATGCAAGGATGGTTTCACGTGTTTATGCGCGGAAATATAGATCCGAAGAACGAAACAAAGAGAAAGAGAGAAAGAGAGAGAGAGACAGGAAGTAAAGTGGAAAGAGAAAGAGAAAACATGAGCGGAAACACGAAATGGCTGGCTGTGACGCAAACCCGGATGCTTTATGGGCCGTGTGCGTAGCACGGGGTACAACACCCCGAGACACGTGTCCATGCCTCACTCGATGCGTACAAGAGAGTCTGGTGTATGCGACGCAAATGCGCGCCAACGCTCTTCGGTGTCTGTTTTTGGTAGTGTACTAAGGTCTGATCCTGGCATGTTATTGCTACTGGTGCTATTAGCCCAAAGCTCTGAACCACTGTGAGCAGAGAACGACGTGACACCCTCATCCCAATCATGGACCATGGTAGACTTCGTGTTTCACTGTATACAGCCCAGACACGGTCTATCGTTGCATTCATTTACATTGCACAACGAGTGCATATGACAGAGAAAAAGAGAGATGGGAAAATGAAAAAAAAAAAAAAAAAAAAAAATGGTCCAGTTGTTGTACATGGTCGTAGACGTCATAGGTTTCTTTATAGTACTTGCTGGCCATGCTTTTATTTGCTTATGAGCGATGGAAAATCCAAGGACAGATGATCATTGGACGCATTTTTTATTCATGTTTTTTTTTCTGCTGTTATGTTACACTCGTCATTCTGTCTGTTTCTTTCGTCACGGATTCCTCGTTCCTAAATTAGTCTGTTATTTGTCCACGTGGTTTATCCAACGAGATAAAAAGGATTAGATTCACATAAGTTTTCGAGCTAAGAAATATATCGTCTCTTTCATTACAATTAAGTTTAATTACCTCCTACCCCTAATGTGTTGGAAAAAACTTTACTACTCAAAGTTAATCTTGCCTCAGTACGAATTGTTTAAATCTAATCAAAGCGGCTTCTTTCTTTACTGTACAACTTTGAAAAAGCACAGAGGGTACTTCAGAGCGTCCTGAGATCCGTAAAATACTGAGAACTTTGGGGGATTTAGGGAGTAAATAGATATATATATATATATAGAGTGAGGGTGAAAACCATCGATCACTCTTGTCCGTCCAGTTCCTTATCCCCAGGGCGCGGCCAAGGGCTAAAACGATAGATGCACCGTTAAGATTAAACGTTCAATTTCGAAGGGTTAGATGGGTGGATCAGAGCAGTAGTGTTATATATGGGTGGAAACCCACGGACCACGTGTCTGTCTCGCTGCGAACGAGAGTAAAGTACGAAGTTGCGGTGGTCTCACCTGTCACCTATACTTTCAAGCTTTGTGTTCTTTTTTCGAGAGCCATAAAAATAAACAAATAAACTTTACGACAGGGACCATTTCGCTCGTCAGAAAAATCTCGTGCAATCCCGTACAATATTGACGCAAGGTGAGAAATCTTTTTCTACTTCTGTTTTTATTTACAAGACGCGAGTGAAATGATTTCATCGTCTTTCTCGGCTCAGAATAGTTGATAAAGAAAGAGGAAATTCTCTTCCTTATATAAAATTTTTCGAAGGAAGATAAAGAGTGTTAGTTGACAGTCGACAAGTTATCAGATTGCACAAAAAATAAACAAAAAAAAAAAAAAACAAGCGTTTTTCGACCAAACTCGTCATTCATCTCTGTAGAAAGAACAATATCACATGAGATAACCGGAATTTCGAGCTGTTTCGATGACGGATATCGAGACATAGGTTGTTCGTTACCGTTGCAACGGCTCGTAATGTACATATATAAGTTTATTTCTCACCCTATATACAGAAAAAGCCCTTAGGAGTCATACGGAAACGAGTGAACCACTGTTACTGTCAATAGAAAACCTATTCACTCTCCTGTCTACGGTTGCTCGGTATACCAATCACGCACATCCACTCAAGCGGTTGAAATCGATTTTTGGACGAGTCGAGGATGGACAATGCGACAGCTCCACGCTTCTCACTATTTTTTTTTTATTTCGTCCCTAAAGGCATTCGGGTATAGATGATACTCTCCGACCCATTCTACTTTTTAGGAACTGTTTTTTTTCTATGCTACCAACAATAATAAAAAAAGAAGGATTTTACAATATTCCCTCAGCGAATTTTAGTTACATTTTTTTTTCCTGGTTTGGCTCGAATATTTCATCGAAGCGAATTTTTGTCAGTTGTAAAAATTATCCGTCTATTTTCGTAATGACTTTAGGATAAAAAAAAGTGCAATAGAATTTTGGATAAACCACATTTTATAGTTTATCAAAAGTTTAATCGAATTTATTTACATATTGACCATCAGTGGACCATCGTATTACAATAAGATTTTCATCAACGTGAGACAAAACATGGCGAGTTTATAATTTCAATTATAGTTTCGAATGTCTTTTGTGTTCGAAACATTGCAATGTGGTTTGATTGTGAGACAGAAAAACAATATAAATAATCAGGCAAGTATGTTTTCTCGAATATGTATAAGACGAGGGTTGATGCACGTCAATATACATAAACGATGTACTTATATGCGGTACGGCACATGGTATAGTCAAAGTATATAGACGATCTGGAATGCCTGGCGCTCGCAGTGTCAGCTTTACGTTCGTAGGAGTTTTCCGTTCGAGGACCCATACAAATAGTCGTTCAATTCCCACGACCGGAAACATCGAGATCATGCCAACGCATCTATCTCGTTCTAGAAACGATGCTGCTTTGCGTTTTGTGATTGAAACTCGAGCGACTGCTTCAACTATTGAGCCTTTTATACACACTGGTGCACACAGAAACACACTTCAACACTGGGATTTCAGTTTCAAGATTGCTTTCACGCTTGTACGTTCCTTTTTATATCGTAAGGAGGAAAAAAAAAAGAAGGAAAAAATCATTTTACTTGCCCGCGTAAGCGGGGTTGAATAATCAAAAGAGGTACGTAGAATAAATAAAAAAATAATTAAAACACAACATTGAAGTCATTCCAAGTTGCACAAAGATTTAAAGTGGATTTAGTACGAGAATATTGATGGATTTTTTAATTCAAAATAGAATAAGAAACGTATGCGTCATGCGAACAAACTTTTTGATGACATTTATGTAAAAAAAGCCATGCGATGTCATTTTTCTAGAGGTTGAAAAAAAAAAATTCTAATTAATAGCAGTTAAGACATGGAGGCATGATCACCAAGTTAATCAGTTCCAGACCATAAACCGTGCAAGATTATTAAAATGTGGGACAACCATGAAACTTTTCGATATTCATGACGCGACAAAAGTGTTTCTATCATCAAAAATCATACAATTCGTTCCGGCGAACGTGCCGAAACGCAAACGAGAACAAAAGAAGTGAAACTAACACAATGACCCGAGACTCACGAATTATACAAAAGAGAAACGTTTACGACCATGTTGAAAGTTTAAAACTGAGAGGCACTTGTCGACTGATGAATGACTAATCGTATATGGATAAACGAATGATTGAGCAAGGTCCTGAAAAAGTGTGAGGTTATCGATATCAAATGTCCATGTTTCTATAAAGGTGCAGAGCAAAGCGGAGTACCCGGGGCAATAAAAATTGAATAATTTTTTTTTTAGTTTTCTACGATCTCTATTTGATTCCGCTACAAGCATCATGTACTCGTAAGGATTTCATCAGTTCTTCCGGCACGAGTATGTTTCTGCTGCGTAGTATATTTTTTTCCATTAATGACAACGAATCGATACCGAGAAAAAAAAAAAACGTTAGTTAGAAGCAAAAAATCGAAAAAAATGCAATGTTTCCTCAGGCTAACTGCTCGTCCTCGGGCTCCTGTATATCTACCGGGTGTCTCAGTACACATAATCGACATTGTGATGTTGATTGAACCCCAGAACTTGAAATGAAAAACTTTGATACTTTTTTTTTCATTCGATTCTTTCCTAACGAGTTTATTAATGATTATAGAAAAGCAAGTTCTTTGTGTATAGAACATAAATAAAGAATAAATGTTGAACCTTTTTTACAGAGGTCCCCTGTGCATGGGAGGAAGGAGAGAGGAGAGTCCTATTCTCTTGAGTATATGTAAGCCAGTGGGTTGTCCGCGGTGTTCGGTCACCAAAGCTTATTCGTATTCAGAGAGCTGTCCGTAGTGCTGGGACCTTCCTGATAGCCCAGCGACAGCGTTCTGTCCTGGTGAGCACATCAGCGAGCTGTACGAGCTGAGAACGAAAAGCATCAGCAACCACATCATGATTCGTAGCACGAACGACCGATCGCGCACCCACTCGAGCTCCTCCGAATACTTATGTCAGCGGGTCTAATAGCGATGTTAAAAAGCACAATGTTCCTCAACTCTTTCTCTTCCTCGTTTGCTATCTCTGTTCATTAATCATCCTCGCTCCCTCAGATCTTATAACAATTATCTATTATGCCATTTGGATTGTTGGTACCAATGTGTATACAGAAATAACACAGAGCGCACCCACAGCTGCGACCGTAAAGACCTTTTGATGAAAATGCAATAGATTTCAATTTTCAATCAACGGATTAGCTGATATTTATAGTGGAACAAGAGCATATCCATCAACTTATTTTGTCCGATCGATGTAACGATAGACGCAATTCAATGTTCGATTGGGTTCTATTAACTTTTACTTCAACATATTCTCGTTGCATCTTCCAACACATTTATATATCAGTCAAACATATAATTCTGTACGTTCATTAGTAGCTTCGGACATTTACGAATATTATTGTGTGTACGTGTTTGTTTGTGTGCAAACACAAGCTCAGGACACATCATGCACCTGTTTCCGTAGCAAGTGCCTTGATCGGTTATTGTCGAGACTACTGTGATTTCTAAAGCACTAATCGAATACGCCGATGAACGTGGGCTGCTTAATATATACCATGCATCATATACGCAGTGTTCCAAAAACAAATTATATTTAAATGTCAACGACAGTCGGAGTAACAACAAAGTAAAGAAAAAACGCGCCTTCAAGATGTCCCGTTTCATTTCGAAATTAAAAAAAAAAAAAGAAAATCGCAATTTTATTTATTTTCGTATATTTCTTTTGTATCAATTTTATTATGTGATATTTCATGGACGTTTCGTTCTCAATATTCTTTCTTACTGTTTTATTTACTGTCGAGAGAAAGAACGTTTTTTTTTTTAAATTCTTGTACTGACACTCTACAGGTTCAAGAAGTTTCTGAAACCTTTTCAAAGACTTTTTGAATCTATTGCTACGTCACGTGTTTTATTATATATAATTCAACATATGGAACACCCGGTATATGTGTGAATACTTATGGCAAGACTTTCGAGTATCAGTTTCACATCGTCTGCTTATTTGTACTATATGGCACGATTCATAAAGAAAATGCAGAGTGTTTGAAAATGTAACCTTTCATCAGTTCTATTGATGGAATTATGAACTGGCAGATATATATCGGAGCTTGATCCTTGAAATTATTCATTAATCGAGAAGCGAGTTTTAAACGATTCCCTTTACATTTTTTAGTAGGCAACATGTTATTTCCGGGACCAGGACAGTGTCTCTAATTAAATTTTAAAATGTATTGATTTACGTTGGACAATAAATCGTTTATTTTCAACGAGAATTGCGTACGTATTTCCCGGGGTCATAAAAAAAATGAATCATGTCCCAAATTTTCGGAGTTACGACCTTCAATCATTTCGAACAACTGTATATTGTACTGAACAGGGATTTCTTGCTGGGACAACAAATGCAATTCAATCAATATCCAATCGTCGGACTGACTAAACGAAAATAAAATTGTGCACAATATTTTAAATAGAGTTACGTCAGGATTTTATCTTCTTTTATATTTTAGCACGGTAATTATTATTATAAACAGCGTTTCGTGACGTTTATACGGATTCGAGGTCGTTTAAAATGAGATCAAACATTATGTTAGAAAAAATATATCTTCTTGTGTTTGCGGTACGTGAAGTTGAAACTCGAACGAGGCCGAGATCCTGCAGTAAATAATTTGATGATTACGAGTGTAGATTATCGCGCTCATAAGAAATCGCAGCAAAGCTATTTATTTTTTTTAGCACTTCATAACGCAATAGAAAATGTTCAGAAAGTTGTTCGAAAATGCTTTCAATGTGCAAGTAATAATATTTAACCATCTGGAGACTTAAGATAAGTTTTCAAGTGGCACTTTCCAATATCTGAATCAATAAATTCATAAAATTCGGGGTAAAATTTCACATCTCCCCAGAGTTAGTGCCCTCGAGTCAAAAAAATTATTTTATTTTTTTATAAATCTCTTGGGCGTTGTACAGTGGTTCGTGGTGGCACAATTGGATCGTTCATTAAAATTTTTTTAATTAAATTAAATCAAAGAATTAAAAATGTTGACCTTGAGCAATTTGAACTTTCAGTACCGTGTTTTCGACTACTGTAGTCATTGCTAATAATCATTTTTAAAACGAATCTTAATTTTCATTTCTCAACGTTAATATTACCCAGAAAACAAGTTTAATTAATATATTCTTTACCGACAAACGATTCCGCGTCGATTACACCCTTGGTAAACTTTGCTAGCATGAAAATTCAAATTTTAGGTGCTAACTTTATGGTGAATCTCAGGAGTGATTAGCAATGGCTACACTTAGACGAAAACATGGTACACACGACTCCCAATGGATTCGTGCAAAAAAACTCAATTTATTCGCATTGAGGGGGAGGGGGGGGCTAACGATTTCAACAATTTTTGTTCGATAGACTGCCATTCTCCCCGACAGCTTCTTTTTGTGAATTTAAACATGGAGTTCGTAAAATGTGGTCAAAAATGTGAATCGTCTCGGGATAAGAATTGCGGACCTTAAAAAATGAAATATAAAATGATAACTGAAAGAGAAGTTTGATAGTGAATAATGCATGGATAAATAAAATCAAAAGCCGATACAATGTCGTCGTTAAAAAATAGTTGCAAAGTATTTCTTTTCATACGGGAGTAAGTAAGGTCATGAAACTTGATACCTCATTCGATTTATTGAATTTTTCGACAAATTCAGAGGAACGGGTGCTTGAACCATCGAGGAGAACCCTATAAATACTGGAGCGTTGTTCTTGCGGCAAAAGTTGGTCGTCAAATATGAATCATAAAATTCTCTTTGTTCGATAGGAAGCTATCTATGGCCTCAAAAAAAAAAAAAAAAAAATGAAAAAAGGGGCATATAAGAAAAGAAGTATCATCCCTGTCGTAAAGTTATACCTCACACGTAAATATGTAGGTTTGTGTAGCGCTGTAACAAAGTTCTACTGATAGCTATAACATGTGAGACCGTAATATCTTTGAAACGAGTTTTTCACATAAAATATATCGCAATAGAAGAGACCCATCGGAAGTGCTCGTATGATAAGTTGCTACCAATTTAGGTTGATTCAGAATAATCGAGGTCTCCGTGTCCATAAAGTAAATCGATTAAAAAACCCACGACAAAATGATGACAAGGAAAGACACGCGGTATATAGTAATTACGTTAGCCATTAATTAAGAATCATTAAAAAAAAAAAAAAGAGAAAAGAAAGTTCCATTCAGGTTTAAAAATGTTGAAATTAACAAATAGTTGAAACTTCGATTAAATTTTTCATTTGCAACCAATTGTAAACAATTATGAGGATAAAGATTCTAATCAGCTGAACAGTTTTCATTCGTAACCTTCAACCTTTTTTTCTCATTCAATGCTGTAAATATTTTTCACCCATATTACGATGTGTCTTCGACGAGACACATTGCGACACTTTTGTTCTTATTCCAATGCCAAGTACGTGTCATTCATTGGAAAAAAAAAAAAAAAAAAAAAACTTCCGATTAGTAACAAAAACGCGCGAAACGTCGTTCGCAATGTAGGGCATCAGCGTTTTCCGCGTTCCCCATGGATGGACATAAAGTAAAGTGCGCGTCTCTAGACGCGTATCGAACATTACAGTCTCCGGGGGCTCATAATAGAGGGATGAATTCCCTCTGCCTCTCACTCAACCTGGTTCCGACAGTCTTAGCACACTCAACACGGGTCCATACATCCTCCCATGAGAATTTACGGTTGACAAGTCAAATAAAACGTAAAGTATAAGAAAAAAAAAAAAAAAGAAATAGAAATTCCTGCGAGAGTTCATACTGTTTAATATTTTACGCGAGCGAGTCGTTAGTATTTGTTATATTGGAACAAAACGCTGTTCGGAATGCCTTAGGCCTGGATGAGAACAAAAGTTCTCTTTTTTTTCTTCTCTGAGTGAGCCATAAAAAGTATTTCTAAAGAACTAATTATGTTGCGATTGCTTGTGCGGAATGAATAATGACTTGTCACGTTTTTCACTCTGTAGCAAAATCACTTTGACAATGAAACACATTTACGCGTAAATAGTTTTGCTAAAGCTCAAGAAAATTTTTCTTATTTTCAAACGGAAATAAGGAGAAGAAGCTTCGAGTTGATTCAGAATGATGGATCGAAATGTCAATGACGTATGCGACCGTGTCAAAATAGACACAGTATCTTTCAACCCTGAACATACAAAGATGGATTATGAAGGTCATTTATATACATATAGTTATCACGTATATGAGAAATGGTTGTAACAGACCTTCGTATATATCTCAACCTTTCCATTTACCTCTAAATTCGCTGGCGATGCTAAACTAACCAAGTCATTGGAAATAGGAAAGGAGAATAGCGTCGCCCCGTCGATTTTCCAGCCCGAAGGGCCGGAGATCCGTGCACCGACTATAAACACGATCTGATTAGGCCCACGGACGTGGTCGAGAGCATTGCCACAAGAAACTATATCGTTTCTCTGGCGTATATTCCATCGAGCATCTTATTCAACGTTCTTGCACCCACAAAACGATAGACCTGAATGCAGAATCTGATTTGAGATTCTATAGCAGTAGAGACTTGCCTATCAAATGTATCACGAAATGCTGAGCTTTGCATAGACCGGAGTTTACTTAGTAACCGAACGAACTAAGTAACTACAAATATGTTGAAATTCTGATTTTTGTCTCGCAAAAGTATAATTTCAAAGTCCTGAATATTTTGAACGAAATTTTAATATTTTCAAGACATTTTTTCGCGAACTCAAATATTCAACTGTGTACAGATCGTTTTATATACTGGAGAATCTTAAATCTTATTATTTATTGACTTTGAAAAAATATGACATTAAAAATCGTCCAATTGGAAGATGATTTTATGAAATATATATTTATAAAAGTAGAAAAGGAGTTAACACTATTTTTAGCTTCATTTTGTTGAATGCAAATTGGTTTTAATATTGATCAAAGTTGCAACAATTTTCACTTGGGTTTGGTATTCGTAGTTGAGCGAAAAACATCGAAAAATCATTGAATTCACACCGCAAAATTATCACAAAATTGTATTGTTTTAATTCATCATTCTGAGTAATGATTAATCATGAGATTTTTGTTGAATCAAGATCCAGTGTAAATCATCGAAAAATTATGAATGCGTCTACTCAGGGCCACATACATAACGTGAGAAATTATACGGACTACTTACGAAAACGTTGAATATATTATTGTTTGTGTCTTTACTTTAGAAGTCTCGTTTAGGAGGTAACATGTTTGGTTGAATTGGTTCAACAAAAAGAGGAGGTGAAGAGAGAAGGATTGAGGGCAACATGTGTATTGTACACCTAATGAAATCAGCAACAGTATTAAGATAATAATTAACGTATGTAGGTGTAAATTACTCTGCCCGGTGTGTTACGTTGTCTATACACTTGATTGGTAGGTCTACCCGAAATTGAGTTGCATGTAACATGTTGTTGCTATGTACATAGATATATATATATACATAGTATCTAATCTAATTGATATATATTGCTTTCCACTTGGCCACGTCTACACGAGCTATTAGTGACAATGAAAAGGGCCCAAAACACTCGAGTTACCCTTTAATGCATTCAGAGTTACGCCTTCCAGCTCTTTCGTTGTGGAAGTTTTGGGCCAAATAGGATGAGAGATTTGGGATAAGATCTAGCGTCGAATGGTGCAGGTGCTTGTTATTCCCACCGATCGAACGACGAGATCTCGAAACAATCTCAATTCCCGCTGTCCCCTATCGTATGTTGAGAACATTAGTCGCTACAGCCAAATAATAAGCCACGTGACTGCAAAACCTGACCTAAATGATTTGGCTCATTGTATTCAAATGTTTTTTTATCCGGTTTTTTGTGTTCGTTGAATATATTATTGTGGGGACGTTAGCAGGATTTATTTATCAAAAATTCTTTTTCTCTTATTTGCGTTTGAAATAATTAATAATTTTATTGTTGTTGATACACTAAAGAATAATTTTCGACGCTTGGTAGCAAATATTTTGTTTCATTTGACTGTAGTATTTTATTAGAGAACAATATCTGGTTTTTTGTTAAGTGTTTTTGAAAATTGAATTTTGTTAGTGAAACAAATATATTTGGCGCAATTTAGTGCAGTTTAATTGATTACTTCCAAGTGACGGTAATTGTGACGAAAACATTGAAAATTTAATAAAAAATCTCACAGGATCTTACTATCTTTTCTATCATTCTACGATCCTCACATTCACTCGGACTGGTCAGTTCATTCGAATAAAAAAAAAATGTCGACAAAATTAATACGGACAGACGTGTACATAAAGAGCGGTACGTGATCCACTTCCTGGTGAACTCTTCCGTGCACAGAGAGCGCGTCCCCAGAGGAAAGGGAACGCCAACAAAATGCAGGTAAAAACGGCAGGAGGGAGTTTCGTGTCCACTGCAATTAACACCGTTCGCAAACTATCACAAAGAATCTTGTTTTTGATGTGGAATTTCGTGTCGTTCGTTTGTGCTCGCAAAACGTGAGCTTAATACGATAATGAGACAAGCGAATTCAAAGTCAAAGAAAAGCACGAAACGACTAAAAATAATTGTAACGCTTGTTGCCTTTATGCGAATCTCCGCTGTGATAAAAGACATCGTTGGTGTTTGTTAATGTCATCAAATCATATCGTGAGAATATTTTCATATTTTCGAAATATTATAATAAACTTCATAGTTCTGTGGCATCTGCTATTTAAGTGTTCGATTGTATATTCACATCCGTTACAATTGTAAACGAATTTGATGAAATGAAAAAACAAAAATTATTACGTATCCCAAATTTAAATTTCGTCCCACGAAGAAGAACATTTTTTTCTCTTTAATTCGTTTAATTTCATTTTCAATATTTGAAATAAATAATTTTTCATGATCAATGAAAGAATTCCTACTCAATGGTCGATTCCGTGTTCTTCGAGCGTTAACCTTTTGCCAAGCAAACGATTGGTTTATGCTGATTATAGTCTAAAACTTCTATACGATTGTAAAATTATAAAACGTAAGAGTGTACGAAACAATACGTTCAAGTTACAGGAAATCTAATCGAGAAAAAAAAACACTTAATCAACATTTGCACGTTTGTTGGCGGATATTATTCCGTTAAACTTTTAAAAAGATAGGAAAAGGATTTTTTTTTCTAGCATAATCAATAATGCATATCGTTGTTATTGTTCCAAGCCTGTAAACGTTGACTCGAGAGAAAAATTTCTCTTATGAACGAAACACAAGTTTGTTAACTATTGCGGTATTTCTATGAAGTCAGAGGTCTGTGTAAGAGATGCGCACGTTAGACTGTATATTATTATCGCTTTTACTACAAAGCATTTACGGCTTTCTCATAATTTCATCTACCATAGAATTTTCTCCAGTTGCCTGAACGGAAAACCATTAAAAAAGGGTGCCTTTACAAAACAACGAAGACGAAGAAACAATAGAAAATAAATAATAATGAAGGAAGACTAGCGAGTGGTCGATATGATATGCAAAAAGTTCGTTATATAAAAAATGTTTTTTGAGTAACGATAAAAAAGTCATTTACTTAATGCTTAATATTAATTACAACATAAAAATACAGGAAATATGATCTTGGTCCCAGACTCGAACGAACAGCAGTTGTAACATTTAGTGACAAAATCTCAGTGCCAAGAGTTTACAATTGGAGGAAAATTTAGTTTTGGAGTCTCGAAAGTGCAGTTTATTGTTTTATAGAAATGAAAATTATCATATTTTCGAACGTTTTTTTTGTGTCTGTCTATGCTAAAACAAGCAGACTCGAGAAACGCGTACAATCGAGAGATTTAACTCTTGGAAACACATCAAGGCTCTGGGAAAATCTCACGAATAATAGGATACCGGATTATAAAACGATGGAGCGTTCGGGAGGATCGATCATCGAGAAAACGTGGAGAGGAAAGCCTCTTCTCTATACACACAGATTCTCAGCATGAGCTCAACTCTATCTTGTTGAATATATAATCTCGAGACTATCGTATGAATTAGCGTCCTACCGAAGGGAACTAGTAAAAGACAAGGAAGGAGAATGGACGCGATCGGAACTCGATCAAGACTCATCGGTTTGAGTTTATACCCTCTATCGTTTCCTCTCGCTATCTCTCCTCTTTCGCCGTACGGTAGGACGATAGTTCGCTGAGAGGATAAAGCATGCCCTCTACTTCACTAAAAGCTTCCAGGCAATGCGGCTCAACCAGACTTGCAAATGCTCTCACGTATTACAATTTTCCGATAGCCATAAAGTTATACACAAAAGTTAAAAATCCACCAAATTTTTTCATATATTTTAATTTACATCATGTGTAAACATGTGAAAGGATAATTATAAAATTTATGATTGAAAGGTGAAGTCGAAAGTGAAAAATGGGAAGACGTTAAAGTTTGTGTCGTTAAAATGCAACGAAATTCTTTTGTTTATTCAATTAAACCAGAAAAAAAATAATGAATTCAAAATATACTTTTCTTTGGATATCGACGATAAAAACTTCGTTAGCATAATATTTAAATAGAAAAATTAATTGAGTAAATGACAGAAGATTCTTGAAGAAGATATTTGAAATAATATAAAAAAAAAGCCTAATTTTCGAATGAAATAGAAAGAGAATTATTTATTTAGAAATACGTGAGCTGAACCATCGAAATGATAAAATTAATACGGAAGATTTTCAGTCCCTCAAGAGGAAAGGAAGTTACACTGAAAGCCAATTAATCGTTTTCTCTTAAGTTCAAGTAGATAAAATAATTGAGCCGAAAGTTTCAATGTGCAAGTTGTATTTACAACTTCATTCAACGACGTTCATAAACTAAGTTGAAAGCTATTGGACTGTGGTACTTTTAGAGTTTTCTGTTTGCACCTTGTGGTAAATAGACACCATGAGCGAAAAAGTAATATGCATTCGTGTATAAATATTCCAATTCGATGTAACGATCTTTGGTAGTGGAGTATGAGTAAGATAAGATTGAGGTAATAGAGAGATCCTCAGAAAGATGCGAGCCAAAGTTCCTCGTGGACTAAGTTTAGCAAGGGCCCACACTGGGTGAAGCGGGTTAGGAGAACTGAACGAGAGATCGAGAAGGGTAAAGGAAGAAGAAGAAGAAGAGAGAACATAGACTATTTGCACAAGAAACGCCACCGCGTTTTACCTCCCCTGTAAACTGGAAACTCTCCTCGTGGCCGCGAAAGTTTGCGAGCTCCTGAGCAGTTTCTGTGGGTGTATGCTGTATGTGACATAGAAGACGATGAAGGGCTGGATAGCAAAGATAAAAAACGAAGAAAAAACGAAGAACAACGATAGAACAGAAGGAGAAGAAGTGAAACTTGCGGAGTTGTAAAATCAAGCAGCATGACGTGTTCCTCATATCAAATTTTCCAAACCACGATGCAATTTACCACAAATGCATGTAAGTAAATATCCGTCTGGTATACGTGCAGATGAAATTTTCAAATAAAACGGTAAAAAAAAAAAAAAGAAAGAAAAAAAAACAACGAGAACTTGAACATTTTTTCTACGAAATTTCTTCAAAATGAGTTTCGTAATTTCATTTTAGTTCTTTACACGTTGGTTGAACGAACGTGAGACTTTTTCTCATTTGCATCGCATCATTTTCTTAACTAATTCTTAGCCATGAATAAAATTTCAATACATATACAAAAAAATCATTATTATTTTGTCTAAAAATATATTTTGACATCACATTTCATTCAGACGTTTTATTATTGAATGAATCAAGTTTGAAATTCATCAGTATAGCGGTCTTACGAAGACGCTGGTTAATGCTGAAGTTACAATTGAAGCGTCGACTCTGAGTTTCGATTGACTTTCGTAGGCGAGACACTAAAACCAGCGGAATATGCAAACAGAAGCTCTTTCTCATCATACACTATTACAAACGTTAGTATTCAAATATAGCTCGTCTGACATTGGAAACGACAGGTACGTTAAATTTTCCATTTCGAGAGCAACCGAATCGTGGGAAAAACTTTGATTTTCTTGTAAGACAAACTCTCGTTATTACGCGACAACGAGAACGAAAATATGGTCCAAACTTGACTGTATATTATATACAGGAGAATAAAGTTTCGATGAATATTGCGAAGATAACGTTAACAAGTAAGAGAGGATGTAAAATGAGAATCCAAATAGATCGTTTCGTGAATACGTAAGAAGAATGCTGAGGAGCACGAGGCCAAGTTATTGATGCAACGCTATGAAACTTTTGTTTAAAATGTATAAGTTATTACTCCGACGTTTCTTATTTGACGTACTAACTCGTACAACAGATACTAGTAACACAACTCGACGGAATATGATTTACGAAAGAGACTGAAACGCAGGAATAATGTGCAACTTGTTCGTTTCTTTCACTGTACTAACAAAATAAACGTGAGAATATATTAAGATTCATTGGAAGACGCATTGAAATTGCAACATTTTCTCATAACATACGAAATAGATTGCAGAGGAAGCATTAATTGTGTAATACTCTATTATTTTTAAAACACAATTTATTCCATATACGCAAACATGACAATAAAAAAAGATATGACAAAAAATGTAGCGAGAAATCTCTGTTCATATGATTTATGGAGTAGTGTTTGTTTGTTTGTTTTTTTTTTCTATGGGGGTTGATGTTAGTAATGTACGTAAGTAGATAAATGATATATATGTCTGTGTATCGCGTTAAAGTGTAGCTTTTACTATATTAGATGCCAAAAGTATGAGAAATATCCGTGGGATTGGCCATCGAACGTAAAAGTCATGAAATCGATGTGAACTCTTGCTCCAGTTGCTCCAGTCCGTTCATTCCCTTAGCACGGACTATGACATAATTTGAAAGAGTAAGATCGCGAGGATGGTGAGAAAAGGACGAAGCAAAAGAGCATCCTCGCAAAAGACGATTGCCAGAATCGTCGAACTAGAAAACTTGCCCACATCCAGTTTTCCGTTCATCCAGTAGAGGAAAATTCTTGACGCGCTAAGTTTTGGCGAGGTTGAAACCGGATGCGAAGATTGGTTTATAGGATGTCAGGCGCAGTTCACTAGTGACGGCTATAAAGTTCGTGTCCCCATTGGATGGACTGCATCGAACAGATATTCACATTCATCTCTATATCTATATGCGTCGAATCTATCGACTCGTTGGAAAAAAAGTGTCAACTCCAAACATATATAGATCATTGTCGATATGTACGCATGTATGTGTATATAAACCCACACAAAGAGGGCGAGAGTTCAATGTCGCAGACGACTGAGCACTTTTCGCAAAATTTGACGATGTGAACTCTTTCCTCAGAAGAAAGAGTAAAGGTCATGAATTCCAAAGTGACGTTTCACATTGATTAAGATTTTCACTAAAATTCACGAAAGGCCACATAATCCACATCTTTGAACTAAAGTGAAAAAAAGTCCTCACAGCTCTCCTTGTTTCTGTCTAATCCTAACATTTTTCTTTGTGATTTTTTCTAATGTGCAACAATCATGTTAAACAATGAGTTTGGAAATATAAACAACTGAAGACGACTGATTCTCAAAACGACTTGGAAGTCATGAAAACACAAAGTTAAGAATATTGCCAACCCCATCAATTGTTTTAGAGTATCTAATCTACCAAATTTTTATTCTTCCATTATCTTATAGTTGAATATACGATCACCAAAACTTTGATTACTGTACATCAAGTCGACTTTTCTTCACAAGACGACATGTTTCAATAATTAAAATAACTTTCGACTGATTATTTTTAGTAGAAAGTGTTTTTCAACACAATATTAAAAATTGAAGTCGAAAAGTTGGATTCGTCGTCATGCTTGTATCTCTCAAACACTATTGTCGGACCGACTAGAATGACTAAAATTTATGATCCTTCCTGATTGTATGTTTCAATGATAAAACCTCGAGATTTAAATCTTTATAAAGTTGAATATTGAAATAAGTCTATAAAAATAATTACGAATAAGATATATGATTGACCGTCTCGTATAATAAAACTGTGAGATGTTTTATGTACGTAAATACAGATATACATGAGAAAATATATACGAGCAATCGGTTAAAACGCAGATTACGTTATCCGTCGTCGCGGTAATCGATAAAAACCTATTACACTGGAGTAGCCAAGAAGACGAGTATATATCGGCCCTTTTGGTAAGGTGAGACGTGGTAACGCCCGCAGCTTTAATGTATATATATATAAAGTATATGGACAAGTAATACGATGCTCTCCTACACCCCGATTCTGCGGTTCCATTGCTGGCCGGCTGCAACCCCAGATCCGTGACCATCTCCTCGTCTCAGGGGCTTCTAGACTAATTAGAGGCGAATTGGCATGATCCCAGAGCGAACGAACGGGAGCGATAGTCCATGTGGTTCGGTTGGATGTGAGAAAAAAAAAATGTAATCCTTGAAGTATATCACCGATTGAAATCCACATTTTTCTCACTATGAAATATTCATATAGCGATAGAACGAAGTGAATAGTAAATTGAACCGGAAAAAGCTTCTAAAAGCATCGAGCATAAAACGCCATCATGAAAAATGATTGTATAGGTAAAAATGAGTTTCTCTGAATTCGTGCAAAATTTACTTGAATCGAGCAGGATTAATTAAAACTTCCTATTAAAAGAAGAAAAAAAAAATGATAATAAAAAAAAAAACGATATTAAAAATTATTGACGTCAATCATTATTCAGAAAATTATAGTAAATCAAACTCCAATCGGGGTCAAACAGTCGAAATTACGCCAACGTCCTCAACATCGTTTCTGGGAAAATTCAATATCGAATATCTTCATAGCCGAGAGTATCGGAGATGAAATTTTCATCTCGACAGTTTATATTGAAAGTTTTTTAACAACCACATGCTGTTTTATCCATTATATCGTATAATACTGGCGATATCGTTAACTATAACATTATAAATATTTCAAATATTTATGTTGATATCAATTGTAGTGCCGAAAATTAAATTTAGAAACGCGGCTGCGTTTTAACGCCAATTATTGGTAAACAAATGTTTAAAGGTTGACAGCAAGTTCGGCCAAGTATATTTATACTCAGAACGTTATTCGGGACTTTTAACTTTTTTTCCGTAATTTCCAAACTTCAACTTGTTCACTTACGAAAACTCAATGCTGTTTTACCAATCTAATATGATTTCTCCGGTTAAGGAACCTCAATATTTCATATTCAATTTAATTGCATTCTCAAAATTGGGACTCGTTTAAAATCATCATCGTTGGATTTAATTGTAACGAATAATAAACTACCAGCAATTATAAAAATGATTACAACGTCAAAAGATTCGTCTGTTTTCTCAAAAGTCTGGCATAAAAGATTTAATAAATTTTTTTAAATTTCATTTATTCTGTATATCTGTCTGGAGGTAAATAATTCAAAAGGTTTTTTCATCTATACCAATAATTCTCTCCATCAGAATGAATTTTTCTTAAAGCGAACGTGACGCATCATGATAAATATCGTTTTTCTAAAGATTCATGAGAATGTCTCTATCTTTCGAATTATTATCGCAAAATTGTGGAATGATATAAAACTTCTTTGCCTTTTAAATGTGGAAAAACCATCCCGTTATCAGTTATTCGTGAATTTATTCGTTGAAGCTTGGAACCTTATGGTGTTTGCTTCGAGCCCTCCGAGTTTTTCCATAGAGACATATACTTTCGTGCGGAAAAGAGGATCAGGAAGAGAAAATATTATAACCTCATCGCATGAGTGCGGCAAGGGAGGGTAAAAAGGTACAAAAAAGGACTCAATGGACATTGGCCTGAAGAAACACGCCAGCAACTTTTATGGGACGATAAAAACGTGGCCTCGTTATATAACTTGACGTGTACAATGCATCGACACGAGCAAGAATATTTTTCTTACACATCAACGTGCGTAGATACGTATATATATAACGATGTATATGGAAAATTTTATATTAAACTCCCGGAAAGCTATTTGCCATACTTTACTCACACGAATAAAAAATAACGTCGGAAATACGAGCTAATTCGATATTTTGATATCTTGAAATTGATTAAACTCGCAACCGGAAATATGCATGTTGTTCGGACTGCAAATATTTTGACAGATAAGTTCAACAAAATTATATACGAATATGGAACAAATTTTTTTCATTTCAACAGTATATTTTTCTGTTGAATCAAACACACTTTTGAGATGACAAAAAATGTGCTCAATATCGGCGAATAATTTGGTTGAACTTATCCGACAAAATATTTGCAGTTTCACCAAAATCCATTTTTTCGTACAACAATTTTCGAAATCTGTTATTACGAATCCCAATTCCAAAACCAACGTCCAATAATTCCTAATTTGTTTAAATAAATGTATTAATTCGATCTTCACAAGATTAAACGGAAACTCAAAAACTGTTAAGAGTTCATTTGACGTAAAATCCTAAAACGGCGTAGTTTTTACGGAATAATAAAACTCCAATTAATATTAAATTTAAACAGAGTGTTTTTTTAAGTAAACTCCAAAATAAGGTGACGACGAGGGTTGGTGCAGAAATAGTGAAGCTTACATGACGAAAAAGAGCAGTAAAGGCCCGGGGAATAACGTGAGAGTAAAACATCGTCAAAGTTTGGACGAACATATATTTTCATTTAGTTAAAAATATATATGTACAGTAAAAACTTCAAGGTTAGTAACATGACAAGAACGAACTAAATGTTGTGCTGAGTTTTTATGAGATAAGGGTTCGGGGCAATAAATAATTTTTTGATTACTATAATAAGCCGTAATCTCGGTGAATGTGGGGTTGTCATGACGCACCACTGTGCACAATGGTGTGCAGAGAAAGATAGAAAGAAAGAGTGAGAAATGTAGGAAAGAGAAAGTATCTGAAAATTTTACGAGATCCAGAGGACACAGCGTAATATTAGTGTCTCATGGGGTTAAGGTCAACGAGCATTTTTCACCCTGATCCCAACAATGGAAAGGTTGAAGAGTTGACAAAAATGCTGGAAAGGTCATACGCAACACTACAGTTTGTACTTGTACAGTAAACGCGAAAAGTTATGGTGTATCATAGACATGCAGACAGCATTGCAAGTGAGACTTTAGCTTTAGCAAAACACGAACAACTCAGAATGCCTGCAGACGTGAGTGGTCCAGTGGTCCAGCTGGAATACATGAAGCCCGAGAAGCTAGTAAACGTGATCTCGGACACCGCGGACAATTTCATCCTTTATTTGCATTTTATTATCTCCTAACGCTGCGCCAACAGCATATACTGCACGTAACTCAGAGAAACCACGCACGAGTGTATGTAGCATGGATACGAGGATAATGTCGCCAGAGAAGTTGGAAGTGAGGATGGGAGGGGGGGGGGGAATGGGCAGGTTTTCAAGGATTCCGTGATGATGAGATTAGCGGGTACATTAAACATATGCGAGAAGAGGATAAAAGTCAACCCGAGGTTTTCCACGAGCAGGCTTAATGAGGATCCTCTACACATATACACACCTTAACAACAAAATGCGTGGCTAGAATTTCGATGGACTTCACACATTTTTTTTACATTCGTAAAAATCAAATTCTTTCATTCAACTGTCAAATAAATCAAGTAAGTTCCACTCTTTTTTCCTTTATCGTGCTATATATACACAATGTTTAGAATACAAATGATTTAATGGTGATCAAACAACGTGACAGATCTAATTAGATGAATGCTGAATTTTATTGAAAAATCAAGTTTTCAATTTGTGTTAAGCCGCACACTGCAATCAGCAGATTATCTAAAAGTAACGAAAATAAAAATTTAATATTTACTCTTTATATTCTACCAATGAAAACGTTGTTGTATAAAAAAACAAGCCCCGCCCATCGGTATTGTGTTCATCAAACGATTTCTACTCAAATTATAAATATATATTTACATGAACGCGAATAAATATCATTGGTTGTGAAAGAAAAAAAAAGAAAAAAAAACAATATTCATATTCAAATTAATTGAAGCTCGCGTTTCTCTGTTTGCCATTGTGGATTATTATCTTCGTATTTATATATTTTTTTTTTTTGTACACGCACAGGGGGTTGTTTTAATGTCGCCCGGGGCTGAAAAAGATCGCGGTGGATATGTACATATTTATTATGATTATTATATATGTATATACATGCGCATATATACAAATGGAAAATATCAGGCAATATGGCGCGTTCCAACGATAATCGATACTTGAACCAACGACAGTATAATAGATATATAACTGTAGATAAGCCTAACATGAGCAATATATGTATCAGCTGTAGGCGTATGCGTACATTCGATGAATATCATATTCGATACCATGTAAGTCGAATATAATGTATAAGTATGCAGGTTTTCGTCATCTATATATATCAATATATGTATGCCGACGACAATTCGGATTCAAAACGGTGTACTTGTATACCACAGACTAGGCGATCCTCAAAATATTCCCCCAAATGTGGAAATGTGGATTGTTAACATCCTAATACTTTGCGTCATTGAAAGCCAATCAATTTTTTTTCTATTCATTATTCATTCTATTCTCAATCAGAGATTCCAGAATGACATTTTAGATTTGAGAACGAAATTGTTAAATTATCGTATCCAAACCTGCGTATAAATGTTGAGTTCTGCTAAAAAAAAAACTAAGGGATTTCATTGCATTCCAACGATAGGAACTGCAACATCACATTAACCTCATATTTTAGGGACAAATGTCCCTATTGACAGCATATTTGAAATTTTTTTTTGTTTTTTTATTTTTTTGTTTAAGACTTTCAGACGAGCCTCATGGAACATTGATACAAAACAGAAGATGATGCTGTTAACGCCCAATGCGTGTATGATCTCGATCCAGGTTCAATTATAACTTTACACCATTCAGGCATCGTATTTATTATGAAGAACGACGGTCTTGGCATTATCTCAAAAAGGCCAAATTCTTTAGCAAAATAACCGCGAAGTAGTTTAGCTGAAAATGTGGTTCCAAACCCGAGATTGGCCGGTGTTTAGGTCGCCCTGAATCACCCTGTATTTACCAAAACGAGAGTGAAAATAAAAAGACAAAAATATGCCGATAACGAGGGAACCAACACAGAGAGAGAGAGAGAGAGAGAGAGAGAACGAGAGAAAAAAAGGGAACTTCGAACGAAAGAGTTCGAATCTTTGCCTCAAAGGGCCAATCACTGTTCCGCAAAGCACGATACAGATATATCTCTCAGGACTATGCATTATAGTTATCAATGTTAGCTACCTACGAGCCTGGACCATCAACCAACTGGCTCACCCACACGTATCGAGTCATTCTCGTGTCGTGTGGACCTTTGCCAAAGGGTGCATGCTCACGGCTGTGTGCTGCTGCAGCAACGCGCAGAGCAACTGTACGTTGGAATGACGATAGATGTTCGCACAGGTACATGCACTGTGCAATATGGGCTAAAGGCTATATATACACAAATATACGTATGTTACACTCTATATCTATATATGTACAAAACATGGCGAGAAGGAAAAGCGAGGGTGGACGATATTCGCGCAATGCTGAGCAATTCTGCTCTCTTGATCCCCCTTCCTCCCTTCCATCCCCTTCGCATCTCTCAAAGAGAAAGAGAGAAAGAGTCAGTGCAAACAGACCAGTAGCGAGGGTCCTGCAGATTGGGTACATCCTGCAGCCACATATTAATATATGTAGAGTGTTTCAGAAAACGTCGAGATACCTTGCTGTACGTTATTTCCAGTGGGCAGCTCTCAGCACACTGCCATCAGCAAGTTTTTTTAAAACATTTCATAGATTATGATTAACAAAAATGTCACTTCGAGATGAAAAAGAAATTACGAAAAAAAAAAAAAAAAAACTTGTGTTTGTATTTCATTGAATACTATATCGAATCAAATGGTCAATATTAACGTTAAATATTGAAAAAAGTTGTTTAATTTCAACTCCAATACTCTTTGATCACACAACTACCTCGAATTAACCGTTCAACGTCGCCTGTAAGTACCCCACAGATATCCATAAATAATAATAAAAGTTCAGCTGTTTTATTTAATTATAAAAATGCAAAAAAGTATAGTGTACAGATGAGTGTAGCATTTTTTAATCAGTTACGAAAAGACAGCTTAATCAATTTTAGAATTAACAAAAAAAAAAAGTAGAAAATGAAGAAGAAAGATATTGTATATTTACATTTTATAATATGGATTATCAGATACGTGGAAAAAAATTGTGCTTCGATCAAGTAAACCGCACGAATCAGGTCGTTCAAGCAATGGGAAAATAAAAAAAAGTAATCCCTATGTGTGTTGGCCTCTTTTTACACAAAAAACCACTGAACTGATTTTGATAAATATATCTCGTGAATCATTAAAGGATCGTTCCGTGTGTTGCATTCCAATAAAAGCTATTTAACACGAAAATGCCAATGAAAAAAATCAAATTTTCTATCTCATGTGTCCAACTTTTAAAATTCACCAGTAATTAAAAAATTAGATCAATAAAAATCATCAATCACCAATTCGACGTTAAGTCAAAAGTAAGAGCGGTGGCTGGGGATCCAGTTTCGAATATAAAAAAAGTTGCAGCTGTTTTTGTGCGTTGCCACATAAGTAAATTTTGATCAATTAGAGAATAATTTTGTCTTTTTGTCTTAGAGAATAAATGTCGTTATAAAATTTGAAGAAAAAGCTTAGGAGTGTTATTTCATGACCTGGACTGCAAATGCGCTTTATTCGGTTAAAGTGAGTTATATTTTTCATGTTGTACCAAAAGTACAAAAGAAATATGTAAAAAATTAATTAAAAGCCACTATAGCGGAAGTGAAAGAAGAAGAAGAAAAAAAAACCATTTTAACGGAAAACCGCTCGATCTCTGAGAATAATTAGATCTTTTAGCATGCACCAAGGTATGTAAAAGCTTTCCGTATACATATATAAATACACACATGTACACATCGTAAATGTGCCTTAAATCTACTTCACACCGGCTTGTGATGTGGGAGGCTTTGAAGCGGATATAGTGAGGGGAATTGGTGCTGTTCGTGCCCTTTGGCGAGAAAAAAATGGACATGTTCAAAGTGTTTGAAGAGGGTGTGAGAGATCGAGAGGGGGGGGGGGGGAAGGCGGAGGACTATGGGGTAAAAATGACTAGGTAGTAAAAAAGAGAACACTTTGAGCCGGTTATACGCACAAAAATAAGTTTAAAAAAACTATAACATGTCGTTAGATAACTATATGCAAAGAAAAAAAGTGAAAACTGACGAACCAAATCTTATCCAAAGTGTACGAAAATTGCTAACGAAAAAACGCAATTAATCGATCGTCAAATTTTCGAGAAAAAATCGTGATTTTACACAAGTTTTTTTTCGAATGCATCGTTTACGAAGAATTCACGCAAATCATAGGAGCTTTTTAGAGGAAAACAGCAGAATGATACAAATGCGTCATACAGAGTAAAAAAACGTTTTCACATGTGCATATTTATTTCTTTAACGCAATTATTGTAAAAAGAAAAAAAAATCATCAAGAACAAAAAAGATAAAACTGAGAGGCGTTAATTTCCATTCGTATAACTCGATAACTCGACACAATCGAACGTAACTGAAATCCAATACGGCACATGGTAAATGGAGATAAAATCGTGTCTCACATATGCTACACATATGACCGAACACGTTTATTGCTCACAGATCTTAGGCCCGAGTCTGATATTTCCAATTAACGATATTGAAATATGCATCGAAATCTCGTCTTTTTTTTCCTTACTGTTCAGAATTCATTTGTCGATCCAGGGTACGGAATAATCGTCAAACTTTTCTGACCCCCACAAACTCAATCTACCAACAAAATTAGACGATTCTTCATGAGTTAGAAATTGATAGATATAAATTGAAACGATTTTAAGCAAAAATTATCGAATTACACAATTATTATTTCGGGACAAAAGCTAAATAGCGGAAGAACGTGTCTTTACGAATTTCAGTATTTTATCTCGAGGGCTCGTTCGCTGACTGTAAGCCATAGAGAAGGTCCTGCACGCAATTCACTAAGTGAATCGAGCCTCGTCGTTAACACGACCATTTCGATCTAATTTCACGCTCGGAGAACTTGCCATCTACAATTTTCCCGAGCATATATGTGTAAACGTTACTATATACATAGCACGTCTTTTTCCCTCTGTCTTTCCCTGCGGTTTTAATTGTGGAGATATCTCATCAGTCCGAAATGGCCGGGAATAGGTATCCTCATTAATTTTCTCTCCAAATTATAATCATATTTGCCAAATTATAATTCCATCAGTGCATCGTATTTTTTCATGCTATTATTTTACGCGTGAGTCTAAAACCAAGCACTGCGTGTAAGCTTTGGTTTCTGCTGAAAAATAATAAATAATTTCGTTGCATTTTAACGATGCAAACTTCAACGTCATAGTGGAATGTAAAATAAGAAGAAGAAGAAGAACAAAAAAAAAACAATTATTTTCCGAGAATCCCCGAGATTTTTCCAGCAGATCTGCCAA
Source organism: Campoletis raptor (assembly GCA_948107755.1). Lineage (NCBI taxonomy): Eukaryota > Metazoa > Arthropoda > Insecta > Hymenoptera > Ichneumonidae > Campoletis > Campoletis raptor. The sequence goes on from OX403623.1 coordinate 18,099,721, forward strand.
CACGAAATCTCTCAAAGTTACATTTCATATCCTGCGAGAATTTTATTGAACCGTAAAAATATATATGGATTAGTTCTAAGATGAAATCTCGAGGTATACGAGGATTCCACCTGCTGCTGGAGAGACTTACCGTCCAAGAATCATAGTTATGAGATAAACGAGATAAAATCCATCTTGCTCGTATCATTGGTAGCTGTATAAATGAGGGTAGATGAAAAGCAGGTCAGCAGATGTAGCAAGGACGAAAACTATATAGAGAACTTGGATAGGATAATCGAGTTTTCTCAACACGGATTGCGCACAATTCTCTTGGGCTACAGTTACATAGAAACTCGTACAGTTATACTGCATTTAAGTCAAAATGAAACATAGCTACATAAATCAAGACGAGAAAGAGAGAAAGAGAGAGAGAGAGAGGGAGGAAGAGAGAGAGAGAGGAAGAGATAAATTACGTACGATATATCGTACCTACGAATGAATGTATATATATAGTAAGTAAAAGTGACTGTGACGATTTTGAGTAGGGACTGTGATGGTGGAGATAAAGCTGGAGTAGAACGAAATCAGTGAGTACTTCACCAGGTCTGACAAATTAGCGAATAAACATAGAGATTCAACAAATAACATCACCAAGGCCCAGATTCGTTACATTCGATATATACAGTCAAGAATTTCGAGCACTCTGTCTTTCACAACGAAACACATATACGAGAATGCTGTGGGGGAATGTTATTCAATTCTAAATACACGCGGTAATTTGTGTCAACACAAACAGCTAGGCTTTTGGCTAAATTATTTACATCTGTGACTACAAATGCAGTGTACAATTTAAGTTTCAACAGACGGCGTTACAATGATTCAGACAAATTTTCAAACGGCTATGACAAATTAAAAAAATTTTAATCTAATTCAATTGAATACAAATTTTCTTTCCTTACCAATCACTGATCGATTACATACGGAAATACAAAGATTGTAAGCGAAAAAAATGAGTCCCATGATTCAACAATAAATTTTTTTTCAACTACAATTTGCTCACGTCATACCGTGGCCTGGAAAAAATACCCCACGGCGCATTTATCTAAACACAACTTCAATACGAAGGAAAAATTGGAATCATGACAGAGTCTACATTTTGTTCAAATCCATTTTCTCAAAAGAAAAGTGAAATAATCTCTGCGTGCAGAGAGCTTAAAGCAGTCTTTTTCAATCAAAAGAAAATCGGTTGGGTTTGTATTCGAAACGAAAAAGCCCCAGGAGGTAAACGTGCACACGGTTCGCATAGCTGCAGTATATATTTTCTTTTTAACAACATCGCAGACTCTTCTTTACCTTCTTCTCTTTTTCGATTTCGCAGCGAATCACTCGTATATTACACAAATATATATATATATATATATATATAGTTATAGAAAAATGAGTAGCTCGAAAGGACACAAAACCCAGTAAACCGTTTGGCGCGTAGCCAATAAGCATCGCATAATTCATTGGACAGTTTTTCTATCTTTTTTATCCTTTGGTCCTCTTATTTCAATAAATCCTCGTATTTCTTGTACTCTATCTAAACGTATAACTAGTTTATGAAATAAACAACAAAAAAAAAACAAAACATACTATTTTATTTAAGCAAAGGAAACAATTCCCCATTATATAAATTACTACCACAGTGTCCATAAAGCAATGAGAAACAACATTTCAAAATTTGCTATCAACAGACCGATGAAATGTTCAAACAGATAAGAGAATCACCAAAAATGATGACAGAAATTGAAAAGAATTCTTCATCATCTGGTATTTTTGTAGTTTTCGTATTCCAAAAAACAAAAACGAAAACAAAAAGACTGAAAAAAAGAAAACTGACAACATAACGAGAAAAAATTTATTGTTTTGTGAGAGTATCATATTAAAGTCCTCCTCCTCTCTCCCCCCCCCCCCCCCCCACAATTACAGGTGATTATCGACACATAAATGAATCGAATAAATACTAATTAATGTTCGGAAGCCAAGAACCCGAAGAAAAACAGGCTTATCGGACCTTTTTTGCCATCATCGTATGTTCCGATCATGGCGATCATGGCACGAGAATCATATCATGAGAATGGTCTGAAGTATATGGCAATATCTTTATATACATATTTTTCAAATAACAGCAATTAGAATTGTAAAAAGAACCTGCCGCCCTGGGAAATCCCTCAACATCCAATTTTCACGAATCCAAATCCCCAGCTATACATATACATCTGTATCTCTAGATATCTCAAGATAGATATATACATGGGAAACGTGGCTAAATCGAGAACTCACCATGTTTCTACGACCTACGTTGCAAAGTACGAGATCAGACGATGCCACGCGATGTAACATAAATATTTGAGCACTTTCGCTGATGTCGCGACGCTTCGGATCTTCTGCTAGAGACATTATATTCAACTCGATCGGTTACCATATAAGTTCAAACTATTTATATATAGATGCGTGTTTGTGTGTGAGAGAGAGAGTGTATAAATATATGTATATCAGTCGAATACCTATGTACATAAAACTCCGTGAATTTTGCGAAAGTATATGATGGCGGAGTGGCAACATCATCATCTCGCAGATGTTGCCACTTAGTATCCATCTATAGATGCATTTGGTACACAACCGGAGAGACTATAGTGTACGTGTGGATTCCTCATTTTCGCTATATACTAGCTCACACTAAATTAATTATATATACAAACTTGGTACCATATATTAACAGACGATGCATGGTTGAATAATCAGGCAATACTGTCAAGCCACAAGTATATGTAAAATTAAGAATAAATTCATCAATTTACAAACAGGAAACTCCGTAGCAGATATATATTTTAGTGGATAAAAAGTCCGAGACAGTGAAATCAGTTTAGACGCGATTTTATTTTATTGTCAAGTTGATCAATTAGTCACATGTTGGGCTAAAAATAAAAAAGAGCAACATGACAGCTCTGCCTGTTATTGCCATAAAATTTTTATATTAAAAAATATGAACGAAGAGCTTTTGGATTGTAATTTTCTCAATAACACACAATGTCATCAACAAATTTCTACCAACAGTGTCATAAAGGATCGGTCATTAAACGAAAAAATAATTGATGAGAAAATAGTAATTGCGCTCTTGAAATTGAATTGCATTGAATGCGGTTGATTGACAGAATTAATACGCACGGAAACGAATATATGTGCGGAAAAAGTCATTTCGATTTACGTACCCGATGGCTACCCATATAACGTTCATACTAAAATAACAAACGAACGAAAAAAAAAAAAAAAAATGGTTCATACGCAGTACACGTTATAAGGTTTAACGGAAAAACATCAACGAGCGAAAACCACGATCGTGACCACGCGTTGCGTATGAATTTTTTGTCTTTTTTTTTTCTTCTCTCTTTCTCTCCCTGGTTTTTTGCTTTTTTAATTGTCTTCATTTGCAAGCTTTTCGTCGCACGGTGTGCAGTGAGGTAAATCGAATGTACGTAGTTTTTATAAAAAGCATGATCGAACAAACCCAATAGTAATCAAGTAACTTTTACATTCGAATCTGCATATACGAGCCTCGGACGCTTTTTTGTTCTCCATCACCATATTTTTTCTCTGTATTCGCTAAATGAAACGAATTCACCAGTGCAAAGTTATATGTACCACACATACGAATATCGATCGAGATATATGTTGTTGAGTGTGTGTACGCGAATGCGAGAGCCCCAAACTTGCCATTCATCCGCAACCATATACACCATCATGCCAATTTCATATAAAAATGGTATTAAAAAAAAATAAAATGAAAACGATGAAGAGATGAAAATCTCGAAACTGTACGCCAACCTCGGAGAAAGAGAAATGGAAAATGGATCCGTAGTGTGCGTTACGGATGAAAGCGACACTGACGAAAAAATTTTTCAATGTTTTCGTCCGTCCTCAATAAAGAATGCTCGCCCTGGTTCTACATCGATATAAAATAAAACTTTTCAATGAAACGGTGGCTGACTGCATGCACACACTAACACGCCTGTTTATACGTTAAAGCGTTGAAATCAAGAAATTAACCCACCGCCACACATATGCTGTGAATGCAACGCCTCGTTTTTCTTTTTTTTTTTTTGCTTTTTTTAATAATCAACAAAAAAATGGTAAACGATTCACACTGGTGACAGTTCAGATTTTCATATATTATTATTATTATTATTGTTATTATTATTGATAATAGAATGCAATAGAACTCAAAACCATATTGCAATTTTCAATTAATATTTCGTATGAAGTTTTCGACACTTTTGAAACTTTAGCCCACGGTACGAAAAAGGTTAACTAAAATAATTCTTATCTGGGTCACTTTTATTCCGGACAGGCAATGTCATATTTAGAATTTTTCTGGACTGTTTAAAAATATAGCCAATTTCGCATAAAAATTGAATTGAGCACAGACTGACTCAAATAATCCTCAAACTGACTTTAGTTTGATCGGGAAACAAAAATTTCTTTCTCACTCTATTCGATCGTGAATTTAAGCATTTGTACCGCTTTCAGTTTTTGTCACATTCTCGTAGTTTTTAGACATTGTTACATGGGACTAACTTATTTATAATCGAAGAAAATTCCAATATTATTTCTTAATTCGTTTATAAAATCAAGCTGTTCGGTAATTTTTAATAAGACATTTTGATTCACTGAAAAAAAGAGTGAATGTGACCAAAGCAAGTATTTTCGTATCAAGAGACACCCTCGACGCCAAATACTAATAAGAATAAACGTGAAAACGAACAGTGTCGCACTCTCATATATACTCGAATTTCATCTTTTTCGAAGTTTCCTTTAAAATAATAAAACAAATTTACAATTATACATCGAAATAAGAAAAATAATAGTTTTGATATATTTATGAATAAACTTATATTCCGTTGGTAATAAAATTCGTCACTTGTCATACAATAACTAATTATGTATATACGGATCAGTTAGGAAATAAATTTGGTAATTCAATTGGCTAAATTTATACGGAATAACGATCAATTGCATAATAAATTTATGAACCATCCATATGTATACGTAAAGATCAATATATTACAATGCGATGGTAAATATATATATATATATAGAGATTTTCTATTACTCGAGCGACTAATAACCCAGGACTCGTAAATTAATCATCTCCAATTTATGATAACACGATGAATACCCGAAATGCGTAAAATAACACACAGTCATATCGATTGAATGGCCTTTAGTACCTAAACCAATATGTTCGGAGGGTTTCGCTGTTTGACCGAATGACAGAATTAATTTGGAGAAGACCAGTCAATTGCTTTGGGAATATTCATTAACGTCAAATATTTGTTCGCACGGAAGCAATACTTCGATAATGTCCTGACTATTTTTTTACGATTTTCTGATCAACATTAAACTCATCAGTCATTTATTTTCTTATCAAAATTATGATCTGTTCATTATTAACGGACGCACTACACCAAGATCAATCGTAGAGTTTTTAAAGGTATTCAAGTTTTCATCGTTTGGGTGCAATCGAAAAAAAATTTGGTGAATTGTTTTATTCAGACCCGAAACATAAACTTTCAAGAAAACTTTCATCAATTTTGATAAAATGCTTTCACTCTTATAGAATTATTATTACAATTGTTTTTTTTTTTTGTTACTTCATTACATGTTTAATTTTTGCTGAGGGTCAAGATTTTTTAAACAAAAAGTTTGGTTTTAATAATAAAAAGAAAAAAAAAAAAGAAAATATTGGTTCGATTTCAAGTGATGAAAAATCCGAAACTAGCATTTTTGATTGATGAAAATTGACAAAATACGAAAAGGACATACCAATGAATGAAAACTCATGCAATTATAAAATCATTGATAAGAAGGTTTGATTCCTTCGTTGCCGCAACGAGAGCAGCGTAATTAATCTCATGAGTTCGCTCGTGCTCGGTTATTTATTTTGGCAGCTCGGTTAAACGGTAAGGTTAATTGCGCGAAGTAAAACCTACCAAGGCCACGAACGAATTTCGTAATAGCGGAACGTGAGCGAGTGAAACGTTTTTTTTTTTTTTTTTTTTTTAATTTTTCTTTTAACTCAATTCTTTTTTTTGCATCCGAATCTCGATTGTTCTTTTTCCCTATTTCACACAGTCCTTTAAAACGTTTTTTAAGCGGAAATAAATTACCTCTGGATTAAGTTGCATGAAAGAGTGAATTTTATCAACAGCTTTATATTCGTACGAGTTATTCAAACGTTAGAAAATACTGGACACATGAAAGAAATTATTTTAAAGTATTGTGCAACGTGAATGCTTACATTAAATTAAGGAATCTGCATATAAAGATAATATTTCCAGTCTTATTCAACATTTTCCTTCCATGAGCTCGAATATATTTCATAATTAACAGATAATTTCGTCCAATAAAGTATAAATATATCATGGAAAAGACAAGCTCCAATTATATTGATTTTACTCAGGTCACAAGTAAATGTTTAATAAAGTTGCATAACTTTAAAAAACTTTATATATAAGTGATCAATTCTTAATTAATTCATGCCTAAAGCCCTCGTCTTTTTAATTTGAAATTTATAAAAGATAAAAAAAAGTCTGCAGAACAGAAATCCCTGTAATTCTAAGTCATAATAATCTACTCTGACATAATTCTTCATTTTTTGTTTCTATCGCAATATTCCTCGCTCGAGTTTTTCGACCCTGTCGAAATTTTGGCCTGAAGGGCTGTACTTCTTGCTTCAGTCGAGCATGAACCGGAAACAAATGAACAGACAGAAAGACAGGCTAACTTAGACGTGCTGGCGTATATTACGAATTCATAAACGAGACAGCTCATTGCTATCATCATGGAGAAAAGTTACTGTAACTAGATAAATTCATGCTCGAACAAGAGAACTGTATCAAAGAATATACAAAATAAGTATTTCCAATTAATAGTATTTCTCTCTTGTACGTTATATGAATAAAACGTTTCGACCATCAAAACACGAAAGGTTTTTATGATATTTCCATTCATCGATCTCTTGCATTGTTATTGAACCATCAAACGTGTATTTTGTCGATTAATTGTTAGGGTATAATAAGAATTCCGATTAATTCTCGTGGCCCAGAACAGTTAAATAAATGGAGAACGCTATTGAATGCAAAAGGATTTTAAGCTCGAGTTGAATTTTTTTTTTAAATACCATTGAATTTATACCGCGGGTTATTTACCGCGAACTAAACGATGTTCGTTCACATAAAAATCTTTAGAGAAGAATCTACAAAATTTCCCACATTTCCGCATACGAAAGTGTTTTTTTCTTTTTTTTTGTGATCTGGGTCCGAAGAGCTTAGCAAACGATACGACTGATTCATTCATTCTCGTGTACGCGGTTGTCTTAAAACTCTGTTGATATATTTCTTTATATGGTAGGCTGCTGGGAATGTCGCGAAGGTCGTCTACGTTGGTCGATTAATAGCAAGAGCATTATAAAGTTAAACAGCGAAGCCATTCGCATCGTTGGGCTTGCGTACAAAGGATATTCTTCAATGGAAAATGAGGGACAAATTAGTAAACAATATATAAACAACGTTTGCATATAAATGTAGTGGAGACAATACTCGTTTGATGCTCATTTAGCATCGCGTATAAACGTGAACGTTCATATATACGTACGTGATTTTGACGTCCTTCTGCCATTAATTCATGGACACATACGAACAGCGCGCATAGAAACGTATAGAAACAAGAATCGCACGAGCGAGCACTGGTTGTTACGGTACTCAACTGTAAATGTCTGGCAATTGAAAGCAGTGTGAGCCCACGGGAGTGCTTACCCTTCGGGTAAACGCTAATTGCGAATCGCTAATTGCCACTCAGCGGTCGCGCGCGCGGTTCATACATGTCTTATTATAATTATTATTATAATTATTATTATAATAAAATATACATAAATGGTATGAATCGTCGCGATCGTGTCACCGACTAGTAAAAATTGAAACCTCGAAAAAGAAAGAGAAAAAAAGAAAAAGCTGCATAAGGTGATGATGACGAGTAACGCGTTTCGGAGATTCCGTGAACGAGCACAAACGGTTTTCTCTCGGCGTGCGAGAGACGATTTTTTTTCCTCCTAACTCTCCTGATTCTTTCAAAACTATGCACGTTTTTTTTTTTCTTTCTAATAATTTAAGAAGTAATAGTCAAATTTTTATTTGATTTTCTTTGTAACTTCGATACAAAATTTTTTATTTATTACAATAATAACAATAGAAAGAGTTTTTGACCAAATTGTAACCGAAGTCAAAGTCGATTCGTTCTAATGAAAATTGTAGACGAATTTTTAATTTCATAATTTCCCCGATTTTGATGTAAATTCTTACAAAATGTGAGCGTGAAATATGACAAGTAGCACGTGACCGTTCGTCAATACGGTTGCAACTCCACGTGCTCAGAGAGTTGTCAAAGGAAATAAATGAAATGAAAGAAAAAAAAAAACTTTGTTGGCTTCTAAGAACGCGTCCCCGAGACGACGGAACTCTACGATGACGACGAATTTCGTCTCCACAAAACTTTCACTGCGCGTCCTATGCGCGGGGGGAAACGATCGGGAGATGTTAGAACCGCGAATATGCGAGCGTAAGCCTGGCGCATATAGAGAGAGAATGCTTCGTCGTGAAAGTAGTACTCGCTCGCTTGTATGCCGCGCGCTCACACCTCGTGATATACCGGATTTATATTAGCACGCGAATAAAGCATCAAGGTTCAAACGTTTATCACGAGGATCGCTAACATTAAACGTACGTTTTTTTCTCTATATTAGTATTTAAAAAAAAAAAAAAAAAAAAAAAAAAAATTAATTAAAAAAATTAACTGCGTTGCTAGAATCTCCATTCATTGGTTTTCGGTTGAAATACGAATAAATACCGTGACTCAATAAACTTTTTGAGGTAATCAAAATTTACCGTTTTCGTAGATACAAAATAATAATAATAATAATAATTCGTGAATCTGTTATAAAGTTGAAGGAAGGAGAAAAAAGCTTTACAGCCACAGACGATTTTTGTATAGTCAGTTAAATAATTTAAATTCAATTGCAACTTTTTTTTTGTTTTTTTGTTTTTTTAGGCGCGCAAATAAAACGCGTTCACGTTATACGGGAATTAATTCTCGGGACGTTAACATCAGCAATCGAGCAAAAAAACTGTAACCGACAATCAAGGATCGTATTCCGTTGATCGTTCACATTAGTGAAGGAAAAAAAAAAAGTATTCAGTGTGTTCTTTGAAAGGACTCATAGAAATGTGGAAGATATCAATGAATCTTTTTTTTTTTTTTTTTTTTTTTTTTTTTTTAAAGACACTCAATTCTTAATATTATCTTTGTTTTTGTACGTGACCTTTTTTTCACCACAGTCATTCTAAAGACTTTGAGCAAAAAATGAAGGACTTGAAGTATAGGATCGACGCTCAGAAAATTAGTTGTTTCAAAATATTTTTGGTTGTTTTGAGCGCATTGTGATGAAACGTGTCGATTTAGTCTTAACAACGAGCATGGAATCTATCATTGTGAAAAATAATAAATAATCAAAGGTTTCACTGTGAAAAATACACAATAACATTAAAATGTTATAGTCAATTGAATGGTGTTAATTCAAGGCACGTTTCTGAATTGGTATCAGAAATTATAATTTTTTGGCACAATATTATTTGAAAATATTCATCACTATGATGAAAAAAACTCTGGAATGTTTTATATTCGATTAGATTTTCTTGTTTTTTTTTTTTTTCCTTCATTCGGATAAGATTTTACGAAAATAAATGCCTTTAGACTTATTAATTAATACGGTATTTAAAAATTTGAAGAATTTCACTGATATCTTTCATTTCGAGTCGAATTATGAGATTTGAAGTAATTTTCAATTTTACTATTAACAAAAACGCTAAATATTTTTATTCAATTGAAAAATAAATTGTGGACAATGGAATAAAAATAAACATCTTTGTTTTTACTATGGAATTTCACGATAGCTCGTTCTGTTTACAAACTACGAACCCTTTGTCTACACCACGCTGCCTTTGTTTACAATTGCATACGCTCTGAATCGTCAACTTTTTGTCCCTTCTTGTCGCGCAGTAGAAATAGAAAATATATTCACGATTGTTTTTTTTTTTTTTTTTTCGAAAGAGCGTTGCAAAATTCAGCGTAATAATTTACGTAATTGAACATTAATTGCGCCATGTTTACTTTACTAACAGTCGATTATGATTTCATTTTTATATCAAATATCGACTCGATATTGATGAATAATAATAATAAAAGAAGGTTGACTGAATAAAATAGTTAAAAATTCAATCGCACGAATGAAAATAATTTGAATAAAAGGTGAATAAAATATTGGGATAAATTTCGAAAACGTTAGACTAGTTTGACAGGCAGTGCAACCGGTTTCGGTGAATAAAATTCTTCAGTTCGGATACGACACAAAACAAAACAAGAAAGGACTAGTCGTTTGACGTTCAACGAAAAATAAAGACTCGTTCGAGCAAAATAATAGTTCGATTGAAGGCACGTGGACAGCAAGGATAAAAAGAAAGAGTAGAAACAAATAACAAACATATAAAAGGGAAAAAGCGTGTTGAATCGATTGTGTATCGTACCGTGATTTCTAGAGCGCCACACTACGAAGGAACCTCGTGGCACGAGACATACCGGCGCGACCGCCAGACAGATAGTAGGGGGTTCAGAAAAAAGGGAGAGCGAAAGAGACATGAAGAAAAAGGAGAAAAGAAGAGAGGGATAGAAAAAAGTGAGAAAATATTTGGAAACATCAAAACAAACGTTGAAAAATCATTGCTCTTCGTTTAAAAGCACTTTTATACAAAATTGAAATACTTCGGATGATTCACCACGAGAATAGCATTAAAAAACGAAAGTAAAGAAAAATAATAAGGGTAAAGACTCACCTCATGGGCTTGTGGATGTTGATGACTGCATTGACGATGCTCGAACATAGCACTAACTACGTCAACACCGCACAGAACAACAATAACAACAAAAACAACAACAAACGGCATCAACGACACTGTGCCGCATTGCATCTTCAACCGCACTCTTGCCGCCATCACAGCACCGCGCACCACCAAAGCATGACACGCACTGAGCTCCGTAAACGTTGTGCTCGTGATTATATACGAGTCTACAGTTCCGACTACAGCAGGGACGTCGCTACATTCCACGAGAGCCCGTATGTGCTTCTGCGCATACGCGACTACCGCGACGACAACAACAAACCCCGAGCTACATATATATACACAAGCGAAAACCCTCTCTCCTCACTTCAAGGCACAATATTTGGACAGAGGGCGCTAATCGATTTATTACATTCCATGTGCAAAATATATTCTCACGGTCGTGCTTTTGTCCTGTGTTTTGTTTACTCATTATTCCTAATAACGGATGGTGTGTGGATAACAAAATACGTCCAACAGGCGTCAAACTAAGTGGAAAAATGCGAAATAAATTGTGAATCAATTGTCTCGAAATAAATGTTCTTTAACCTACAAAAAATAATAACTACCTTTCCACCCCAATCATATCCACCGACTTTCAGTCAATATCACCTACAATTTTCCGTAACCATTTTAATTCCGGGTATTCTCAATATTACCGCCATTACAATTACTCTCAGATGTTTACATGCGTGAATTTTTTTATTCTTAAATACACAATGACATTTCTCCGATAAATGCCAACGACATGAAACGACAGGAAATAACAAACATTGCATTGATGAGATTGCAAGAGATTTTTTTATTTAGCTGCCAAATTTCCACGAATCGTCGTCGATCTCACGTTTTGCAAATTTCCAAGAAAAGTTCATTCGCCCGTAAATACAACCCGAAGAATTTTAAAACCGCACCACGGTATTATAATTATCTCGTTTGAAATAATTCTCAATTACGAAATTTTGTTTATAAGAAGCTCTAACTAAAATTTTTTAAAGTCTTGTCAATGATTTCATATCTTCACAAAAAAGGAACTTTGACGCTATCGCGAGGTCACTTCCGGTTTTTTTGTGTTTCAATTCCTCCCTCGACGCCGTATCACATTTAATAAGGGGGACGTGCTTGTCAACACGGCTTATACATTTGAACGGTTATGTGGATTGTGCACGAGGTTTTCGGAGTCAGGAATGTAAATTCAATTATTTAAATAGTCGTTGTTCCGCGGTGTCAACGTGGTGTGGACACTCTGCACACACGAGTACGACGAACGTATATACCAAGAAACATAACCCCCCACGATGAAAACGCAATGTTTTTGTTTTCGTTCCGGCACGTACACTACAACCGTGGCGCTCCGACATCTTGGAACGTCACTGTTTCTCAAGAGGCACAAAGCTGCGCATGCGATCCCAGCGCAGCTGGGATCGCATGCGCAGCTTTCTACATCTACATTCATATATACATAGATAAAATGTGCATTATCGACTGCTGCGAAAGAAATACCAAAACCCACGGAATTTGTATCTACAGAAACAAAGATACACTCCAGCCAGTATTTTTGAAATTCTTCCATTATGCTGTGTTCACAATGAACGACGTATTCGTGGCAGTGAATAACGATATTTAGGTAACAGTCTCGCCAGAGTTTTTCTTTTATACAATATTTTATTTATTTCGAAGCCATTCAGAGCACTGTTATCAAACTATCAGAGCAGAATTTCAGAAATATTTACATTTGAAGATTGCACAGTTTTACACGAGTTCTTATTCTTTTTCGGTGCAGTAAAAAAACTCAAACTTCTATAATAATGATAATAATTCCGTTTCGGAATTATTATGAGAGAGGAAGTTATTTCTCAAACTTTAAACTTCATATTAGAAATTTTTTCCCGAAAATTTATGTTCCTACAGTCCTATAAGACATAACGATTGCTATTATTTGATTATTCTAAGGGAGAGTTAAATCTGTACGTGACTGTAACGCGACTACTTTAAGAGGAAATCCGGTTTTTTTAAAATCTTTACTAAATTACAGCTGCGAATTTGAAATTTTGACTGGAGTCTGAAAAAAAAAACTCTGACATCATTGACATATTATTATTAATTTAGGCACTAAAAATCCCCAAAAACAAATTGGAATAAAAATACAAAAAAGGATGTAAATTTCAGTTAATTAAATAGATGACTCCTCAATGACAAAAACTATTACGAAATAGTTTTATTGAAAAATCGTTTAATTGATAAATCCATCAATTTTTAGCGTCATGTGACATGAATTTTCAATTTTTTTCGTTCTTTCATCCTTTATTTCGATTTTTCCATTTTACCTGCCAAAATTCTGATGCTACGAAACATCAGGTTGTGAAATAATATAGAAAAAAGATTTTTTTAGATTTGGTATAATTTAAGTGTCACATGATCAAATAATGGAAAAAATTGAATGACAACCTTCGGTCAATTCATGAAATTCGATGCTTGAAGATTCTTAATTAGTTGATGAAAAAGTGGACACACGTTTGAACTCCAACCTTTTAATTTTGAACGGAGTTTTACGAATCGTCATCATTTCAGAATAATTTACAGAAACTATACACAGTTTATTAGACACTTTCTTCAGGCCAATGCTGTTTCTCACAGAGTCATTATTTGCAGACCCATCAAATAATCAACATTAGAAAAGTGCATTCTATTCGCAGAAAATTGCATCAGACGTTGAAACCCAAAATAACAAATGATCAAGACTCGTTTCTACGTGGAAAATGTTTATTGTCGGAGCAATAAAATTCATTATTTCCGACTAAAAATGCAAAGTTCTAGGAAGAGGTGAAGCGTCACGATTAAGGGTGCAAATAATGCATTTTCCATTAGAAAAATTGTATAATATGAAAACATTTTGAATGATACATAACAAGCTTTGATAAAAAACGAAAAAAAACTCTGTAATTTCAATCATTCAATCAAAATTTTTTCACGTATTTCAACATACATAAATTTTTGAGACACAAACTTGAAAACCATTTCTTTTTTATCGATCATGAGTTTGGATGCCTGGCAATTGATTATTCGTTACAATAAATCGAAATGTTTGCTTTTCAATCACACTTTACAAATTTTCGAGTACCAACTTTTGCTCAAACCGCAATTAACATTTACGCAATGTGGACATCTCGTCAAGAATTTCGGACTCAACGGTCGATTGGATTTCAAATGCTTGCTAACGATGTCGGTCAAGGCATCGATGAATATGGGATGGTCATTCGGCGCGGCTGATCTTCTTATGTTCTTAATTCCCAACTGAGAGAGAAAAAGACCAAAACAACATTTTTAATCATAATTCTATAGAATGTTAAAATTGCGACTTGAGTATATTTTTCATTACCAGTGTTAGAATTCGATTTTTCACTTCTATCAACCTATTTATATGTTCAAATTGAAAAAAATAATAATAATAATCATTTCTATACTTCAGTGATAGATATTTTTTTCAATAAATCTCAAAAAAACGAAAATTCTAAATGTTTTTTTTTTTTTTTTTTTTTTTTTCAAATTTAAAAACGTTTTTGTAATGATTTTACCTCGTTGCCCAAATCATGACAGTACTCGATATCCATTTCATGAAGAGTCTCAATATGCTCGTTGACAAATGCCACTGGTATGAGAATAAAGTCTTTTTTTCCATGTTTTTTGACGTAGTCTTTGATAGCATCGTCGGTAAACGGTGCCAGCCACGGTAAAGGTCCGACCTGAAAGATTAATGAAAAATATATTTGCAGTAAACTGACAAATCAACTGCAATGAGTGAGTATATGGCGAAAGCCCACAACTCAGGACGTTTGCGATTGCCATCCGTCCCGGAATTAATCAATTGACGCAAAGTGGATTCAAGGTTACCTATTTGTTGCCTCAATTTCAAAGAATTTTCTTTTTTTTTTTTTTCGCGATAGCAATTATTTCTTGGATGCTGCTCGTTTCGAGTAAAAGAACTAAATTGCAAATTACACTCTGATTTCGTAATATCACTAGAGGAGTTACGAGATTTCTTAATTTAGACCCTTTTATATAGAAAAATACAAATTTAGTTTTATCGTTATAATAAATGCAGGAAAACAAATTTGTAGATTTGGATTTGTGTTTTTTTTTTCTTCAAATTACTCAGTTACTCAGTTTCATGGAAGGTGGAAAATAAATTTAAAAGATCGTCATTATGTTGCGACACACAAATATTCGCAAATTTAAAGTAATCTGTAAAATTATAATGTTAAATATGGAATTGTTTAAACTCATAGAAAAATATTTTCTTTAGCTATATTTTCCATTTTTGAAATCATACAATTACTGTACTCAAACTTTTCATAAAAATGTTGTGTTCTAGTAGAGAAAAAGAAGCAATTTCGTTGCATTTCAACGATGCAAACTTCAAGATGATGGAAAATCTCATATTACCGTTAATAGATTGCGTCAAGCCAAAGCCGCAAGTGTTGCAATGGATATATTTTACATTTGTATTCTTACAAACATCTATAAATTTATGAAATCTATAAACATAATTACCTTCGATTGCCATACTAAACAGTAAGGATTTTTGTTGTTTAATTCCTGCATCACTGCGTTAACGGTAGCACCTACTTCCGATGGATATGCATCTCCTCTGTTAACGGCCTATCACATATATAATTACTGTTAAAACATGACAAGAATTTTAAAAAAGTGGAGAAAGTAATAAATTTACAAATTTCAGAAATATCAACCTTCAGTGGCAAGGAATGCGCGGAAAACAATAGTGTGACCTGGTCTCTATCGTTTTCCGGAAAATGTTTTAGCTCTTCCTCAATCCTTAATGCTATAGTCTTAACTAAAAGTGGGTGCGTTGACCACCTATCGATAACGCTCCATTTCATGTTCTTCGGTAGTTGTCTATTTATCAAAAAGACAACGTTTGTTAATGTTCGAATGTATTATTTTATTTAGCTTGAGAGTATGCATCAGTCACCAGTCGTTGCCTTGGAATTTCCAAAAATTACATTTTTCCACACCATTTAATAACTGAATTTACCTGTCTTTGTAATATCGATAAATGGCGTTAAAACTAGATCCTGTTGTGGCGCAACTGTACTGAGGATACTGAGAAAATATAACTGTGTGTTCCGCACCGTCCCTGGAAAAGATTGAAACGCATCATAATTATAGTCAGTTTCCGTGATTCTTTTTTTGTCTTTTTAAATTTTCTCAGACTAAAAGTTTTTACATTGTTCATATTTTCATAAGTAACTCAAGTTGATAAATTTTTACTTCTCTATCTCCTGCAGCGTGTCTTCCGTTAAAGGATCCGCGTAACGAAATGCTACATAATGCTTGTGTGGAGCAGTTTCAGGTGACACTCTGTCTAGGTTTTCGCACAATAGCTTGCCCTGGATATTCGTCCATTTTAGAATTGGCGAACCACCTCCTATTTCAGCATATTTTTTTTGTACTTCCGGCGCACGACGCTTTGCAATCCATGGGCCTAGGCGACTAGGATAATCGAAGCGTACATATGTTATGTAATTATTCTTATATCTCAACATGTGTTTGAATGTGTAGAATAAAATGAAAAATATATTGATTCATTGATAGTGAAATTATTGACATTGTATCAGTTGATTTAATTTTGTATGGATGCTTATACTTTAAAAGTATTACATTATTCAATTAAACAGCTTAAATTGACCAACTCTGAAATATGAAATGGAAAAAATTATTCAATACTTAGTAAAAATAAATTTTAAGAACCTTTGAATGGGAAGCTGTATCATATCTCGATCAGTCATAATACGCAGCAAATACTCAGGAACTTGATCGGTATGCGTTGGCCCACCCATATTTAACATTAAAACAGCAGTTTTAGGCTTAACGATTTCCTCATGCTTAGGCTGTGCCATAACTGACATTGACCTTACGATCAAGGAAATGTTTTTTGGGTACTGGTTCACTGCACATTGATAATAAAGACGATCAATTAACAATGTATGTACGTCGTGTTTTCATTGTTTTTGCTAAGTCCATATAGTATTAATTACTTACCGAATGACAGCATATTTGAAAATTTGATGATACTCATTTTTTTGACGTTTTACTTCAATCGACTGTTCGATGTTATCCAGAAGGAAAATCTTTATAACGATAATGATATTATCGAGGAAGCTTTATCGATGTTTTGTAATTATTACCGACGTCATTACCCGCGATGACACGATAGTTTTGGATTATATACCTGTGTTTCACCTGTTTGCGACGGTTTCTTCGCTATTGTGAAATGAGGTTGTGTCTTCTTTGGTTTTCTTTTCACGTTTAGAGCGAGAAGTCAGGTTGGGTTAGAATATTACACGCGGTATGCGGTGAACCAATGACCCACTGACGGTCGACTCACACAATGTTAAATTCTTATTCGTAGTTTTAAAGTGCTTACAGTTGAACAATATTTTTTTTGTCAAATTAAGTATGACTGAAAATCAAGAACTCAATGCCTCAGAATTAGGGACATTGGATTAGTAAGTCATGTCTTTGGCGAAACAAAGAAACATTTTTCTAACCTCAAAATGATCGTGAAAACGGGGGAATGTTTGTTTAATATTTAGATTTGTTTTTACAGCTGGGAAAAGGTTTATGATCGAGAAATTGAAAACTTCAAAGATCACGGAGATGTCGGAGAAGTCTGGTTTGGTGAGCATAATGCTCGTAAAGTTATCAGGTAAATTTTTGAATCAAGGTTCATCTCATTTTGGTATATATACGACGTACATTTGGCCGGCCGGCTTGTTTACGAAGCATCTGTTAATGGAAACTTCATAGTTGCGCCATCGGTGACAAAAACAGAGTTTCTGCTCAGCTTTATCGGTTTTTCTACTGATTCTACAACCGGAAAATTAATAATTTTTTTTCGTTGAATTCCGCCGTGTTGTAAATTAGGGATAAAATACACGGAGTTAAAAAATCTACATACTTGGCGATTCCCGAAAAATCTGAAAAAATTTAGTGATCTGTCAAACGTCACAAACGTTGATGTGCAATGAGAAAATTATCGAAAAATTCCTCAACAAATCGCTATCTTGTTTCCAAAATAACCAATTTTTTTTCAGTTTTTGGTTCTATTGCAAAGTTTCGATATTCTAATTGAAAATTCGATCGAATATTTTACGTTTTTTTTTTTAGATACATAAGCAACGAACTTGACGTATCACCAACCGATAAAATTATTGACATCGGCTGTGGTAATGCTTGGACTTTGATAGAATTATCAAAAAATGGTTTCACTGAGCTTACCGGCATAGATTATTCCCAAAAAGCTGTTGATCTTGCTACTAAAATATTACAAGACAGCAGCGTAGCTCAAACATCCGTCATCAAATTAATGGTTTGCGACATTCTCAACATTGAGAACAGCACGTTGACAAATGATTTTAAATTAATTCACGACAAAGGAACTTACGATGCTATAAGCTTAAGCCCAGAGGATCCTCAAGGTCGAAGAACCAAGTACATAGAAAATATTTGCAGTATTCTAAGGCCCGATGGATATCTGGTTATTTCATCGTGCAATTGGACTAAAGACGAGCTGATAATGCATTTTCAAAATGGTAAACACAGTTCATTGAATTTTTCAATAATTGGCCATAAAAATGAAAGTACAGCAGAAAACTGGTTCAATTTTTTTTTTAATTCATTGATGAAATATTTACATACATCACAAATACAAAATGTTATGAAAATCATTTTGGGGAATCGAGTTTTCGAAAATTGCAGTTTGAAATACTCAATTAAACAGTTTTCAGTTAAATGGAGCATTCTTCTGACTTTTTTACCAACCAAAAGTTTCGGGATTCGATAAAAATCGAAAAAAATTGAAAAATGTATAATTTGATTGAAAGTAAAAGATTTTTCTTTATAATTTATCGAATTAAACCTCAAAACCATTGATATTGAATCGTGAATTAATATTGAAATGAAATGTGTGTTTGTAATACTGTTCGAAATATCTGATTCTTCAATTTTTTTCAGAATTTGAAGTCGTTCGCACCTTACATACACCAGCATTTTCCTTTGGTGGCAAAGTCGGTGAATCCTTGTCCTGTGTCGTGTTTCGGAAGAAAAAATAAAAAGGTAGAAATTATATCAAGACACGTGACAGCGTCTTGATGTCAAGTTTTTATATTATTCCATATTTATTAAGTGCACATGTGAATATAATTTACAATTTTAACACGAAAACCAACCAACTCACAAAAAAAATAAGATTTATATGCTATATATAATTAATATATTTTATATCGTATATAATAATGAAAATCTGACCAGATATCTAAGATACAAACTTTACAAAATGCAATACAACACTATTAGATCATCAAATTTATAATTTATATGATTTATGTATCATGAAGATTGTTTTTTAATATGTTCGCATTAAGCTCTTATTTTTAGTATGTCGGGTGATCGTAACACTTCCATTTTACCATCGACTTTCGATTTTATCATTATAAATACTTTCCATTTGTTATTACATTCCAGAGAAAAGTTAGACTCCGCAAAAATTTTGATCAAAGCGTAGTAATTTTTTTGAATAAATACTTCATTTACAGAAATGATAAGTAAAATTATTTGCTCATCTCTGGAGAGAAATAAAAACATAATCAAATTATCGCAATACAAATATTTTGCGTAAATTCTGGGCAATTGCCGAATTCCCATGTCTCGACGCTGAGTCGGCAGAATTGTTTGTGAAATTAATTCGAAAATGAAATCAATACTTTAGCAAATCAGGGAGAAATGTTTTATCTTTCGAAAATTTCATTTCCTCGATTATGCGATTTTTATTCATCAAAAATAATGTTTACTGCGTTATTTTTTTCGAGGAGAAACATTATTTTTTAATGGAAAACGATATTTTGATTGAGTCAAACTTTCAATACATTTTCAAGTCGTACCATCGATTCTCAACTTTTGTTTTTCATGAAGCGGAATAAAAATTGACTTTTTATCAGACGCTGTCTGAATTGGTGAATATTTAAATAGACTTTTGAAAAATTAATTTTATCGTAAGGATAGTAAAATAACGCACTCTCGCGATAGTGTAAGGCAACGTTGACTCACAAAGCTGTTGTTTCAGCCTTATTTGCATTTGAAAATTTTCACTCGAAGCCAAAAATCTTAAAATATCTCAAAATTACGAGATTATAGATGCTCTAAGTCCGATAAACTTCAGAATTGCTTCAATTTTTATTTCGTATATTATAATTATTGGTATCGTACACTTTTACATTCCCGATATTCAAGGCATTTGAATCGAGTACTATTTTCGAAAAAAAATTCGATTGGAAAATCAGTGCAATTTACAAAGTTTTTTTGTTTTCCATTTATCGTTTCATCCCAAAATCAACAAAAATTCCATTGAGTTTGTCGAAACTTGTGATGGAAAATAAATTTTTATCGAATATAATTCATTTCGATTAAAAATTTGTTTAGAATTTGTAGCATTCCTTCAGACAGCTTTTTTGCCAAAAGTGTTAAAAAATTTTGTCATTTTTCAATTTGGTCAAAAAGTTCAATATCTCGTTCAAATAGTTTCATAAACCAATTCGGCGAACGGTGTTTCAAAGTGAACAAACGCAGTTAAATTTTTATTCTGATGCTTGATTCACACGATTTTTCTTGTACTCGATACGTGATTTTGAATTATTTTTTTTTCCAATTCGTAGGATCGTGTGCATTGGGTTTTAAAAAATGGGAAATTGACTTTTCGATCATCAAACCTTCAAAAAGGAAACACTATCGGCATTAATTTGAATTAATGAAGAAAAAAAAATGCGGCACTTTCTAATATTATTCTTTTTCTTTTTGTAAAATGAAAAAGATTTTTAAAAAAATCTGGATGTAGGATTCTTACCGTGCCTGTCATTTCAAAGTAATACAACGACTGGCAATTATCAGAACGTAAAATTTAAAACTATATACCGTTACCGTGAGACTCAATTTTTTATTATTTAAATAATAAATACAAACGATGGTTACGATTAAATGATTTGTTGGATGAAATAATACTAATAATAATAATAATAATGGTTTGTGATCGATGAAACAAAGAACAAAAAATGATTAAGTTTTATCGCAAATCTTTTTACTTCGTTCAGATTGGATTTTTCTTTATTCGCAAGTTCCATAAACCCGAATTAGCGAAGTTTATGTTGAAAATCCGGCGATCTTTACGAATAACAACGCCGCTGCGATAATCGCGATCGTCGATGACCTGAAGATCGTTTCAGCATCTGCAATATTAAAATTAACGTATAAGAATTTTACACTAAAAAAAAAAGCATGCATGGAATAGAAAATTGACGAGGAACCATAAATCTTACTATTGCATTTCCAATTTTCCTCCCAGAAGCCCTCTTTGCACATACACTCCTTTCCACTCGATCCACCGTTTTTTTTAACGCATTCCGCACCATCATGACATTCCGCATCATCATTGCATGGAACATGAGTGGCTGTAACAAAATTTCGAAATTTAAATTCTTAATTTGACATTAGAAAAAAAAACCTTTACTTGCCCTGATATCATGTGGCAAGAACAAAATTGCAATTTTTTTTACATAAAATTATTCCAAGAAACGTCATATTCTTGTTTTTGTACCAAATCAGTATTAAAAAATTCTCGTTGCTTAAAAGTCTCCACTGAGTATGAATATTTATTAATAATTTCAATATTTCCATCGAAAAATTTGTCTAAAATATCAAGTTTCCAATTATTGCTCTAATAAATTGATTTTTTTTTTTTATTTTGGAATTTGTTTCCTAAAGACTTTGGAAATAAGTTTTAAGTGATTCTCCAAAAAAGTATAGTGCGTTACGACTTATTGTTCCATTTTTTTCCTTTTACTCTATTTTTTTTTCTGTATTTTAAGACTGAATGTGAGTTGGTTCGGAAGTTATTAAATTCATAATCTGAGCTTTCAGAAGCAAATTTATATATTTAACGTGTTTTCGATATTTTATTTATTATTTTTCATCCCGCCATTTTTATTATTTTCTATAAAGACTTTCATTGCTACAAGAGCTATTATTGCATAATTTTTAAATTTGTTTTTTACCAACGTTCAATGAACTCGAGATCTGATTAAAATTTTAAAAAATCCCGAATTCCTAATGGTCACAAAACGATTTTAAGGAGATCAAGCGAAGAAAATATTTTTGTACGTAAAGGCGTTCGGTTGGCACTTTTTTCGCGTGTAACGTCGCATGAAACATGCGAACAATTTAGTGGAAATCACGCAGAGCTCTACTACACGCACCGGAACATAACGAATGTATTTTTATAAGCAAAAAAAAAAGTAATGGCCTGCTCAACATTCATTAAAGAATAATTGTTTCAAAATATTGTTTTTTTTTTTTTTTTTTTAGGTCGAAGATGGTGCCACGTTATTTGAAACCACGTGCGAAGTGGCGGACTGTAAAAAAATGTATGTATGCTAATCAACGTTTAATCACTCGCAATTAGCACCTTAGCGAAGGTAAAATATTACTTTAATTGAAATAAGAAGAAAAAAACGTATGAATAAAAAATTAAAACTCGTTTTGTTCTATTTTTTAAATCTAAAAATCAATGAAAATTCAGCAAAAGTTATTTGCCTGTGTACGTGATGCTTTTTTTACGTACTTTCCTCACTTCCATATCATTTAAGGACCCACAGGTGATTTGCATAAGATAGTCCGACCGCAGAATTTGTAAACATTCAGTTTTATCTTCGTTTCAAGAACATGATTATTGCCTTTTCACACGTAACTCTATGGTAATTCGCAAAGTATTTTAACCGTCGGCCCACCCATTCACGAATTACAAGCCAAAATATTGATTTAATATTTTTATGACAGACCATCTGACTACACTTTGCTCGTGGGCGAGACAAACACTATTTTCAATATAAAAACATTCTCGAATCGCCCCAACTTACTTCTTACAAATTTAAAAAAAAAAAAAAAAAGTTTCTCGAAAACATTTCATTTCAGTAGTAAAATCCGATTTTTCATAATTTCTCAAGGTACAATCGTCGACAAAAGTGTCAAAAATTTTCATTTTATGTATATTACGTTTTTCCATTAATCTCCAGTAAAAAAAAAAATCATACGGCAGTTTTGCCATTGAATTGCTATTAAACGCTATTTTTATTCTTCTTTAGTGTTTTTTTTTAGTAATTCTTTGAATTTTCTTAATCGTGAGTAAAGTTGCCGTTAATTCAACTGTCAAACACAAAGTTTTTATTTTCATAATTATTCAAACGCAACTCAATTTTTTTTTACATACTTTTTAATAATTGAGTAAGTGTCGAATATTTTATCGTGAATTAATTTCTGAATATTAAATCTACAAACATGTAAATTTTCAAAAAAAAAATTTGAATTTTTTTTTGTCAATTTTCCTATTTGACTACATGTCGATTTGTTAAAAATTAGAATTCTTATAACCCTCAAGTGACTTGATGTAACCTCTTGAATTTTTTTTTTCCAGTCGCGGGATAATTAATCCAAATAATCTTAAATCCCATTTCTTTTTCATACAAGAAAAACTATTTGTAGTTAAACGTAAGGAAATCAAAAATAACAAAATTTTCGTATGAACCTTTTCCCTTGTTGGTACATCTGCCGTTTATAGGAGCGGAGTAATCTCCACAAAGACATCGTGTTTTTGTTGAGTCGTGAGGATGATCCTGTAGGCAGGTGGTGTTTTGAATGGTGAGGCAGTCCGACTCCATTTTACAATCTCGGGCATTCCCAACTGCAATTTAAATGGTAAAAAAAGATAAATAAAAAACTAAATAACAGGAACTAACGAAAGTACAAATTTCCAATAAAAATCGATATTGAATCTAAAAATTGATGAGTAATGACGGAGTTTTGCCGAACTCGTTGAAAAACCAATTCGTATTGAAAAAATTGATTAAATACAATTGAAAATTTGTCGTTTTTTGAGTCCAGCTATCACGCACTCACGTTTCATTAAAAAAAAAACTGATCTGGTTGAAAAAAACCAACAAAAATCATTATTTTTTGACGCTACGTCAAATATTTCGTTTTTTCAATATTAAAAATAAAATTTTATTATTTTTTAGACTTCCTTTCACGACCTGCACGCAGGCCAGATTTGATAACGATTTATGAATTATTTGCAGAGTTGTTTAGAAACGAACGAACAAACGAATGAACAAAGTTTTGGATTTATAAAATTAGTTCGAAAGTTACAGTATTAAAAAAGAGAACTTATAATAACAAACGGCAGAAAATTGATAACATCGAATTTTTCTTATCGAAAGTTTGAAACTTATTATTTTTGCGGTACCGAGGTAAGTTTATTGATAAATAAGATCAAGAGTACAATGTGAACGCGTATTAAAGTTACGAATAAAGTTGATGGTTTTGTTGTAATCGTTGAGGGTCATTGATGTAATTATTCGAGGCGTTTAGGAGTTTGTCACGAAAGGAATGTAGTCCTTTGCATGCATGGGACCAAATGTTCCGGGTAGATTGTGCCGTATATCCTTCAAAGTTGAACGGCGAAGTCACGCCTATTCCTATCTCAAGATAAAAATCCAAGTATGAAAAGGAAAAAAAAGGCTACACACAAAGTTGCCCTTTTTTTCAACGTCAGAGTTTCGAATATCCGTCCACGCGTTCGACCTGCTTTTTCTTCCTTGCTGTTCATTTCCTTTTATTCGTTATTCTTACATTTTTTTTTCTTATTCTTTTCAAAGCCGACCCTGCAAGTGTCCTGTAAGACACATTAGCATGTTCTTACTCGCCTCACTTGACCTTGACACTCAAACGTCGAGATCCCCCCGCAAGATATCACAACGTCCTGGTGAGAAGAAATAACCCTGCTGCCCTTTTATGACGTGTGGCAATCACCGTACAAAAAAAAGTTCGATGAATGCGTACAAATGCGTCATTGTCAAGAATTCGTCATTGAATCAATTTCTCTTTGTGTCTAAATGCCAAAAGTTTTTTCCTCGAAATGACAAATAACTGAATATCGATCAGGCATTTTTTCATTACGAAAGTTTATCGCAAACTACGTCACAGGCAGAAAAACTTAGTCGTAAAAAAAAAATATGTAAGTGTTATCGTATTTTTATCCTATTTTTTCCTTTGTTAGCTCATTCCACGAACAAGAATTTGCGTACACGCGAATTTTAATCTAAACTTTACAGCAGGAAACTCACACTTGTATGAAAAAATTGACTCGAGAGAATTTAAATGAGATGGTAATGTTACTGATGGTAATTTTTTGTTGATTCTTCGAGGGTGGACTTCGACACGACGAAAAAAATTAATGCATCCGTCATGCCGCAATGGACACTTTAAAAATTAGCAAAAAATTAACTAAACAATGAATGAATTCGTTGAGTACATTGGAAATTAATTTGTGAACTTTTTTATTCACTTACCCGGCGTCGGTGGTGGTGGTGGCTGATTTTGTGTTTGTGGATTCGTTTTTCCGAAGGTAGTGAGAGCGCTGATGGAGAACGACGTGCAGGAAAGTAAGATCAAAAGTACAGGTGCGAGGGCCTGAATCATCGCGAAGTTTTTCATTTTTGTTTTTATTCGATTTTTTTTTTTTTTTTATTATATCCGGTGTGAAAGTTTCAACACTGTGCACCAAAAATTTAAATTCACGAAAAATTCGAGATAGGAAAACAAAATGCGAAACACTGAAAATGTTTTCAACCGGCTTCACTTATCGTACAAACTATACTTTCGATTTTAAATTATTTCCAAATATTCTTTTTCGTATCCAGAGAAAAAGAGAGAGCTTTCTTTTGATTCCTGCGGCGTTTCTCACTACCGGCAAAGTTTCACGTACTGCGTGTCGAAAAGGCGTTCGAAGGCCTTTTAAGCGTTCGTACCAACCCCATCAACCCCCCTCCGCGGTCTCGCGTGCTTGCTACAATACCTCGACCTCCCCACGCCTTACCAAAAACTTGCTGTTTCTACTGTAGCAAAATAAGTATACTGCAAGGACGAAAAAAATACAAACCTAACATTTAAAACTCTTGGATATCAACGAAATATCATTTCTGTATAATAATTCAATCATTTGTTCAAATTTTATTTGTTTTCAAACTAAAAATCGATTGATTTTGACATTTATTCGAATGCAATTCCTTGAAGGAGAAATGCTTTAAAAAAAAACACAGTCTGACGAATGATCAGCTGGTTCTACTGTACAAAAAAGTGAATGGGATTCGTTCGAAGTTAATTTTACTACTTTCAAGATTTTTTTTTGTGATGATCATTAACTTTTTCCCTTAAAAGTCGGTGTAGATGGAAATCGCATACAAAAAGTCGGGAAGACTTTTCAAAGAATGATATAAAAGAAATAATATTCAAAAAAGTCAAGCCACGTGATTGCAGTTCGTTTCATTTTCTTTTTATTGGACGATAAAGTGGCTCGTTGGATTAAATTACGTTCAGTGATTTTGCTAAATAATTGACAATTATTTTGAAATCACGATACTGTAAATTATACTTAAATTTGTGCTCGATGACGTAATTTTTTGCGTTGGCAAGATGCAATCTTGGCCGAAGACACGATAAGGTTAGGGTTACAAAGGTTCATTACCTCAGATTAGCGATAACTAACAATTACGACAAATATTTCGCCGCATTCTCTAATGTTTGGTTTGCCCACTTATATAACGTTTATCTTTATCGCGTCGAACGAAAATTATCAAATTCCCGTGCAATCTTGTTAGTTGTAGGGAAAAAAAAGAGAAAAAAAAACGCCAGTGGTCGACAATTTCTACCCTTGAGGTAGTAATTTTGTCGAATGAAGAAAAACGCATTTTCGTATTTTTCTTGCCCTCATAATACCTTAAGTGCCCTATTTGAATTTCTCAGTACGAATAATCAATAAGAACTTATTTTTCTTCATTAACGAGGTGGAAAAAACACAAAAATTACCTCGAACAGTAATTAACCCGTACTTTCCACACCTCTGAAAAATGAAGTACTTGATACCATGGGATAGATTTGTGGCCCAATGACGAAAATTCTTATAAAAAATGAATGACTGAATATTTCGACTTGAAAACTGATTTACAACATATTGAAAGCTTTTTTTAAAAGACAGTTTACTTCATATAGCTAAAAATTTAATATAAATACACTAAAAAAAAAAATGCTAAAGCCAACAAATTTGGATTCTTAAATTTAAGGAAATATAGGCCTGGGGTAGTTTTGTACCCGCAGGTAGCAAGTAAGGGTTAAAAATCGCTAACCTTCGGAATATAAATGGTAAAAAGAAAAAAATTATGCAAAAACATAACTCAGTCGATATTCTTAGCCTCTATTTTAAACATTCGATTTTCCATTGAAAAGCAAACATAATATTTGTAAAAATAATTGTATAGCTTAAACTTTTTCGTAGAGGTTGAAAACGATCGTGGACTTGATTGTTTTTGCATAGTTATTACGTTATGCACACGTATTTGTTTGTATACGTATCCGTATGAGGGCTTGTTACAAATACGTTAGTACAAACCACTTTCGCATGTCAGGCAGTTCTTCCATGCACATTTTACAGCTACAGGGTGCAATATATGTAGAGTGTTCTCTGTGAAGCTAGAATATGTACACCCATGTGTGAAAATAGCCGAAAATTTATGGCGGTGTTTCAACTACTTTATGGGCGTGGGAAACGTGTCTTTCCTGCACGCTATCATCGTGTATCGTTGCAATTTTATGAGTCCAACACCGTTAAACGAGAACAGGTAGGATTAGCAGACTTGCTTGTGGGCATCGATTTTTCGCCTCCACAAACATTTTTCTTTCAGCAGCGAATTACCAAATTGGCTCTACGTAACAGCTTCACTAATTGCTTTCATCCTATTTTCGTTTATTTTTGTATATACGGACTTTTTGGCTCGCGTTTTCATTGGTTCGTCGATGCTTGATAGAAATTTTTCAATCGTAGGTTCGAGGTCTTACCAGATGATCACATGTCCACTTTTCGTTTATTCGAAGACGATCGATTTTCTGTAAATCAATTTAATACACGCATACCGATCGAAATTAGAAAATAAGAATTAGGTAAAGGTTAATCGAACTTAGAAGCTCGACAAATCGATTGAACGAATAGAATTCGAAAGCAATTTCCTCAACTCGCATTCATTGCTCGATGCAAAATTCAATTTTTATTCAATAATGCAAATCGTTGTTACTGTGATTGCTTAACGACGGAATTTCCGGTTAATTCTTTTTTTTACTTTGGTCATTCAAGTCTCCGGATACCTCTACAAGTCTGTGCCAAAAGCGCTACGTATACTTTCGTAGTTATATATAGATTCATACATATCAAAAGAAAGTACTATTCAAATCTGCAATCTGATAAAAAGCGTTGACATTTTGTCGCGTTCCATAAGAATCGTGGCATTAGCAACTCTCTGGAATTCTGACTTCTCGTGACGTTATAATACAACAGTCTAGAATAAAAGTCCGTCGTTCATCCTTAACAGAAATTACAATGGTCGTGATCGTAGATTATTTGGCAGTCATTTTTTTCGACACTCTCCTCGAGCAGCAAATCATATTCGTTTTTTTGCTGACACATACCACTTTTTAAGTCTGCTTTCTGTATTTTCCATGGATTTTATTATCACGAGAAATCGTGTTTATTAGAGAGAAATATTATCGAAATAGTTGAACTCTCGTTGAACTACCATTAAAAAGAGGCCACGACGGAAACTAGCAATTATTATTCGACATTCGCGGAATGTTATCGAGTTTAAACTATGTAGCATAAATCGTAACGGATTAGCATATAAAGTTCAAGGCCTATGCGCAGTAACGCAAAAACGTTGATGCAATTCTTCGATTTGAGAGATACGCAAGGGCAACTCTCTTGACACTATGACTTCCATACGTGGGTATATTACGAGATGTTGGAAATGTGAAAAGATTATTCATTATTTTTCTTCAGCTAATATTCCGTCAAGTAAAATCTTTGTATGTATGATTAAGTAGTCGCTCAACCGAATACTGGCTTCATCCAAACATCCACAACTGATACTTAACCTGGAAGATTGCCCGATCCAAACACCAACTTCATGCCCCCCGCCCCCCTGCTGTTGATTTGAAAACTCAGGCATTCAGATTTAACAACAAAGCCATTTAAGTTCCAGTTCTGATATCTTAAGATAACATTTTCAAAACTCCGATTAAATCAGGTGCATACAAAATATTTACCATCTTCAACATTAATAGCAATTTCTCGTACATCGGGATGCGGTGTTAGGTTTTGTTTTTTTTTAATTTATTTTATATACATTTTCTTATTTTTACGAACGCTACTCGAAGGTAACGTCCTGTTTTTTCACTATTCGTAACTACTAATGAAAAAAAAAACAAATGTTTATGCAATCTGAAAGAGTTTATCATTTGAGAAATTTCAATATTTGTAATTCGGTGACATATCAACGGGGAATTCTTTGGATACATAGTCGTCGTTCAATTCGTTATACTTTTGATACATTTCATGTAGACGGTCAATGTGAGCCGATAACATTTCCATTTTATTAAAGAATGTGTTCTGCGAGAAATCGAAATCCCGTGGCTCTGTGTCAAAGTCCTGACTCATTTTTATCAATGGCTCGTTATCTTCACTCCCGAAATCTTTTTCATCAACGTTCACTGAATTGTCTGCGATAGAAATTTCGTGGTCTTGTTTCTGGCTGAAGGATTGTTTTTGGATGAATAATTTTGCACTCGATTTCTACTCACCAGATTTTCGAATAGGATATTCGATCGAGCGTTTGCCCAAACGGCTCACTACCTCATCTGCTCTTGGTTTATCCGTTTGAGATTCTTCTTTATTATTGATGCATTGCGATTTAGGAAGTGCTTCGGGATTGTGAATTTTGAAGTACAATCTCACGCTCTCTCGGAAAATGTGCCTCCATCGTCGAACGATAGATTTCTCTGGTGCTTCACCAACGTAGGTGAACGTTCCATAAACGGGCGTGTATTCATCAGCACAAGTTTTTCCGTCTTCGATTCCTGAGTAACGAAGATCTAGACCTTCACCAGCTTTTATAGCGGCCAATAAAACCATCTCAGCTGTGTAGTTCTCTGGAATCTCCATGATGCAACCCATCGCCCAGTTGGTTACCAACGGTTCTACGTCGTAACCCTCGGTCGCTGTTTCGTTATCTTCCATGAAATTTAGTTCCAAGACAATATCTCGCAGAAGCCTGTATGTCTCATTCTTCAAGTCCGATGATCTGTTGCCCACGAAAACATTAACGATATCTGTGTATCGCCGATACGTGGGAGCAACCTTTTCGTCTAAATTTTCAGCGGGAGTAGTGCCATTCAATTCATGTTCAATAGCTTTCACGAAAGGAATTTCCCGTGAACCCGTTATGTTGCTAGATAGTAACTGGTTATAATGGTCCAATCGTTCTTGGCGCTCTTCGCTAAATTGTACATCATCGTCTTCTAAACTGCATGTTACGATAGTGGCTGAAATGAGACGAAACGTTAACAATCATTGATTCCTGTCGAATCACCGAGGCTTAGAACAATATTGAATTTTTCAACTTACGTGTTGGTAATGGGTCAGCCACAACGGCTCTTGTTCTGCGGTTGTTGAAATCCTCCGGTCGTTCAAGAAGTTCTACCGTGCTACACGGTCCATTTCTATTTGGACACCTGATCGAGCGTTTACCTAAACGGTTCACTCCTGTACTTGCTCTTGGTTCATCCGTTTGAGAATCTTCTTTATTATTGGTGCATTGCAATTTAGGAAGCGCTTCGGGATTGTAAATTCTAAAGTACAATCTAACGATTTCTCGAAAAATGTGCCTCCATCGTCGAACGATTGATTTCTCTGGTGCTTCACCAACGTAGGTGAACGTTCCATAAACGGGCGTGTATTCATCAGCACAAGTTTTTCCGTCTTCGATTCCTGAGTAACGAAGATCTAGACCTTCACTAGCTTTTATAGCGGCCAATAAAACCATCTCAGCTGTGTAGTTCTCTGGAATCTGCATGATGCAACTCGTCGCCCAGTTGGTTACCAACGGTTCTACGTCGTAACCCTCGGTCGCCGTTTCGTTATCTTCCATGAAATTTAGTTCCAAGACAATATCTCGCAGGAGCCTGTACGTCTCTTTCTTCAAGTCCGATGATCCGTTCCCCACAAAAACATTAACGATATCTGTGTATCGCTGATACTTGGGAGCAACGTTTTCGTCTAAATTTTCCGCGGAAGCGGTGCCGTTCAATTCATGTTCGATAGCTTTCACAAAACGAATTTCCCGTGAACCCGTTATGTTGCTAGATAGTAACTGGTTATAATGGTCCAATCGTTCTTGGCGCTCCTGGCTAAATTGTACATCATCGTCTTCTAAACTGCATGTTACGATAGTGGCTGAAATGAGACGAAACGTTAACAATCATTGATTCCTGTCGAATCACCGAGGCTTAGAACAATATTGAATTTTTCAACTTACGTGTTGGTAATGGGTCAGCCACAACGGCTCGTGTTCTGCGGTTGCTGAAATCCTCCGGTCGTTCAAGAAGTTCTACCGTGCTACACGGTCCATTTCTATTTGGACACCTGATCGAGCGTTTACCGAAACGGTTCACTCCTGTATTTGCTCTTGGTTCATCCGTTTGAGAATCTTTTTTATTACTGGTGCATTGCAATTTAGGAAGCGCTTCGGGATTGTAAATTCTAAAGTACAATCTAACGATTCCTCGAAAAATGTGCCTCCATCGTCGAACGATTGATTTCTCTGGTGCTTCACCAACGTAGGTGAACGTTCCATAAACGGGCGTGTATTCATCAGCACAAGTTTTTCCGTCTTCGATTCCTGAGTAACGAAGATCTAGACCTTCACTAGCTTTTATAGCGGCCAATAAAACCATCTCAGCTGTGTAGTTCTCTGGAATCTGCATGATGCAACTCGTCGCCCAGTTGGTTACCAACGGTTCTACGTCGTAACCCTCGGTCGCCGTTTCGTTATCTTCCATGAAATTTAGTTCTAAGACAATATCTCGCAGGAGCCTGTACGTCTCATTCCTCACGTCCGATGATCCGTTCCCCACAAAAACATTAACGATATCTGTGTATCGCTGATACGTGGGAGCAACGTTTTCGTCTAAATTTTCCGCGGAAGCGGTGCCATTCAATTCATGTTCGATAGCTTTCACAAAACGAATTTCCCGTGAACCCGTTATGTTGCTAGATAGTAACTGGTTATAATGGTCCAATCGTTCTTGGCGCTCCTGGCTAAATTGTCCATCATCGTCTTCTAAACTGCATGTTACGATAGTGGCTGAAATGAGACGAAACGTTAACAATCATTGATTCCTGTCGAATCACTGGGCGGTAGAACAAAATTGAATTTTCAACTTACATGTTGGTAGTGGGTCAGCCACGACGGCTCTTGTTCTGCGGTTGCTGAAATTCTCCGGTCGTTCAAGAAGTTCTACCGTGCTACACGGTCCATTTCTATTTGGACACCTGATCGAGCGTTTACCGAAACGGTTCACTCCTGTATTTGCTCTTGGTTCATCCGTTTGAGAATCTTCTTTATTACTGGTGCATTGCAATTTAGGAAGCGCTTCGGGATTGTAAATTCTAAAGTACAATCTAACGATTCCTCGAAAAATGTGCCTCCATCGTCGAACGATTGCTTTCTCTGGTGCTTCAC
Organism: Campoletis raptor; assembly: GCA_948107755.1. Taxonomy (NCBI): domain Eukaryota; kingdom Metazoa; phylum Arthropoda; class Insecta; order Hymenoptera; family Ichneumonidae; genus Campoletis; species Campoletis raptor. The sequence continues at coordinate 18,132,467 of OX403623.1, forward strand.
CAACGTAGGTGAACGTTCCATAAACGGGCGTGTATTCATCAGCACAAGTTTTTCCGTCTTCGATTCCTGAGTAACGAAGATCTAGACCTTCACTAGCTTTTATAGCGGCCAATAAAACCGTCTCAGCTGTGTAGTTGTGTGCAATCTGCGTGATACAACTCGTCACCCAGTTGGTTACCAACGGTTGTATGTTGTAACCCTCGGCCGCTGTTTCGTTATCTTTCATGAAATTTAGTTCCAAGACAATATCTCGCAGAAGCCTATACGTCTCATTCTTCAAGTCAGATGAACCGTTGCCCACGAAATCACTACTGATATCCATGTATCGCTGATAGGTGGAAACAACCTTTTCGTCTAAATTTTCAGCGGGAGTAGTGCCATTCAATTCATGTTCAATAGCTTTCACGAACGGAATTTCCCGTGAGCCTGTTTCGTTGCTAGATAGTAACCCGTTATAATGGTCTAACCGGTCTTGGCGCTCTTCGCTGAATTGTATATCATCGTCTTCTAATTTGCATGTTATGATAGTGGCTGAAATGAAACGGAACGATTATATCATTGATCCCCATAAAATCGGCTGACGATGGAAAAAAAAAAAATTTCCACTTACGTTTTGGTGGGTCCACGAAAACTGCTCTTCTTGTGCGACCGCTGAAATCTCCCAACAATTCTATAAGTTTTATCTCGCTACACTGTATATTTTTATTTAGATAATAATCCGCAATTTTCCGTAGCTGATTGGTCTGTTCCTCAGTAGGAGCATCTTCCAATTTTTCTCGGAGGATCGGATCTTTGGTGTATGTAATCATTACTTGTTTTAAGCCGAGCATCTTCGAGGTCCACTGCTCATCCGACACATTTACAGAACTAGTCAGAACCGATTCATTGTGTTTACGCATGTTTTCCGCCATACGAATAATTAAAAACAGGACATTCCCCGTGAACTGCTTACGTAATCTCAAAACTTCCAAATTTGTAGATTCACCCGGCACAATATCAGCCGCAAATGCGTTTTCTATTGGTGTTATTTTCTCGGAATCTTGAAGACACCTTGCTCGTTCTAGCATCATCATGAAATGTCGGGCTTGTGAAGATGTCAATGATACGTCACGACAATTCATGTCAATATCCACTGCTCCTTCAACTATTTTACCAAGGTCAACTCCCATTTCGAATGTAAGTTCACTATCGTTGACGAGCAAATCGCGATGTTCGGAATCCATCAACTCAGAAATGTTTTTTTTCATCGCTATCAAAGAATTGTGCCACTCTTCGTTCGTCCTTTTTCGTACATCATTCGTTCGACGACCGATCGCTTCCATGATCAATGCATAAACGTGTTTCCCAATATTCTTATGAACATCATTTACCATACTTTCTGAGGATTTTCCTGTAACGAGCTTTGCCAACCATGCGTCGAAATCTTGCTGCAATCCTTCAATCGATAGCATACAATTTCCTTCTGCAATATTTTCTTTCTTCGCGTTTCTAGTGTGACGATGATGTCTCATAGGCGTATCCTCCAGTTCATCAATTTCACAATTGATTACGAATTTTCCACATTTATCGACCGTCACAGTTCTAGCAATCTTGGGCTTTTCGCACTCAGGAATATCGGTCTCCTTGAGCCAACGAGCCACATTCTTGCTTATATAATTGACCATGTCCTTTGGTTCGTCGATTACGTTACCTTCATCATCGAAAATTGTAGGACATTCATCTTCGTCACTGGCCTCGGCATTTTCAGGATGTGACCTGCCATGTGTTGGGGTAGACTCTTCGCTCGAAGAACTAGAGGAACTATCTTCATCTTGTCCGGTCGTTGATCTCGCCTGTCGCGATCGATGATGTTCTAACGAATCAGAATTGGCAAGGAGGAGTTTCGCGTGCGCAATTTCTTCCTCCTGAAATGAATCTTTATCTGAATTTTCGATATTATCCACATAATCAGAGGTAAAGACAACATTGTGCCAAAGTGGCAGCGTTAAAAGATAATTGAGATCGATTTCATCATCATCATCTACCGCTCCAAAATGATTCTCATTTGACGAGGCCCTTTGCAAATTCGGATTGAATGCTGATTTTTCATTCAAAGATTTACCCCAATCAAATTTATCCTCAGAACTGATTGACTTTGAGGAACTGTCATCCCAGCGATTTCTTGGAACTGTCAACGACTCTAGCCAACGTGATAGTAAAATAGATTCCGCGTTTTTACCATCGGCCTCATCGACACTCGTAGTTGTCGTCGTTTTCATGTCACTGTTAACCTTTTTATTCTCCTGCGAGAATTCTGTGTCCGTTTTACTCTTCACAGTTGTGCTTTCGGCTTCTTCTTGTTTGGGTGACCACTTGATCGTATCCGTCAAAACAGTATTCGAATCCACCGTGGAATCGAGGCTTTCTGAATTCCGGGACCATTCTGATGCGCCGTATTGCTCATCTAGGCCGTCATGATTGCGAACTTGGTAATAATTCGCGATAAAGACAGTCCCAATCCACCCAATAAAAAGTATCAATTCGAGATACAGAATCACTTTCATTAATTGTAAACATCGATTACAGCGGTTGCTCTTTCGAATGCCAGCCGAATTGGAATCTTCTTCGGTCGTTTCATATCTCATCGAGCCCTCTTCAAGAGACGGCTGCTTGTTGACTGATTGAAAGTGAAATAAAATAAAATTAATCTTCTGACGATTGAACAAGAGCATAATTGCATACAAAGAATTTCATTCTTCCAGTAAAATTATAATTTATCACGACCAAATCATCAGAATAAAAGCGCATTATGATTCTCACCGTGATACAAATTGGCGTGCAGTTTCATGATGAACGGTCTCTGTCGGACTGAGACTGAGACCATTCGTTCTCGCTTTCGACTTTATGTTTCCCGATCTGTATTTTTACCAACCCCCCCCCCCGCTCCGACGTTATGTGGCAACAAATATTTATGGCACAAAAAAAACAGCGGAAGACTCTCCGATAAGAGCACTGACTCTGTTACTTGACTTGCGTTAAGATCCTCATTCTTGACAATGCGACCATAGTCTGGGGTCGAAGCCAATTGCAGTTCCGTACAAGGAGAGTTATATCAGTGTTCCACTGATTCACGTCAGCGCATTTTTTTCAAGGAAGCAGCTCTTTGCAATAACAATTTTCAAACATGTGGCTATTTCATATTTGTGGACGAAACATTTTTCTTCAAGAAATTATTACGTGAAGCTAAAAAAATAAGCAAGTAAAGATGACCTTGACCCATTATAATGATTGGATGACACATTTTTATAATGCTGGGAGTGTGATAATTAACGCAGAGATTTAAAAGCATAAACATTTTTCTGTCTAGCTCATATGTTTTCAGCGTTGACAACACAACTTGCATTGACCTCAAGCAACAATGTTTTATGTAAAACTGTACACACACACATAACAATCTCATAACTTTTTGCCCTCTCAATAAACCCTCAATGTTTTCTATACTCACTGTTATCAGTCATCACTGGATCAAGGTTTATCCACTATTACGCAGAACACACGAAATGCCTGATGATTTTACTATCCCCAATAGTGTTAGCGAATGATCGTAATTATCGAATACAAAATAAAAACAATGTCACTCCGATAATCTTTCTTGAACTTTTCACCGACACATATCTGTTAGAGACGCAGAAATTATTTCTCGTTGTTAGAAACAACTTTTCCAAGTGTCTTTGATAATTATAAGAATCTTCCCATTACAAAAAGTAATAACAAATTTTATTTAAAAATTTCAACGTCAAAAGTTATTGGAATCATAGACCACTGACTAACGAATCATCGTGCGTGTTATAAGCGTACAATTGACAAATTTCAAACATGGAATATACCGCAACAGCCGTCAACATATTCTATAACGTTTGATATCTCTACTGTGATAATGTTCGTCGTAGGCTAAACCCTCAGACAATCCTAGTCAGTTTCAATACCAACAAGACGGGGTGAAGTAGTTGATTATTTTGATAAAAAGTGATTTGTTTTCGATGGAACAATAACCCAAACTTTTGTATATCCGATAAGCATTATTTCATAATCACCTTCTTTTGCTAGTGGATAAAGGTCTTATCCGACTGTGTGAGGACTTATCTCAGGCGAGAATTCGGAATTTCTTTAGAACAAAAAAAAATTAACTAGAAAGAGGAGAACTACTTGGTTTTTCCGTTTTCAATATAGTTTTCGTACATTTGTTCGCAGTGAAATAGCTGATGATTTTTTTTTTTTCTCACGATCTTGATAAACACGAGCGTGTTATTTCAACGAAAGAAAAGACAACAGCGACCTATCGATTTCAAGGCTCAAGCATCACTTGGATATGCTGGTCCAGTCTTTGGTTCGATAGTGATTAGAATTCGACGGAATCACGCCAACTTCCGATAAACATTGATCCAACTTCTCTGCAAGATTTTTTCATGCAATAATATTCCCAAAGCCAGGACAATTTTTTATAGATTTTATATTATTGACGTATTTTTCGACTTATTTAATTCAGTAATTGATTTTTACTCGTTGTGAAATATTAGATGACATTAATGATCATCATTTCGTTACTGTTGTGAAGAGTACATTTTTTTTATTTCGAAATAAAGCTACAATATATCATAACTTCCTCTTTTTAAGTCTTATCGACATCAAAACAATGAGTTTTAATTAAAATATGTTTTCTTTTATTGTGTCGATGGTTCGGACTGTTTAGCAAATATCAAAAATAACATTAACACTGTTCAGGAAATTAATTACCATGAGAGCAGTGTTGATTTTGTGGAGAATAATGTTTTATTGGTTGTTATCAACATCCGCATGCTTCGTTTTCATCAGTTAATGAACACATTTTTCATCAGTTAATGAACACTGCATGATGAATTATTTCAGGCGAGAATTTCGAAATCCTTCTGACAAAAAAATGAACTGGAAAAAGCATGAACCCTTCCTCGTGCACAAAACTCCATTAAATTATTCTCAAACACGCATCCCACTGGAGTTCTCCCTTCTTAATACAATTTTTGCATATGTGTTTACAATGAAATAGCTGTAGTTATATTCGTAATCTTAACAAACACGAACGTGTTATTTTGTAGAAAAAAAAGACAACACGCGACTTGTCAATTTCAAGGCACAAATCTCACGTGGATATTCTTATTGAGTTTTCGCTTTAATCGTGACTTGAATTCAACGAAATCACGCTAACTTTCAATAAACATTGATCGAACTTTCTTGCAACGCTGTTTTCATACCACAAAGCTTTCTGTTTAAAGCACGATGAAATTTTATATGTTTTAAGCATATATTTACTGATATATTACCGTAAAATAATAGATTTGTTTTAGTTTCTGTGAAATATCACGTAACATCTGCGATCAATAATCAGTGTCTGTTTTGAAGGGTTAATTTTTTATTTGACAACAGTTCTACAACATTATAACTTTTTTGCATCAATTTTCTTGGGTATTACAGAAAAAATTCAAAGTCAAAAATATTTTCTTTCTTCTCATTGATCATTCGCTCTGTTTCGTAAGTAGCAAAAAGAAAAATAATGCTCTCAAGGAAATTAAGTACAACGAAAGGCAGTGTTGATTTTCAGGAGAGTATTTTTTATTTCCGTATGTGATTGAATGTGAAATAAAAATATTATACATCTTTCGACACACTTCGTTCCAACGAATCGTGACATTTTGAATATACAAACTTAGCTAACAAAGGCTCAGATAGTCACCAACACGCTCATGCTTCTTTTTCTACTAAGGGAAACATCTGAAGATCCAAAAGACAAGTTCCGCAGCGTCCTAACGAAGCAAATGTCATTAATTTAGCCCACTAGCTCGCAGAATGTTTCATCATTCATTCTTCATCGAAAGTTAAAATTTTTCATATAAAACAAGTGGCAGAATGGCATTTGCAAATTCTTAATATAAAAGTTTGTGATTGTTGGATCATTTTTGCCAACCAAGTCCTCTCATCTTTTCACGCCTCTAAATCACGTGACGCTTTATCTAATTTTTTGCACAATTGTCTATCTGGTCGAATTGTCTATCTTATCGAAATTCACTTTCGATTTCGGCCACGAATGCACTCAGGAATATTTTTCGAAAAAATCCAATCGAATAAATTTATTTTTACGTATCTATTGTTATGTGACGTGATTTAGAGAGGAGATGCGAATCACGGTTGATGAAAGTACAGATATAATTTTTAAACTGCAAAATATACTCGAGGATTAGTTTTAGAACATTCGTGTTGTTGACATTGACCTCGGACGTAAGACATGTCATCTGAAAAATCTGTAAAAAAGTCTTTTTAAATCCGGACTCTGTCTCTCGTTGGTTGCTCGCTTGCGCTCGATGAAACTGATCCGTTTCACGAACCCGAAGAACTCTCCGCGGAACGTTTCACCATTGGTGCTGGAGTTTTGGTCTCTTCGCTCGAGGAACTCTCAGCGGAACGTTTCACCATTGGTGCTGGAGTTTTGGTCTCTTCGCTCGAGGAACTCTCAGCGGAACGTTTTGCCATTGGTGCTGAAGTTTTGGCCTCTTCGCTTGACGAGCTATCCGCGGAACGCCTCTTCTTCCATCCCAGGTTATGTGTTTCTTTGCTCGACAATTCAAACGATTGCTCTTCGCGGTCAACATCCGTACTTGCCTGATGTGATGAAAGAAACTCTCCAGATCCCAAAGCTTCAGAATCAAATTCAAAATTTGATATTCTTGCGTCCCGAAAAGGATTTATGTCTCTAAGAATTTCCATGTATTCGGGTTCCTTCCAGATGTCAGAATCATCAATATAATCGTCATTGTTTATGTCCATTGAATCGAAATGTTTAGTCGATGGTAATGACGTATCTGGATCTGGAATTAATGAAATAAGCGATGGTTTGTTGTTTTTGTTAATGAAGTGTGGTTCTGACATTGATGAATCCATGTCCACGTTATCAGGGTTGATTGAATTCTTAATTGTCGTCGTTTCAGCCTCTCTCACAATATTTTTTTCCTCCTTTGCTGACTCCGTGAGTGGTTCACTCTTCATGGTAGTAGTTTTCGTAACATCTTGTTGAATCGAACTTATGATCGTGGTCGAAGGAACTGAATTCATATTCATCATCAAATTCAGACTATTGTTATCCCGCGATGAATTCGATCCACCATACTTTTCTGAGCAGTTGTGTTCGTCAAATACAATATAATTGGAGAGAAATATAGATCCTATCCACCCAAAGAAAAGCACCAATTCAAGGTACAGAATGACTTTCATGAACTGAAAACATTGACTGTAGTGGCTGCTGTTTCGTTTACGATTGGAGTGGAAACTGCCGTTCATTACCTCATATCTGATGGAACCGTCTTCAAGCGAAGACAATTTGTCTGATGGAAAAAAAAACTCTTTGAAATTTTATTTTTAATATTATAGTGAAAAGGCAGCTCTTTTGGGATGACAATTTGCCGGTTATTTTGCTTTAGAAATTAGCTCATTTTTCTCTTATTAATAAATTTTTATCATTTAAAAATGAATTATTATAAAATTAGATAGTTACCTTGATACTCATTAGCATGCAGCTTCATGATGAACAATCTTTAACCGACTGCGGTCACTTGGTCCAGTACTTGGCCTTTTATTTACCGATTTGCAAATTGACCTCAACCTTTTCCCGAGTTTTATAAAGAAAATGTATCGCTATTAAAAGATGAACTTATGATAAGAACGGTTCTTAGGATTCTCATCTCAAAGAAAATATTCCATTTTCACTGGAACTTATCGCTTCTATTCTATTGAAATATTTTTTTCTCTGTCTGTCAAAAAATTAGAGCTCCATTTTAAAAACATATTCGTGTATCTCAAATGATTAAAAAAACACCTTGATTCGAAAAGTGGTTTATTGTTGATTTTAATCGAATATTTTTCTTCAGTGATAATTCTCTTTTTAATTTCGTTGTTCCTTTTCACTTACTATTTATTGAAACGGAAAATTTATTGAGGATTTACCCAAATAACCACACAGAAAACATAACCGGAATAATTTTTGTAAATTTTGTGTTAAAGTTACAAGTTTATGTGAAGTTTGCTGGACACATACTCATAAGATTTGTTGCAGTCACGATACATTGATATATGATTCCAAGAAATATTGATACGTAATGACAATTACTAATAATAGTCACAACTATTCGATCTCTCGATGAACTGTACACTTGCTGTTATCAGTCATCGACGACAGTTTATCTATTACGCTAAACAGATGGGCATACTTTTCCATTTTTTATACCAAAGTGAGCAGACCTTAGCGATTGTGAGTCAAATGTTCTTCATTTGATTCTCTTTTATTATATGACGAAAAGATCTACGAGAATTTTTCATCTTCCCTGCACCAGGTTGCGATCCAAAGGTTTTTGTTTTCAATGAAAAAAGTTTTTCCAAGTTGTCACGGAGATAAAAATGATCATACTTTTCTGACTGAGAGTAATATCCGGTTTTATTTTTGCTTCGTTCGTTCAAACCCATCAAACAAACTCATGGTTGTAAACCGTCGGTTGTCGAATCATCGCAGGTGTGATAAGCGAGCAGGTGTTCGATCTCAAACAGGGAATATGTTGGCTCACCCGATGACATATCTCACGATTTTTCGTATCTTTATTCTGATAATGACAATCGTAGCCAAATCAGCCAAACAATTGTGGTCAGTATCGATACGAAGAAAACAGAATGAAGTCGACGATTGTTCATCTAAAAATTTGTCTGTTCTTGGCATGGCTTCACAGTAGCTCAAACTTGGAAATATCCGGTAACGCTTATGTCAAACTTTCAAATTTTTCTCGGGGATAATTAATTGATAATGACTCCAATGCGATTCATTATAAACTAAAAATCTTAAAGATTCATTGAAATATCGAGGATACAGTGTCACGCGTTCATTTAGTTCACTTCGTCTGGAAACACGTGAAATAATATGGTGTCAACGTTCATAAAAATACTTTAAATTTCACAAAAAGCAAAAAAATTAATTTAATGTTTTTATTAATTCGTTAATTCGTTTAATAATACAAGTGTTGTAAACATTCAAAAATATGAACTTTACATTCTTTCCAGCTTCATCCGCAACTTTCCCAATTGAAGGAATCGATATATACGGTAACGTCGAGTGGCCCTGTTATGAAAATGAAACTTGCACGACTCCTCAAAGTTTCTGCGGTGATTATTTGAAGTGCCAATGTCCAGTGGGTTACGTATTTAATGCTGCAATGACCGCCTGTTTAGAAGGTATAATATTTCCCAAGAGGATTTTAACGAAGTAAAATTTTAAAATCATACAAATTCGATTGAAACATTATTTCTAATAATTTTGGAAAAAAGCTCTGAAAAAGTTATCCTCGAATTAATTCAAAATAAAATTGTTTGTGGTTTACAGAATTTCTTGCTAAAATATTAATGGACATTCATTGGAGTTTTTTTTAATGAATCGTATTCCAATCAATTCGTCATTATCTTCAGAATTTTTATCTCGAAGCTTATATTGAGAATGTCGGTCATGTTACCTTGAGCTATAATTTTTTTTTGCTTCGGTTACGAAATTCAGAAACTCATTTTACGAAGTAAAATGTCGCAATTTTCGTCGTAACGTCTATAATAATGTTTATAATGGTCCTTTTTATGGAATATTCGTTATATATTTTAAAGTTGCAACGGCATACGATGACGAGTGTGTAGAAACGTCGCAATGTCTCGCGTATTTGTCTATCGGTGGCAAATGCATGGATAAAGTTTGCAAGTGTGACACTGGATATCACTATCTGCATGGTCGATGTTACAAATCTTCGGGTGAGAGTCAAACTACCGTATGGTTATGATAACAAATAAAAATGGAATAACTTTAAAATCAATCGATTTTTCGATCCAAGCTTGACACATAACATTCTTTGTTCGCAGGATTTGGAGAAACGTGTCAAGGAGATGACGATTGTCACGTTAATGGGGACTCCGAGGCTCTTTCATGCATCGGTGGGATCTGTGGTTGCAGCAACGGTTTCTATCAACGCGAATATCGCACGTGTAGACGCAAAGCTAACGGTAAAGATAAGAAAATTATTTTATCATTGATCTAAGACGCAGGAAGACATTTCGTAAATAACTGATGAAAAAAACATCTCAATTTGGCTTCATTTCATGACATTTTTTGGCATTAATCATCTGCAATAATCAATTCAATTATTAAATTCGAAAAAATTTTATCACCAAAATCAGAGAGCTGTGAAAAATGACAAGGTCCCTCTTCATGTGTTTTCATGAACATTTTGCAGCGATCGGTGCTGAGTGCACCATAGACTTGGACTGCAGATTTGACAAAAATGCGACCTGCGACCAGACTCTGGGTTGCCTTCCCCCATCGGTAAGTAAAGCAAACAACGTTGAGGATGAAATGAGCAATGATGTACTTTGGAAGCCACGGATACCACGACATTTGGGTTCAAAATTATTTGCCGACGTGGACTGCACTAGGAACCAGAACTGTGCAAAATATGGACCAGCTTTGTGCACCGTAACAGGTCGATGCATTTGCGATCGTGGTTTTGCTTTTGACGCGGATAAAAAAAAATGCATACCAGGTATGAATCTTCGAAAGAATTACCAACTAACGACCAACATATTGAGAACCAAAATGTTTTATCGAGTTGACAGGATCGCATTTTCGGAGAATTTCTTAATATCTTTGTCTTAAAATATTCGAAAAAAACCCCGTCCCGAAACTGTCATATTGAAGTATAAAAGAATGTGACAGAGTTCGCGCTGGTTGTTCTTTTCAATACTTGGTGTCGAGCCGCTATCGCAATTCTCGATGATAATAGGTCTACAGAAAATGATGTGATGTAACTCAATTTTTACTAATACTTTTTTAAAGAGCTCGGAGAAAAATGCGACAAAAACACTATCGCCACAATTGCGAACTCAAAATGTCGGGACGGTCGTTGGAGTTGCGTAGGAGCTAGAGTCGCTTCCGCAAACAATCGAATGTGTCGCAAAGGTAAGCTCGACCCTACCTCAACAATAATTCTCTGATGTGATTTTTTTTTCTAATCTTTGTTTCTCCTCGACTGAACTTTCATGATCGTAAGGATTCAGGATAAAAAAGTTTTCGTCAATTTTTCCCTTTTTTCTTCGTAGCTTGAAACTTCATTCCTATCGAACGAAAGGGAATAGAAATCACATTGGCACACTCTTTTAATTGATTTTTTTTTAATTCTTTATTTTGTAATGTTTTAATAGTTACGACAAAGTTCAATACTAATTGCCAATATCACGAGCAATGCTACGCGTTTGGGCCAGATTCCCTCTGTCTTGATAAACGATGTGTTTGTAACGAAAAATCTCACTACGTCGAGGAAGAAATGTTTTGTTGGATAAACCGAGGATTTGGTGAAAGCTGCAGGACGAATAAGGACTGTTACGTACCAAATTTTCGTTCCAAATTGATTTGCAACAACGATTACACGTGCGACTGTCCTACTGGCACTCATTTAAATTGGGCTGGAACAGGTTGCTCTGATGATGTTCCTGTTCTCGGAGGTCTTTGCTCAGCTGACATAGACTGCAAGACCTTGAATAATGCCCACTGCCAAGAAGAAAAATGTTCATGTGCTGACACTCATTTTGAAGCATTCGGTGTATGCGTTGCAGGTAAACATTTTCAGGTCGTTTATTTATTTGCTGAAATAATAATTTAAGCTTACTCCAAAAGTTTTGCTACGTTTTTATCGCCACTTGTCAAAATTTCATACATCGCTCAAGATCTTTCGTTGGGGGCTCAATTTTTTTATTGAGTTTCGGAATTCGTTGTTATTTTACAACTTCTTAAAAATTGAGATCTGCAGCAACGAATCAATTCCTTAATCCTTCGTTCGGTATCCAATAAATAATTCAAAAAAGCCAGATTTCTAAGTTCAAATTCTAAAAAGAGATTGAACAAGTGTTTTTTTTTTTCGAGATTTCTTACGCAACGTTCTGTCTCAAAAAAATTATTGATGTTTTCATCACTTTTGAATCGGAATATTAAATCATAAATCTTGAACAGGTATCAAAGCATCGTGTAATACCGACCGCGATTGCTATACGCAAAATTCAACGTGCGACTCGCAGATCTGCACTTGTACAGACGGCTCTGTTTCACCATCTCCTGACCTTTGCGTTCCTGGTAAGAATAACCATGCCATAATTATCATTTAATCATACAGGAGGAAGGTAAACGGTATAAAAAAACTTGAATTTTTCGGAATTTTTACTATGCGGGATAAAAATTTTCATGCCATTGAAATAAAGTTTTTTATACAAATTCAAATTTTATTTTCTTCTCGTAAAAATTTGTATTTTGGCAGTTTCTAAGTTCGATGAAGAATGTCAGTACGATGTCCAATGCTCAGCGACTGTAACGGACTCACGATGTATCAAACCGGAAATATCCGAGCCCTTTGTATCGACGACTATTAGGCCGTCTTCCTCAAATGGCACATGCAACTGTGATGCAGGTCATCATAAAAAATACGAAAAGTGTCATGTTACAAGAGGTGATTCATTGAAATAATTTGATTACTCACTCTATCAAGAAAACTTGTGTGGCTCGCTGCGCAAGCTTTCGTGTCGTAATCCGTGACGTCTCTCCTTGTTCCAGTTCTCGATGAAACGTGCCATTCAAGGGGCGAATGTTACGTCACATCCGACCCCGATTCCGTACAATGTCTAAGGGGCGTTTGCACCTGTGATTTCGATGCAAAACGTATTAATGCTACTTTCTGCCAACCCGGTAATTAACTCATTTCCGTAACACGCGCGATTCAAACTTTATTTCGAATAAAATTGATTTACATTTTATTCAACGATACTTTCCCATAAAATGCACTTCAAAAAAACGTGCTTGCTAATTGGGAAATTGAATAATCCAATTTCGTCATACTGTTTATTCGTCTGAATTAATTTTTATTTTTTTATTTTCCACAGATGCATCCACGACGATTGTAATCTCGATTTTATTAATTCCGTCGATGCTTTTCGTAACATTATTTGTTTAATTAATTATAAAATATTAATTTTATAAGTGTTAAACGCGACCCGTTAAATGATAAAGAAAAAAAACTTAATAATAAACGAGATTACTGAATCGAGCGATTAGGCCAAAACTGATCGCACGATCGTGGCGCAGACAAATCGTTGAAGCGATAAACCGAGTTATTTCGAAGTTTTGTATTAAGGCAGATTTAGTACGTAGGGCTCCGCCTACCCTCGATAAATCACAGAGTTCTGTACATATATATAAAGGTAAACGTATATTTACGGTTTTCTTTTTGTGCCTCTTGCGATTTAATGCGATATATAATGACGCGAAAAATCGATACGTGACGATGTATTTTCGAGGTTCGTGATGACGACACACAACGACTCCCACAATCTCATTCGAATTTCATGAGATTTTATTTCGATTTCTGTAACTCGATTCGTCCAAACATATATTATTATTGTTTTTTTTTTGTTTTTTTGTTTTTTTTTTTACAAAAGTATACACCAGCCTATTGGTTCGTAACATTTAAAAAACTGCTTGTTGAAATGGCCAATTACTTCAACCGCTCGTTATTTTGAGCTGACGACAAATTATGTTACATTTAAACTAATTCTTTCTTTCGTACAAAATTTTTTTCTCCAAGGTTTTCTTTTACTACTAAATCATCGATTACATAATAACAACTAATTGTTTTTATTACAATTTTTTTAGTCTCCTAGTTACTTCGGTCTTCAACCGAAGGACAACGACTATCGAATATATTTTGTGGGTACGAAAAACTTTTGCATGTATAAACATTCGTGTTATCACGGTGAAGAAATCAAGCACTTAAGAAAACGTAAACGACCACAAATTGTAAAACTATACAGTTGAAAAAAAAGGAGTGATAAGCAATTATACATTAATTACCATATGATAACGAAATTGAGTATTTAAGAAAATGTTAACGACTTGAAATCGTATTACGATACAAATAAAGTGATAAGTCAAAAAATAATTTTGCTAATTAATTTTTTAGAGGAGACATGATTTTTTTTTAGTCTCAAATGTTTTCTCGTTTTGCAACAACGATGTTAGAAATTTTGTATTAAAATAAAATCATTTGCTATGACAACCCATGAAAATAAATCATCGGTCCGATTTTATATGAAGTACAGATCGAAGATCGAATGAGTTGACTTTTCAAAATCTATTCGTACAAATGTCAGGGAAAAAGAAAAAATATTATGGAATCAAAGCGAAAGGGCATAACGTGGTTTGGCCTAAGGATAGTTTAAGGGCGGGAAAAGTTGGACACAAGGCAGGAAAGGCAAGGGGGGTTAAAAACGCGATAAGACTAGTGAGATTCTTGGCACGCGATGCTTATACAGTCGACGGGTCTGAGCGTAAGAACGTTTCTACTGCTTGCCTGGAGGAGGATATATTTCTTGTCGAGGACTCTCACAGGTCTCTAGCGGTTTCCACGGCATATCCTTATCACAGTGACGTCGTTGAGACATATGAGGCTTTTGTGTATAAAATCGTGAAATGACGTCATCGTCGTCCAACGTGGAAAAGAAAAAGAAGGATAAGAAGAGGTCAAGGCGTCTTGAATTTCTTACAGAAAACATTTCAACTGGTATACTACGGATCGGTAAAGTTTTCAACTATATAGACTATCGATCTCCTCCGACTCGATGTTTCAACTCGAAGCGAAAGCCCTTTATTTATTCTTTCTTTAGTTTTATTTACTAAGAGAAACTAGAGTCCTTAATTTAAAGATTGTTTGAGTTTTCAAACCTTTGCGTATTTGCAAAAAATCGTTTAAAAAAAATTGGACTTCGACAAAGACTGGTTTTTTTTTGGAAACTTGAAAAAAAAAAAAACCATTTGCTTTGTTTTTTTATGAAATTTTCCACTTCCATTAAAAACATTGTGTCTTTATAGATAAAAAAATAAGTTGTTTCAGTGAACACATTTTTTCAGTATTGAAAAAAAAAACGTACTCGAATCGTCCCTATTTTTGGCTCCTCCAGGTAAGTCCTTGAAACGACATTTTTTGTTTTGGTGATTTTGAGACAAAATGTAATATCACAAAATCCTTACAATTTCCTAGAGGAACCTCGATGAGCGGATGCGCGCCAAGCTGAAGTCGTAAATTCCGCTCGTAAACGATTAGACTTCGTATTCGTGACGGAGGGTAGAATGTCACGTGACAATAAATAGGAAGTGATTCTTTATGTTTTGCCCTGCAGAATAAATTGAAGAGATCGGTAGCGAATATTACAAAATGGGTGTGGAAAAATGTATTGTGTCCGTGACAAGTAAAATAATAGAAATGATAACGATTGATCAGAATTAATCCAAAGCCATTAAATAATAAAAGGTAGTAACGAGAACAGTAAACGACGTGGTCATAGAACGTCGTAGACGTAAATACTTGAGTTTTTTTTTTCGTTTACAAATTCGTGATAATGCTGGAAAGAATAATCAGCTGGGTCAAGGATCTACTGATTGTAAAAGCGGTGAATTTCACACTAACAAGTCCTGAAGATTAATTAATAAAAATTTCACTGCAACTTCGTATATATGTGTGTCAAGGATTTTAGCACAAATATTACGAGAATTCCTTCGTTATATGTTCGCAATTCAACGGTGACTAATTCTCAAGAAAAAAAAAGAAACTTTCATCGCTTTAGACAAAAGCAAATATTTGAAATTTCTTAATATCTCGTCACAAGTATTTATAACACCCTTGAAAACCAGAAATTCTCAATTCCGTAGAATATTGAGATCGATCTACAGAGGTAAGGTTCATATAATCTGTATGCTGCGTATACAGGACTTGATAGTATACACGAACAAGGCAAACTCAATTAATCCTTGTAATTGCACCTGGCCAGTAAGTAGATTTTCTGGTACGATGTTATACCTCGAGGAGGGAGAGTCGATCATGCGGACAGTGCATAAGGGTGGAATCACGTGATGTCGTCTATCAAAGTCTCTTGTGGTGTGGACTCGTGCAATCAGATTACGGTGGGGGCTCGAAAATTGAATTAATATGTGTTGTTATAATATGGAATTATTTCCTTTCCCACAATCCTGCAACCATTGAAAACGGAAAAAGCGAAATAATAATCGTTACAATGGTGTTACATTTGATAAGATAACTTTTTGACCACTTGCTGGGGGATATGTCTTAGGTTTTTTGGTTTAAGGTGCGAGCCCATTAAGATTATCGATTATGGTTATAAAAAGAAAGAAGTTTTTAGCCACAGACTTCATTGGATATGAGCGCCATTCATTTTCCTAACCTGTCAATCAATTCGGCCTTCCATTTCTTTACTTATTACAAACGCGCTAGTGATCAACGTAATTTTTATAGGTAGGTCTTGTTCGTGTGTATTAGTGGCTGGGAAGAATGCGAAAGGTCGCACGCTAACTCGATAGATAGCCGATAAAGTTCTGAAGCAACTTCCCTAGGCTTGCTTCAAGCTCTGAAAATGGGTCAGCCACTTGTCTCAACGCTGGAGGGCAATAAAACATCTATATAGACAGAAAGAAAGAGAGAGAAAGCGAGAGAGAGAGAGAGAGAGAGGAGGGGAAAAGATAAAAAGATAAGAAAAGGGATAAGGAAAACGAGAAGGATGAACTTTGCCAGGGAAAACGATCACTCGTTTCTATCCTCGTTCACGAAGGAACGTGAACAGACGAGGAGGATGAATAATCTTATAAACGCTTTATCCTCTCGTCAACATGTTATTACATAGCAACCAATTGATCTTCCTTACAAACCGTTGTCTGAACTTATTAGCATAGATCGTTGGCACTCATTAACAAAACAAAATGATTCCTTTTAGCGGTAAACATTGGTCGAGTCTTGGATCATTATTTCATTCGAATTCAAATGGAATAGTTAACCACTGTGATATATACGAATATAGTCGTGTATTTTGTCAACTTTAAATAAGAACAAATATATCAATTGAAAAATATTAAATGCTATTTTTTTTTGTTTTTTCTTAATGTATTACAAGTGTAACTTGATTGAACTAGAGCACCTTGAAAATTCCTTGTTCTGTTTCTTTTCTCTCTCGATTTCGGTCTCTTTTACTCATAAATACATGCACACGGACACATATGAACACAAACATACGAAAATGAGGACTATTCGATGTAGAGCAGTAGCGTTAACAAAACGGTGACCGCAGTAAGTACAGTTTTATCTCGATATAGGTATCGCGGTGATTTTTACTCATAAGAGCTTTCATATTGCATCGCGTGTCCAAATGTTGCACACACCATTGTATGTTTTTACGTTATTTAGCACCGCGTACACCGGTCGAGGCCAAGGTCGTAACATTACATATATATAACATACAAAAGAGTCGCAGCAGCTCGCACAAAAAAAAGTCCAGGCTATTATTACACGCGTTCACATCGTCTTCTTGTATATACATATATATTGCTCGATCCTTCTTGTTCGGTAGCAATTTTTTTTTCTCCACAAATTCGCGTGCACCTCCAGCATATGGAGAATCGGAGAAATTCCACATTAATCCATTACACAGAATTACATATTTTCTTCCAAGTCGTAAAATGTCCTGATGTGTTGGTACGCCATCGTTTCAAGACTAAATGAAAATAAACGAGGCAATTTTCGATCGTTATCTCGCAGTTTCGATAGATCAGAGCCTTGATTGTCCTGGAGCTTTTCCTGATCATTCGCACAAAGAACAAATAAAGAAACAAGCCGCTTTTGCGCAAACACGCACGTCACCATATTTTTCGTAATTTCTGTTTTTTTTTTTTTTTTTTTTTTCGTAATTTCTCTCTCCTCATTTATATTTCTTTCCCGAACGTTATTTCGGTCTTTTGTACTGAATACGAGTTAAGCAAATTAGGAGCCATTTTTTTTCGTCCCAACAAGTTCCGCGTGCTGCTGTCGAGATCTTTGTAGTTATTGTCGCTCGAATGAGGCTTTTTATTATAGTCGTTATTTTATTTTTTGTTCGCGGAAAAGCAGCTGGTTAGTCTGATCGTTAGCGAAGAATTCTTCCGCTATAAAGTAAAGAATTTCACCTTTCTAAGCTCCCTCGAAAATTTCGAATGAATTTTTAGCATGCTAGCCGGCTGTACTTTTCAACGGCGTCGATTCGACGTCACGTGCTGATTTTGTATACATATACACCGTACCATTCATTGGCGTATTCAGAAATCTGCGTATGTGTATGTATCGATATTCCATTGTAGAAAATATACAAGTGTATGAATATCCAAGAATATAATACATCCGAGATTTGAAAATACGTGTAATATATTGCGTGTGCTTTCAATTAACGCCATTGATCGTCAACCGCCATCTTTTCCGCGCTTTGCTCCTACACGTGGTACTTCCGCTAAAAATAAAATATATGGTGGTTGAAATGTCCTCGTATTCGACGACAAAATTACGAGCATCAATCAAATACTTCCGAATGGTTTGATTGATGCTATCGTTTTATTTCATCGTGAAACCTCATTTTTAGTAAATAAATTGCTTCCTCGATTCCTGTTGCCTTGCTTGTGCCTCTTTAGTGAGTGGTCTTTTTTTTCGTTCAAAAAATATTTTGCCATTATAATAGTTACTCTTGTTTATAGATATTTTTATGTTTGTTGGGTCAGTAGGCAGAGTGCAGCGTTTCACGACAAAATATTCTAATCCCGACGTGCCGAGTGCAGAATTTGAAATTGACTGCAAATCAAAAATGCAATTGCATTTTTATCAAAATTAGAAGTAGATCAAACGAATTTTCAGTTTTTCTTATAATAAAAACAAGATTTCTCGTCTACGAACAGTCAGCACCAGTCCCTTTTTCAACTGCTGACATCTTGCGAAATACTCTGCAAGTAACGTGTTATGAAATCGATATTAACCAAGTCGCGACTAGAAAACGTGTTTCTGGTGATACAAAATTTCGTTCTAACCAACAGTGACTTATTTTCCACAAAGGTTTGCCGACCAAGCTTTCTTTCGATGGCGACGAAAAAGTTCTTTGCTATCGCAATAGATGGGTGTACGTACTGAATCCGGCAGCGCGAAAAGTTCCTATGACAAAAACAAAAAAGTCCAGATTGAATTTCTACACGGAATGGAGTGATCTGTAAAAATGAATGACCGAATATTGAATAACGACTAAAAACAAAGAAAAATACACAAATGACAACTGTAAAGTAGTCGTTTTACCACGTGTTCCATTCTAAAATAATGGATTCAATGTATTCATTACCGTTTGATTCATTACAAATGCTCGTGTACATTTTAAAACAAATAATTTACATTTTTCTACTGTATATTTACTTTCAGTTCATTTTTTTCTTTAACATCCTAACATCGTGAATCATAATTATTTCGATATACTGGACGTTTTAATTCTGATTCATTTTCTTTACCAAAAGTTTGAATGCCAAGACATTGAACTTTGCTGAAAAATTTCGAGAAATGGTGGGATCTGCTTTTAGTAGCGAGTAGCATTCTAAATAAAATAAAATATATGTCCGAATGTCCATCGATAAATAGACAAAAAAAGGCGAATCAGCTGACTGTATCCTGAAGTAACAAGTTGCTGGGCCAGGGGTCCATGATGAGTAGTTACGTCGCGTATGAACGCAGACGACTTGGAGTCCTGCCAAACAGTTTCACAGCCCGATAGCGTGTTCTGAGAGAACGTTCTCTATAGCGTGCTTCTCATTTACACTTTACTCTGCATATATCGAATTACGGCAAGGCACTCAACTCTAATTATCGCTCGAACATAAAAGCAGAAGAAGAGAAAAAGTGTGGAGAGTGAGCAAGGGAGAGAGAGAGAGGGAAAAGAGGGAAATGAAGGGTTGAAATATGAATCTGAGTTCTAAAGAAATATTCTTCACCACACTGGATAGAAGGGAGAGCAACAGTTGCTTGAAATGTGAAGAAGAAAGAATCGGGATTGACGATAAAAAAAAATCGCCCAATTAATTGATATCGGAAAATCGGTGAAACCTTTACAAATATATATTTTTTATTTCTTCAGAGTTCATTCAGGGCAGATTCTACAGTCGTATACATATATATATATATATTTATATAGTAACATGCTTAACTATGACCAGTATATATTTTTCGAGCACCTCATTAAGGTTTTGTCAACGTTCGTAAACATAAAACTGGGAGCCGTTGATTACAAGTTTCAATCTGCTCGTTCCAGCGGTCTCTCAGATTCAATGACTTCGGTAGAATAAGCCGACTTGGTCCATGGATATGACAGCCTTTGTGCTCCAAACAACTCAGAATGCTTTCAATGACTGATATGGCCTTATTTTCCTCTATTATACGCATGGACTATTGAAATAAGGCTGTGTCGTTGATCCTTCTCATACGACAAAGTTATTTTAATAGACGATGGAAACAATGGAACCAATAACAATAAAAATAAACATACTTTTCATGTGTATTACTATAAAATATGAGTAGAAAATTTGAGAAAAAAAAGGTCGCATGCTTTTAAATTTATTCCTTTTCTCAAAACGCTCTCCGAAAACAGAATCCTAATCAATGATTTCGAAGCTCTTGAACTCACACATAGAAACAGTCTACCTCAACAGAATGATACTCGAATAAACGCTAATTGAGTGATAATTAACAGTAGTTTTCGCACACTTAGGCTAATACAATAATAAGCCAAATGTGAATATAATTGTATTCGTTCATGAATTTTAACAGCGTTTACGCTTGGAAAGCCCTTCCATAATTCCAATTATCTCTGGTTGATCAATTTGCACCATGTTTGTGGTTTGTCTCACTGGATTACGTCGATCACAGCAACCCTACTGCGTACAAAGTTATGTAGACAGAGGCCTTAGCGATAACTGAGAGGAGCCCTCGGTTAAGCAACAACCGTAATTACGGTGCAAGAGCCAACGAGAGACAGATGAGTAAGGGAGAGAAACAGAGATAGAGCAGAAGTGACATCCTTACTGGCAATTTGTACGTTCTGGACGACGTAGGTGTGTATGGATGGGATGGTCGAGTGCTGGCAAACTAAAGGACAAGGACTTTGACCACATCACTTAGGGTGTTAAAGCTTGTGGTTCAAAGCTTTCTGTTTACTATCAATCGATATCATGCAACCATATCGTGGCAATTCTGGTCGAATTTGGGACAAAATATAGAATGGACACTGAGAGATAAAGTTTCGTGTTGGCCCAGCAAGGGTGTGCGTGGAGGGTGCTATACCTACGGATTTCCAGGGAAGCCGACGCCAGTATCGACCAGACGAACGAGCGTATGGTACCCGACTTTTATATATATATAAAGGGCGTACGGTGATTCTCAGGATTACTTAATTTACTGCCGACCATGTCTTTCCCACTGCCCTGCATCTCTAAATCACTCTTAATCACTTTATTTCTTTTGTAATTATTCGCTCACGTACAGAAAAAGACGAACAGAAACTACGAGCGATAGAACAAAGACAAGAAGTGCAAGATAATTCTAATCAGGAGGCTCTTTTGTTAACGGGATTATTGTAAAGAAAACATTCCCCATTACAATGTCGTTTGTACCCTTGAATTTCAGGAGTAACTTTCATTAGCAAATTGTGATTCAGTCACTTCTATGAATGTCAGTCGACTATTGTGTTTGATTGCCATTAATAAATTGTGTTAATAATTTTAAAGTCGTTACTCATACGATGGAATCGTTGTCGCATAAAAGGAGAAAAGTTTTATTTTTTCGATAAATTCCTTCGAAGCAACTGCAAAAAAGTTGATCTCATGAAGAATGAACGCAAACTTAAGTTTTGAAAGCATTCTTTTTTTATGTTGAAGAAATGAAGAATATATAACTTTGATTGCGTTTGACAATTCTAAAAATATCCTCCTGAAGTCTTTTTTATAACTTTTTATTGATCTTTCAATTGATAAGAAATTTCATGGAAGTGAAATGGAGTGTTCCATTGATGTAGTTCAACCGAATCGTAATAGTTAATTCATGGAACAGTGGACTCTCTACTTGTCTTGATTACGCTTTTACAACCCGATAAACTATGCGGTCCGACTTTGTTTGGAATTAAGGACCGACGTTTGGCATTTAGAGAAACTCCGCATCGAGAATACGAGACCACTTATATACACCACTCTTGAATAACGGTGACACAACAGGGTATTCATTGCTTCCGGTTTCACGACGATCCAGGTCACAGGTCACCTCAGGACACACGAATTATACGAATTTACGGCAGGTGCCGCAACACATCGTGTCTCAGGTGAACCAACCAACTGACGAACGACCATAAGCCCCATGTGCCCCCTTAATTTAATCTCAAGGAGCCAGAATTTAATTGTCAATTAATTATAATCACGGTATAATTAACTTCTTTGAATAGTTTGGAAAATTTTATCTCATCTCGATATTAAGATTCGACTTGTTTTTTCTAAGACAACACAATTAAACATAATTTCAGTGGTACAAATTACGATAATTTTATTTTGATTCAGTTCCAGGCGTCATTTTGAAGAATATGATTTTCGAAAGTAAAGAGCGAAGCATATCGATCCAAAGTATGTTTGAATCAATATTTTAAGAAAAAAATAAGAATTTAATAGCGTCGTTTAGTTTTTCATACAACGCGCCTTGATCCTCCACCGTCTACAGAAAATCCCACTGCTACGTTCAATTCCCAAATGCAATCTTGGTTTCTTTTTTAATGGATTACGTCTGTCGTATCCGAATGTGGAAGAAGAAAACAGTGGTGAATTTTCTTACATTTTTGACGTTGAATGTTGCGACATTCTGTTTTCATTTTTCAATCGATTTTTATTTTTATTCGTGGAATGCCAAATTCGCAATGCTGAATAAACGATTCAATAATAATCGATAACGTAGAAGCACTTCACATACATTTTTCGAGGTTCATTGTTTATTTACTCTTCTTTTGGGCCAAATGGACGAGTGACCTCGACCATGCATTTTTCAAGAGGTTAAACTCATGAATCTTTAAAGACTGAATTTGCTACACGAAAAATGGTCTCGATATACCTTCGTAACCCATACAGGAATGCACGATCAGTCGATAAATTCGAGTGAATAAATGTTCTATAGGTATCCGAAAAAAATCACAATGATAATAATACAAAATTTTTTTTTATTTCTCCGCCACTCTGATAATTCATGATGTCGTGTTGAACTTTTTCGTTTTTATGCAAAAGGACATTTACCGTTGATTCATTGTCCCTCCACCTCGATCGAAAAAGTCTGAAAAATGGTTTTACAAATGGAAATATCAACATATGCAAAAAATGATTAAAAACTTATGTCGAGTGAGCACATTTTTCAAGACAGAAATTATCATGAAGACCTCAATTCACATTTTATTTTTTATTTTCACATTTTTGTTCATATTTATTACAATATTCATACCGTCATTTTTTATAATTTTTCCTTCCATGGTTTCTATCGAAACATCGATCCCATTGACATGTTGTGGTGCATATCATGGTCCATGGAGCCACCACCATTTTCTTTGGGTGCGGGTTGGTAAGCAGCGAAAAAAGCGATGCACCAAATGATGAACGATGCAATGAAAAGCAACCAGACAGTACCGTTAAATTTATCCCAACTAATAATTAATTGACCGAACGATTTCTCACTTTTGCCACATGGGCAAATCTCATTCGTGCTTGCAAAATTACTGGACATTTTGTGCTTGGTAAATCGAGCGTTTCAGTATTCGCTTCAAACGAGAATATATTCGGTAGGGAATCCCAAAATGTACTGATATAGTTAATCGACAGCTTTTGTAGAGAAGGCAAGAGGCAAATAATAAATGAACTCATATAGAATGAAAGATAAAGAAACGAGCCGTGGACGATAACGCGTATCCCGCGTTGTTATAACGAGATTAGATCGTTTCAACGTCTTATCAATTATCCGTTGCATTTGCCCAGAAAAAAAAATCCATTTAAATTTACTACGATGAGTTATGGGATTTTTTAAAATTCAAATTAACAAAATTTGTATTTGCTTCAACGAGAAAACTGTATTCGGATCAAATGAATAATGCTCTTTGTGTACGTTTATTCGAGTATCAAGTACCCACAAAAAAAACTCTCACTTCGACCACTACGTGGTCCGAAGCATCGAGGCTTTTATCATATTTCAACTGTGATGTGGATATGCATAATTTTCAGAACTAAAAATACGTTTATTATTCTGCTCGACTACTGATTCTGCCTAAAAGCAAAAAGTTGAGCAATGGAAATATTATTAAATAACAACTTGACTGAATATGGTGTAAATAATATTATAAAAATTCTTTTCTTTTCAATTCACGCTTGTGTAATATGTGCAAATTTTTCTTTCTTAAAAATTTGAAAACTAGGCATTCCATTGATTAGAAATATAAAAATATTCAGGTCGAAGGAAATCTTTTTCTTAAAACGCAATACAAAAAACTCTTCGATTTTATAGGTTTTTTTTTTTCTAGGTGAATTATCATCAGATTTAATCTCATCAGTAATATGTAGACATCGGCTTCCATCCGGTCCGTACTGATCCGATGAAATATCTGTCCGTTCAAAACCACAAGGATGACTTTATCAACCAACTGGCTCCTGATACTCGAAATATAATTTTTCAAGATTATCTTTAAACAATCTTAAATACCACTGACTTCGATATTTGTATTAAGATTCCAATCGTAAAAAAAAAAAAAAAATAGAAATCGAGTCTTCAATTCTTACTAAGGTACAAACTGATAATTTGCTTACGAAATATCCGTCAAATATTTGGATGATTATTATTTTTGGAATGACAGTTTTCTAAATTGATTTGCTAAGAAACTCTATTCAACGTAATTTTAAAGTTCTAGTGGTCTGTTGCGTCTCCAGAATTCAAAAGCTGTCTCGTTGATTAAATAATCACTTAATCGGAAATACCGACGATTAAAAGCAAGAATTGTACAAATACGAAGATGTTTGAAAAGCATTTTCACAGTTTTATACGTGAAGGATTGAATTTTGTAAAAAAAAAAAAAAAAAAAAATGTCATCATAGTTGCTATTCAACTATGTTCTTGTAGAATTTAGAATAAGATTTAATTTCTCAAATTTATTTGAAATCGATATATTTTTAGGTACAAGATAGAATGATCGAAAGTCAGTCTTTTCAATGTAAAAAGAGTGTGTGATAGAAGGCGCCGCCTTCAGCCACAACAATCGGTGTTCTCGCTCGTAAATTTGTTCCAAGAAAAAAGCCAATAGCCCAAACCAGTGCCAATGACGGTTGCGAGTGCCAGCCAGACGTTGTACGTCATAAAGATGAACATCAAAAAGTATCCAATAACAAATTGTATCATGTGGAGAATAGTTTGGTAACAATGTATTCCCGAAAAAATCATGTCCCTGTTGCACAAAAATAAAGTTATCGTGAATCATGGTGTACATTTTAAATAAAAAATAAGATAAAGATCAATTATTCAGGCTGAAAATAACCTCCGCGATCGTTTTTTACCGGAAGCCTTCACCGAAATCATAGTATTGATGTGAAGATGTTCCCTGAAATCATTTGTTAAATAGTCACTTGAAAAACATTGTTTCTAGCGGAATTCATTTGATTGATAAATATGCCAATGTACCGATAATTTTTCAAGCCTTCATAGATAGCAGCTAGAAGAATAATTCCAATCATTGAGCCCACGATTCCTTGCCAATCGGTAGTTCTCCATACTGAGAAAAGAATAGTCTCGGCAACGCCGAAGTGAAAAGACATCTGAAAACACGTATAACATTCATATTCACACTGAAAGCTACTAAAATGTTTGATGCATAAAAATACCATTTCTCTCGTTCATAACACGGTTATCGAACTTTTCCGGGATATTGACAAGTGGCACATTTGTGAACATAGAGAAAACAAGGTTTTCGCCTCGTGCGAGGGACATTTCCAACGAGTTTACGTATGCGACGAGTGACATGTACAACTTCCGGTCAGTAGCTTCGTTTGAAACACAAGAGGGAGCTATCAAAATAATGTTTCAAAAATGAACACTCGTAGAATGCACACACACGCACACACACCCACATATCAATATTTATGAAAGTTAATTCACGGAGTATCGTAAAAGAAAATGACGATCGATTGCTTAATCTCAAGTCGAGCATTGAAGCAAAATACTCAACGTCTTGATTAATCTCGTAGTTTTATAGCTCATTTTACTTACTCCCATCATTTTGACAAAGCCGTTTTTGTTTTACGTTCTTCAGTCAATATCGCAGAGCGGAGCCAACGTGAATGATTCGAAATGATAATGCTCGTAGTCTCGAAACCGCGATGGTCTTATCGGTAAATGTGATAAGAACATCTGAGCTGATAAAAAAAAATGTCGTCAAACGTGCATACGAATAGTTAAAAAGTCATTGAACCTTCATGGCTTGCCATTATACAATTTTCAAATTTAGTCAACATGTCATCCCTTTGAAGAGTGATAACGAAAGGGCGAGCTCTGGCGTGAATGCATTTTGGCAAGATAGAATGTGTGGTGGGCGACGAAAGATGTGAATAAAAGGAGAGGGGAAAAGTAAGAATGAAGGGTGAAGTCACAAAAGCTTTGGGAAAAGGGCGCTTCGTTTTCGGAGGGTCCAACGCTCTAGAAAGTCTCGATTCACGTTCAGTTTTTCTAGCTCCTCTTCTCTCTAGTACGTTTCATCCATACCCGTATATCCTTCGTCCTTCCCCTTTAACTTTTGGAACAACGTTTCCCCACACATTCTCCACCCTCATTCGAGTCTTTGTCTTTCTCTCTCTCTCTCTCTCTCCTTACGGTATACATTTATATGTTTCTCCGTATACAGAAAATGCTGAAACAAGAAAAGGCTTAATTGAGACATTTTCGTACCCCGATCTCACAGGCTTTACGCCCTTTCATTAATTGGATATCGATATACAAGTACTGTAAATATACGTATATAAAAGCTCTTAGTCTGCGTGAACGAGGCGGGCGCAACCTGTGGCTAATCCTGACCGCCGCGCCTCCCTGCGTCCGGAAATTCACCCACGCTCAATTCTCAAACTCGCAGTGCTACTCTCACCGCCTGAGCGTTTACATCGCAATGTCAAAGCTCCTCAACTGCCATAGTGGTTTGTGACGATTTTTTAGCCATCGCATTACTATAATGTTTTTATCAACCGGTTTAATGGTGAAATAGTTTTGTCGTCCTATCAACTGTTTGTCAATTAACGGTATTTCATAATATTTTAAGGATATACCAGTGCTCAACAGAATTGATTTACGAAAAAAGTGAGTATATTCGATGTGAAAATCCACCCTTTAAAAGGATCAGTTCATTCTATCGCGTGAAAAGCTTGCCGAACGCCTTGAGGATTAATTTTGTCTTTTTCCTTTGAAGAACAAATCTTTCTCCTTTTCCTTCCCTCTTTTCCTTTGGACTGAAATTTTCATAAGATTTATCTAGAGATTTTCCGTGGTACTGGTTGTGTTTTTTTTTTTTTTTTTACAGTTCTTAGCAGTTTTTCATCTCGACAATGCTAATTGCTCTTCTTATAATTCATACGAATCGTCGATCAATCGACGTTCGAATTCGTGTGTGTGTTTGTGTGTGGGTTTGTCTCTAACCCTCTTCCCTCTATGTTTCTCTCTCTCTTTCTCTTTCTCTCTCATACACTCTCTTTCATTCTCTCCTGGATCGTATTTTCACCCCCGCGTTTCCATGGAAATCTAGTCATACCGGTGCTCGCGTTTCATTTCTCCGGAGTATACAGAACATCGTGGACGTGACAAATGCGATCCAGCAGCCTGCATCCTATGGCTGAAAATTAGAATATCGATTAACAATAATCGAAATGGCAATCTATTATTACCCAAAAGGCCACAAATGATATCGTGGCGCTTAACCACCAGATGTAATTTCGTTCGTGCATTTCTTCTGTGGCTTTCCAAAGCGAAATGTTGTACAACTTCGAAGAGGCTGATGCACTATCCGTCTAATTCAGCGCGAATGAGTTGCTTGAATTTCTCCCTGTCGGGAAAGTTTCCTAGTTTTAGGTACAAATTACGGAAGGAACAACTCAAGTTAGTCTCGGAAAAATCTGTGATGCAAAGTTCGCTTGCTCGGTACCCCTTTTGCACTAGCGAAAGTTTTCAAAATTATTTCCAATAAACACCGCAAATTTGAGACGATTAAGAGTACCAGTGGATTTTCCAATAATTATTCACTCTTAATTCTCAATTGCTTATTATATGGATCCAAGTTGTTTGTAAAGTAATTTTATTATCTTTAGCAAGAGGTTATTGCGAAATATTGAGTCCGCAAAAGACATCGAGATTTTTCTGTTTTTTTTTTTTTTTTTATGTTTACAAAGATAAATATTAGATTTGTTATTGATCTTCTGCGTTTCAATTTTTGTCTCAGTTTTATTATCAAATATTAAAATCAAGAGAACTGATATTTCGTTACATATTTTTGCTTTAAAAATGACTCCGGTATAAAGGAAACGTAGAAGAGACCGAGATGTGTACATAAGTATTACTTGTACGCATTTCAAATTGTATAGTCCAGAGAAAATCAGTTTCAAAGCTCAGAGTTGCATGATGTATGTTGCGCAAGTCGACAATTGCATCTTGCCATCGTTCGTACGTTTTATGTCATAATGAAGACGAAGCAGAAGCAATGTAGCCTGACTGAAAACATTGCATTAGAAAAATAACCATTCAAACTACAGACATGGACAGACAACACGAAAATCTTCAAATTATTAGTCAACCGACGTTCAATATTGCAGGAAACATAAGAACATGAAAAATAGTCTGATATCAGTTGAATTTATTGAGCAGTGAATTGTTTTTTTATTAATAAACACGCTCAAGAAACTAATTTAATAGAATTACTGACAATTTCAAAATCTATTTGATCATTTTTAAACAAGGGTCACTATAATTTTTATTCAGTCATTACTGCTGAGCTTTACGTAATTGTTGCAAAAACACGATAAAAGTTTCATGTCACTCAAATTTTCACTTGTTTTGCTATTTTCGTCGTTACTTCTACGGTCAAAGTGGATCACGATAAATTCCATTCGAAATTTTAGCATAAGATTTACTTTATAATTCTACAGGTGTTCATTATCCAAAAAAAAATCTTAGCGAAGGGTGAGCCGTGATTACACTAGGGATGCATTATTACTTGTGGTGCCGCGTCAGACACATTTGGAGTCATTACATTTGAATTGTGAGCCTCTTTACCCGAAGCTATCCGCGTGGACGCATCTGACATTTGCTCGAAATGAAAAATAAAAAAATCCCGTGTCGCTCACAAAAGATCTTCACTTCCATGCTTTTAAACTGAGATGAAAGCGTGGGTTAGAGATGACAAGCGATTTGACAGCGAGAGAGTACAGAAAAAAATGCACCCTATGGACCGTGCGATTTTTAGCATCGTGTGTGTTTCGCGATGAATTTTTTTTTTGCACTTTCTTTTGACGATGGAACATATTTTCCGTGTGTACATCATAAAATTCTGCACTTTATACACTCTTTGTCTAAAGTTTTTTTCTTTCTACTTACTTTCAGAACTTCAATATATTTTTTAATGATTCATAACGTTTAGAAGCTTTTAATAAAAAAGCTGTACGATATGAAAAGGAACTTAACACTATATCGCAATCATAGTGGAGCGCTAATTAAATAAAACTTTTAAAGTAATCGCGCTAGCATACGAGCATTTGCTCAAGACAAATTATTGAATAACAATTGATTGGCAGCCATGTTGTCTGAAGTAAATTCTTATTATACAATATTTGTCTTCATTCATTAATCAGGAATGAATACATGAAGATTTAGCTCCTAACTACAGGCTCTATTTGACATTAATAATAAAAGATAGTGAATGTCTCAGGAAAAGAAACGCAAGTTAAGGATTTCAAATACAATTTCCAAGTCAGGTGCGGAGTAAACTTAATAAATCAGTGTTTATGATACAGACGACGCAGACAGAGAAATCGGAGAAGGGCTTCGCGTATGATTTATGGAAACTGATGCAGACACTCCGCAGACACAACAGGATATTTAAGTGTAAAATATATCTCTCTTTTGACAAAAAGTAAAAATATGCTAAACATTTTTTTAATGATTTCACTTCAGAATATAAAAGTTTCTTCTGTTTACAGGCATAATATATTTACAAAAAATTTCAGGTATACGCTAAACTGTCTGTATACACAATCATGAATTACGACAATAATGAAAAATCCAAATTATCATCCTGTGTAGTTAGAATGAAGTATTTTGTTTATACCGTTATTGTTTTTATGGTAATTATATCATTTTGTCAATATAACTCGGCGATGACATTATTGTCAAACACGATAAGCTCAGAATAAAAACCAGCAAGGTTTAGATATTCCTTTCAATGGGAGAAAAATGAAGCATTCAGTATTGCATTAGTCTTTTTTGCTTACAGTTTTCCTCCGGTGATCTATTGAGATCGAAAAGAAGTTGAACCTCGCCCTATAGGAGTGGTTTTTTTTTACAACGTCACTCACAAGCATGCATTACCCCTCTTCCGTCGTGTACCCTTCTTATCCTTCATACAGTAAAATGCGGAGCTTCTCCGAGCGCATAATTGGCTATGATATATCGACATGAACCGCATGAAAAGCTCGTTTTACGATTATCTCGCATCGCTTATTATCAGCATCCAGCTTTCGTAACAACGTCACATGATTTTTTCTTTTTCTTTTTAAAATGGCAAAGCTGCTGCTATTGTTTATCAAAAGAAAAATATCATCGATAAAAGGGTCATGGCAAATATTGAAAGCTGCCATTTTTCTTGTGAATTAATCCTCTTTTTGAATTCCATTATTTTCGAAAAAATCATTAAAAGAAAGAAATCTATAAATTTGATGACGTTGAAAAACTTTGTGGATAACTTTCGTTGTACAATTACTTCGTACGTTTTCTATCGGCGTTTTAATTACGATACGAAAGAGAAGTCGAAAGTCTGTCGTTGAGTTTTTCACCCAAATTCATACCCATAACCAATTATTATTTCACCCCAGTTTCTGTAATTCAATTAAAGTCGTTAAAAAAGTGGGTTAACCCCTTTGACTTACGTCACTTGCACGCAAATCTCAACGATAACGAGTCTCGTCAATTGCAGGGTGATCAATTAATCATGAGAGTATCGACTTAACTAAAGAGCAACACCATTCGCGATTATTTTTATTCCACCTTTATTTTTATCTCGTCTTTATTTTCATTCGACTTTTTTTTTCATTTAGCTGATGCAGGGCCGCAGACCATAACGTTTTTTTTTCTTTTTGAAAATTTAACGAATCGTATTTTTAACCTGCAGGAGAAACGTGAGAATGAAGGAGTCGAAGAAAATGAAGGAGAAACGATGCTTCGAAATAACGATGAAAAATCCAACGAAAGTAAAAATTCATAACAGCCATAACGCAATTAATATATAATTCATTGAGTGACCGAAGAACACGTTCGAAAGTTTAATACGAGACGAATATGGCTGGAATTACATCGACCCAATTTATTATTAATTGTTCAAAAGAATTCGCCAATTAAATGTGTTACGTACGTAGTACGTAGTGAAAAAAAAAAAAAAAACACAGTGAAATAAATAATACTTTATACCAAAAATTACCGAGTGTGCAACGGAAAAACAGATACGTAAAGTGTACAATAATATTTGCTACAACAATGCCACGAATCGGAGTGAAAAAATCGCAATTATATAAAACTAACAAATAACCATTGCCATTTGCAAAATGGATGAATTGATATGTACAGTAAGAAACAAAAAAATTTGTAACAATAGTGCCACGTGACGTAGGAAAAAAAAATGATAAAAAAATAATAATAACCATAAGTATAAAGGTCGTGGAATGAATGAGTTGACACGTATCGAAAAATAATAAAATTTGTTATAATAATGCCACTAAAATGTCGTGCAGCAAGATATTTGTGCGAAGGAAAACGAGCTTATCCATTGAAATGAAATCGCAACAAAGGAAGGACACTACAAAAGAAAAGTGTAAGAACTCTGTGAAATTTTGCAACAGCTGTAAACGAAAGTGAGGAAAGAAAAAGTTAAGCGAAAAGATATTCGACGGTAGTATCATTTTCGAGGCTTACAGTGTTTCGTGGTAAAGCGACTTGTCTTTTGTACCAGCCATTTTTTCTACTCGACGATTAGTAAACGTTTGAAAGAAAAATATCTTTGAGCATAAAACGTGGCTTGAGAGCACGAAGTAAAAGGAGAAGTGTCTGTGAAACAGAACGATTAAACACGAGTAAAATAAAAAGGGAAAAGAGAGGAAGAAAGCACGTGCCAAAGGAGGGACCAAATCCAACGACACTCGAAAGTACTTTTTGCCAAGAAAAAATGAGGTATCGAAAGTAGGAAGATAGAGTGAGATGCTTTTATGAGAAGTTTTCAACTCAGCAAGTATCGATCAGTGACTATAATATACAATAATAAAAATAGTCATCATTTTTAAAACGTATATAGTAAAATCGTGATAAGACGTTCGTTCTACACATTGGGTCAAGCATCGAGTGACGAGAATTCGGTGAAGGGTGAAAAATAGATCGAGAGCAAGAGGGTGGAACGCCTCTTGAGTGAATAGGAAGGAAATAGGAAGATCGAGGATCGCATATCCCAGATTCAACCTCTTGAGATGACGTCTGTCTGTTTCCGATAGCAGATCGAGCAATATCTTCCGGTCGAATGGACCACGACAATTTGTGGTCTCTGAATATCGAGTCAGTTTAATCGACTATTAACGCTGCAAGCTATTGAAAATTTCCATATATTGTTGACGCATTTCTATGTGTTCGTATGTACGTTCGATAGCGTGTGTCCGTGTGCTTAATGAATATCGTCCGGACGAATAATTCGTATATCGATCGCGTGGGATGTCCCCACAAAACCAAATGGTAGTGACCGTGACACACAACGAGACGAAACTTTCACTCGAATTTTTCGAACGAATGTGGTGAACCAAGGAAGAAGAAAAAATTGAGTTTTTTCGTCTTATTTTTTATAACATACTTGTGTGCCAAATATCAATTAAACAATAAATTCCTCAACGTAAGACTTCCATTTCCGATCCTCTGTATCAACGCTCTCTATTTACATCTTTTAAACAATCGGTTTAATTAGCAATATAAAAAATTTGTGGTAAAAGTTTTTAAAATGCCTACCGCCAATTCTACGAGGGAGAGTAGTCTCGCGATAAGGACCGAACCCCTCGGGAGGACATCAAGTTCTCGCAGCCGTGGCCAGAACGGCACAGCCAATACAGAAGTTCCAGAAATCTCAGGTACGCT
The DNA here is from genome assembly GCA_948107755.1 of Campoletis raptor. Taxonomy (NCBI): domain Eukaryota; kingdom Metazoa; phylum Arthropoda; class Insecta; order Hymenoptera; family Ichneumonidae; genus Campoletis; species Campoletis raptor. The sequence continues at coordinate 18,165,889 of OX403623.1, forward strand.
TAAAAACTTAATATACATTATCGCTATTCGGGTTAATTAAAATTCGATTATTACTTGCTTCAAATTAACCGAGGAAATCAACTTACAATAATTTTTGTATAACGTCTTGTCTCAATAGAAATACTTAAAAATACTCGAGAAATAACGACTGAATAATTGTTTGATTGAAAAATAACATTTTTAAACAGAACCAGTGGAAATTAGCAAAGAAAAAAAAATCACGAAAATGTCAATGTGTTCTTTCTGACTTTATTTATTTTTTCTTATTTCATTATTCCGAGTTGATTTACGGGTCACATATTTATTTTTAGAGCTGTTCAAACAGTTACTCTTTTTATTATGATTCTCTAGTTCTGGTCACGAACATTGTTTTATCATCATTCGTCATAATGTCGCTGTCATATCGCGAGGAACATTTTTTTTCTTTTTTTTTTTGGTTAAACGGTATAAAGTGTTGCATTATTCAATCGGTTCTTATTTTGGTAAAAGGAATTGGCTGTAGACTTCTTCTACGAATAGAATAACCTCTTTATGACCATATCTTGAGCGAAATCGATCGAATTTCTCTGTCACGGGCGAGCGTGGGGTTGAGAGGCGTGTAGGGCTAAACGCACCCTCAACGCTTTTACGAGAAAGCAAATAACACAAATTTGACCTAAAACCCGGAAGCAAAGGATTTTTTATGGAAGCTCAGAACAAATGCGAGGCAACAAGAGAATTGTTTTTGATCGTTCTGGGGAGGTGGTGGTTGTAAGAAAAACGAAACGGAGCGCTTGTTTGTGCGTGGTAAAGGGTAGGCTCGACGTGATGTAAATACGTAAAAAAAAAAATAGACTCATACATAAGTATTTGTAACGAAACGGGTATAGTAGAATAATTTATGTTGCGAAGCGGAAAAGCAACCGGAACGAATGGCCGGAAACTAGAAGGGTGCGAGAGCATGTGAACAAGAGAGGTCACAAGTTCAAGAGTTCAGGCAGTTTCCACGTTTACACTCTCGCTCGCCGTTGTGTACAATTATAAATTCCAATTCCCAATGAATCGCGTCATCGATGGTATTCAAATCGTGAAATGGACCCGGTTCTTTTTTTTCTTCGAGATATATTTCGTTGACGAAAGCTTTTCAGTCCTCGAAATATATACTTGAATACATATTTATAGATATAAATATAGATGCTCATCCAACGAAGCATATTCGATGCCAGAAATATAAAGATTTCGTAGAGACAGAGAGTAACGAGCCTGTAAAAAAAAAGGGAGAATAAAATATCCACTCGTCGTGACATCGTTTATACGGGGCCACAGATAGACAGTACGAGAGTGAAAAGGGAGGCCGCCATGTGCTAGGGATCGAGAACAATAGTTTCGAGTTAGCCCGACAAAAATCGCGGGGGAGATTCTAAGTAGAAAAAGTTCGGTTGAGTCAGACCCTTCCGAGAGCAGTCTGTAGGACGCTTTCAAATATCCCCGATACCACCATTTTTCCATGCCTACTATATTGTACAGTATAATTCAGGATAACCTCAATTTTTCTCAAATAATAGCAGTGGTGGACTTTCATTTCTAAGCCGAGTTTAAAATTTGAATATATTTTTATTTATATTTATATATTTTGTTTCGAACTCGTCACTTCTTAATTTGATTTAACAAACAACGATCGAATAATCATTGAAGGACAAACCATCCATAATTTAATTAAAAAAAGAAGAGTTGTTGAAACAAAATAATGCAGCCGCACAATAACAACAAAACAATGGATTGAACTCTGTGGGAAGTTCAAGTTGTTTCGAGCTGATTCATCTTTAGACGCCACAAATACTCATATAAAAAGGTGCTAGCTTACCCGACAAAAAGATCTCCAAACATGCCGTTGTTTCCCTCGGATATGAAGACATTCGGTAAAGCCGGAATATGTCTACACACCACGTATTTTTCACGTATATACACAAATGTAGACGATGTTACACAGCCGTTTTCTTGTTCTCTCGATAAGACTATAAGCCGATAGAAATATATAACTCAATACACTTTGTGTTCTCATAACTCCAAATATCCTCTACAGTATGAATAAAAAAGTAATGTGAAGCGAAGAAAAGGAATCGAGCTCACGTCTTTGGGGGATGATTTAAATGGACATAATTTTTAGTTATTTAGTTATTTTCATTATTTTAGGTTTTATATATCTTTGTAAATCCCTTTCGAGCTCTTAAATCACGAGCTTATCCCATCATTTCAACCCTGCTCATCCCTTACTAACTTTCATGGAAGTATCGATCTCTCTCAAGAGTGTTGCTCACAACAGCCACCGTTTTCTGACGTATCACATTTGCAAGAAGGTCAAGAGAACCTGTGGACATCAATGTCATTAGAGCCGACCACTGGTGAGTTTCTAGTTCGCTAGTACCATCAAAAACTCAGAAAAACTATCTACCGCATATAGCGATTGATGGTCGAGCCGGTACATTGCTAGGAGGCTACTCATTTAAGTACTGACTTTGCTCGAAGCTGCTTAACTTGGGAAATTGCCAAAGCCACACAATCCCCGCTTACCCACTGCCGTCCATGGGTATTTATGAATCTTTTTCGCCTTTCATTTACAGCCAAAAATACGTACAGCATGTCCACTCACTTTCTATGAACGAGATATTAAAAAAAAAAAAAAAGTAATCAGTACTGTTATAAAACTTAACTTTTACCAAAGGAAAAATATCATACATGAGAATATTCCAAACAGAGAGAGAGAGAGATGGCAAATAATGAAAAAAACAATAATAAACAATAATAATGAAATAAAATAATACGGGATAAAACTTTTCACTTGCAATGGAAGAGAACAAAACAAAAATTGTATATATATTTTTTTAAATAAATTTGTCAAGACATAAGTGTTAAGATGACCAATGGATTTGGCAGTGCAAGATGCACCAGACAGAACTAATCTGACCAATGGTTGGATGGTGAAGGAAACATAGCGAAAGCACATGGCGGAGTGCTCCAAAGGAGGAGTTAGACGTTCGAAACAGAGACGAGGGGATTCCCAATGGATGGGGTGAAAGCGATCGATTCTCGATTCATGCTTAACCCTCGACGAATCTCTCGCTCTCACGTACCCTGTGTACGAAAAATCGTATCCCTCTTGAAATTCGGAACACAAGCATATAACTCATATACGAAGAGATAGTTTTTTACTATTCTAAAAATAGTTGAAAATCCGGCTTTAAAATCCTTTCACTCCTGCCCAAAACGATCTCGACTTCCACCGAACCTCGAAGGCAAAAAGTACTCAACTTTTCTCGTGTTTACCATTGCTCTGTAAATCGAGTAGATTTACCTTTCGGATTTTCCACATCTTGAAGCAGATACTTGCCACTTCACTGTCGTACAGAATATGGTATCATGAGGGATTTGCGGTTGAATTCTCTTTCCTATGACACATATGATGGAAATTCCCTCCAAAAAGCAAAGTCAAATCGTATCGACTTTTTTTTACATTTAAACACATTAGAGAATTGTCTCGATAACGATTTAGCTGAACACGTATATAAAAATATAATAGCAATAACTTTCAAACAACTATGAACTTAAAAAAATGTTTCAACTGATGAAAACAGATTCGATAAAATAATAATATCAGTCTGACGTAATGTGGTTTGGAAGATAGACACAAATCATAACTACCGAACAGATTTTATGAGGCTTCAGAAGTCTATTAAATTTTTTTTATCTTCATGCATCACTCGACCTTTTTCAAGGTTAACATTTGCCCATTACTTTCTCACCCATTTCACCTCAGTGCCCTCATTATTCCTTCCCTGCGAGTTCCCTTTAGCATCAATTATTCAAAGAAAATAAAACCCATTGAAGGATATTTTGTGGTATACTTTTTCACGCTCGTAAAGTCCGTGTACGATCCTATAACCGGAAGTAGGGGTCACAAGGGTCGAACAAAGAATCGATAAGGGAATCTCGCTCGGTAACTGGAAAACTGTCGATAAGAAAAACTCTTTCCTTTCCTTCGAGCAGTTCGTGACCGATTGGAGCCACGATAAAAACTCAGTCGCTATACATTCAATGCCAAGGGGTAGTTTTTACTCTTATCCAAAGCTCGTAATACTCGATACCGGCAAGGCAAATATATTTCGAAAAGATTACCGACCGATTATCTTCTCAAGAGAAATATTTGTATTGAATTTCACCCTGAATACTCTCACGCTCTCAATCTGGAGGTAGCAAAACCATTTCATAATTTCAAACTCTCCTTCATTCTGACTCTTAACACCGCTGACACAGTAATAAGTGAATCATAGGAAGAGCGGAAATGCAAAACGAGCGACAAAGTCAATATTACAATTGTCGGCACGAGAAATGGAGAAGTTGGCACAAGGGAACAAATTCCATTCGATTAAAGCTCGAACAATTCTCCACCTTTTTATTATGACAATAAAATGAACATTCTCAATGACGCAGAGGCCAATTATATATTTTTCTATGCTGAGTCCCAGTATAATATCAAGATTAAAACTTTCTCGAGTAATTTCTCTCGATACAATTCTTGTTATGAACGGCACAAACGTATATCAATCAATCAAATTTAACAAGCTGCGAAATTTAATTTCTTTCTAGAAGTTTTATTGAATTTCGATAGTAGTCATCTTTTAAAACAATGATTCAAATGCTCGGTTCTCTCTCAAGTATAATCCTAAGAACGAAGCCTCAAGAAAAAAACATATTAATCAACCATATCTGACAGTCTGACAAGTCTTGACAGTGACAAATCTTAAAACCTTTATATTCGTATCACAACTATTGTTATTCGTTCAAACTATAAAGACTGAATAACTAACTTAAAAATAAAGTTTATAAAATGTTTACTCAAGTGGTTTCAAAACGATTGAATACAAAGTGATCGTCCATTAATTCTCGAAAGTAAGATTCGAGTCGTTCAAAACAACGTACATTTGCAATCGAATGATTTGGTCGATTTTGATAGAACTTAATGGTGGGTGAGCCGTAGGTCCATATGAGATTCGGGGATGTTTTCTGGTCATGGAATAGTTCTGATTGGGATTCTGAGAGGGCGCCACGACGTAGTGAGATTGCGTTTGGGAAAATGGAGAGAGAGGCAGCCCTGATAGCGCGGGCGGCAGGCTTGCGCTTCATAGCCAAGCGTTATATATATATACATATATATACGTTTGACAAATCTACCCCCGTGAAGCGGGCTAACGGGGGCTGCTTTGGAGAGCCGCCATTTCTGCCTAACCCCGCAGAACACGAAGAATCGTATACGTACGAACACACACACATACACACGAACACGTCGACACCCACATATACAAATATAGAAATACAGAAGGCATAAACACGTACACGTACATAATATCTTTGAATGTACGCGTATATATGTATGTGTGTATGTTTATATATATATATATTCATTTTAATGCCAATGAAATGTCAAGGCACGGCGCAGCTCGGTGCACATGCACCAACGTCGTTTGTCGGCATCGGACGAACGGGAAACGCGGGGCTTTACTGGTGCGTCGTTTCGTGAAGAACTAGAAACAGTTTTATATTGTGTTTCAATGAGTAATATATATTTTGACCGACTCTTAGTTTCGGGAAAATAGAGTGGTGTTATATTCTGAGGGGTGCTGCCCCGCTGTGTCGTTCTGTCTTTCGTCCTGTGTGGGTTATTTTCTCAATCTACGTCCGTAATGCCTCGCGAGTTTCTCGTCGTTGAAGCACGTTCGAGTCCTCGAAACAAGCTGCCACCGCCACGCGGGTGTAACCCTCCATTAGCATTAACACGGTGTTCCATATCGAAGAAGTGTAAACTCGCAAGTTACAGGGGTGGCTTATAAATTAATGTGAGGAAGGAAAAATATAATATTAATGAAACAACAACGGGAAAGAGAAATTATCAAAGCGTGCGTGAGTACGCTTATGTATGTGAGTGCGCGTGTTTGTAGTGTGTGAGTGAGTGAGTGTGTGTGTGTGTGTGTGATAAAAAGAGAGTAAGAGACAAAGAACGCGTGACAGGAAGGACGAAGGGGCTGAAAGGGGTGCGAGTGAAGTCTCGTGCAACCCAGTGACCTCGTGATCCACGCTCTGTCGAAGTGCGCGGTGCAACGGGCCGACCTGGGGGGAGATAAAGGGTGGTTTTGTGTTGGTGGACGAGCGGGGGTGTGCTCGAAAGGGACGGGGACGGGCAGAGGAGGGGAGGGGAAAAAACGCAACTATCCCTGGAGCAGCACCTCTTTACCCGGGTCAGCGGGGTTTTCACGAGGAATGAGATATATAACCCTCTCTCTCTGTCCCCCCGTGGCCCCGTTCTCGTTCAGTACGTGTTTGTGGTGCACCATCGATGCCCATCACTCGTCCTACATACCGAAACAAATGAAAATCATTCCAACTGTGTTCCTACGAAAATTCTAATATACATGTATATTTATGTATTTATTTAAAAGACATAATGTACGTCTATCGACTATGGAAAATTGGTGTGTTCGTGTGTTTGCACGTGTGTGTGTGTGACTCGTGAAAGCTGCGTGAAAAGCCGGGGACGCGTGGATCCTCCCCACCACCTTTATTATTCTGGCTGAACAGAGGGAGCCCCTTATCAAAATCGCTTATGCCTTGAGCGACGGCGGGGTTAAGGGTTTTGTTTATCGAAGACCACCGCCAAAGTCATTCGCGATGAGCGAACAAGATGTTGACGATAGATCGGCATTCCTGACAGGTGAGAGACACCCGCCAATTCCTCATGCTGCCCAATAAAACATCCAAAGGTCCGAATTCTTGTCAGGAAAAGTCCAGACAATGATTGCTCCGTTAGCCAAAAATGATGAAACACATGACGATTCACCGTCCAACGTTAGTCGAGATACATGCCTTTTTTTTAGATTTGTCTTCCAGTATTTTCCAACATTAATTAACTGCTTTGCTAATTAAACAGGAAACCACGCAATTCTTTTAAGTTTTACATGAAATGTTACAATATCATACAATGTTTAAATAATTGTCTTCAAAGTTGATCCGTAAGATACGTCTAAATTATTTCGTAAAGTTTACTTTTTTGTTGCACGAAATATTTTATTATCTGGATAGAAGGATACTCGCAATCTAGATATATTTATTTTGAAAGTGATTCGCCTCGTGTCTACAAATTCCGGATGTGTACGCGCGCGAATTTGATGCATTTTAGGCATGCGAGCAATCCCTTCGCTTTCTCATTTGCTTTTGTAAATATAAGCCCGCGAGACCAGCTGGCCCACTTATGACTACCCTCGTACTTGCTAGACATGTATTGCCGCAGTTCTTTCTCTTCAGTTGAGGCAGTGCATCGTATTGCACGAGAGAAAAAGTGAGAAAGCGAGAGCCAAATAGAGAGAAGGAGATGAAATAGAGAGATAGAGGGTTGGGGAGAAGAGAGTAGAGCAGAACACGTGCGCGCGATCAATAAGAGAAGAGAAGCTTCTAATCTCTCGCAACGAATTAAAAAAGCCTGCCTCTTATGCTTAACAGATTCCCAAGTGTACAAACCGATAGTTCTCCGCATATCGATATGCTGATTAAAAAAAAAAAAAAAAAAAAAAAAAAAAAATCATTCTCCACTCGTACACATTGAGCATTATGATTTTTTTTTATAGACAATTGCGAGACGATGCGTGTAGGACGAGTTATCACGAATATGCGGCAGAGCCGCGACGAGGCCACGAACAAAAAAAAGAAAATGAGGTCAAGTGAGGCCGGCGTTGAAATTTTTATGAGAACCGCGAACGCGATGATGTATATGTCTATATATACATAAAGTATATATGTATTTGAATGTAGGGGTTTGTACGGCTCGAGCGTTACGCGCCCTCGCGTACTTTGTCGTTGCAACCGAGTTCAAATTTACCACCTCTTTTTAGCCCAACTTGTTTCTCAACCGAAAAATGATATACGGGATAAGAAAAGAAAGGACAAAAAAATATTATTAATTGCTGTAAAGAAGATTCAAAGATTCATTTACCGAAGAATCTGTACGTTTTTCTGAAAACTCTTAAATCGGAAAATCTGGAGTTTCTGGAATTCCATTATAAAGTACAACTTTCTACAAACAAAATTCTACAGCGTATCAACTTATCGGAGGCATTGTCAAAAATAGACGTTAAAAAATGTTTTATTTACAAGATAAAAGTAAACTGTTGTTAATTAATTAAATGATTTAATTAAGAACGAATACAAACTTCGGACTTTTGCTAATGGTTCTTCAAAAAAAAAAAACGCTAGTGTCCCGTAGAGACTCATTGAGAATAATGAGAATAGATCTTAGGACGAGCTTTGTGTAAAGAGTCCCTTGTGAAGTGTGTACTTTTAAACGGTTCATCCAAAGACTCGAGCTCGAAAGACGACAATTCTGCAAAACATATTATACAAGTCACTTTTTTCCGTTATATTTTACGAGTCAAGTCTGAAAATGAGAATGAATCAAATTTGTCAAATGAAAAAAATGCTGTAGTTCACTGACAGCTCTCATTGATGAAGAACTTTAATTTACGAATCTATTGAAATTGAAAATCATTGTAAATTTTCATTGTAATATTTGTACGCAACCTTATCATTCTTTTGTTGAAAATTCTCAAGTCAATGAAAATCTCATTCATCGATGCAAAGCTATTGGATTAAAGACTTTTCTTGTTAAAGGTTTTATTTTTATTTTTAGAATTACAGAGGTCCACGTCTGAAAGCCTTATCGATCTTGCCGCGAATTCAACAGGAAAAATTTCAAATATTCTTTTCAGTCAGCGACCCGCAAAGTTAAGAAGAATGGACACAAATGTCCAAAGACATAGAATTTAAAAACAACAAATATTGTTAATAAACAATTTTAAGCCAAAGGAGAACGCGCAAAAAAATAACACGTTTGACATTTTCATGGTGACATCTGTTACCTTTTATTTATACAACAGTCACTGATATCAGTTTTCAGGTGTTGGAAAAATATCTGACAAGCTTTACTGCAATATTTCACGAAATTGATTTCAGATTATGGCCCCAAGCGTTAAAAAGTGGAATGAAGTAAAGGGACGTAGAGATTTAGTATGATAATACACCGCGAAACAATATAACGGAACTTTTGATCATTTTTTGATTTACAGAGTTGATAAATGTATAGTTAATAAACTGGTAGTGTTGGCATTAGCTATGGATAAAAATCTGCTGACACATGGTAGGTCTTAACACTCTCTCCTTCTCTCTCTCTCTCTCTCTCTTTCTCTTTGCTTGTCTCCCCTCCACGAGAGTGGCCACTTTCTCGACGATGTCCCGTAAAGTATATTATGCATAATAAAAGGGGAAGCTCGTGATTTTTCTCGATAAAGAAGAAAATTACACGAACTACAGTAATCATGATCTTGACTTTGACACACAATTGTAGGAAGGAGGAGAATGTTGAATATACGAGGATGAAAATATAGCAAGTATAATAGAGAGACCATAATAATCGATCATTCTGGGGTGAAAGATCGAAAATTACTGTAGGGTTTAGAAAGTAGCCTCATTCATAGAATTCTTGATCATTCGTATCATTTATATTTCATTTATTTATAAAATTGGCGATCGAGAAAGAAAACAAAACAAAAGTCAGATTGATTGCGATGATCAAAAAGATCAGTTGCATAAAAAAAGAAAAAAGATTTGTTAAAAGTAAATAAAGCTTCGTTTTCGGTACAATTAAATTGCTTATTTATTCCTACATCACTTATTTCTCAAGCTCGTCTCTCATTCTATATCTCGTTGCTTTTGTTACAGGAGACAGTAATACCGGCTTGCACAAGAGAAGCATTTACGAACACAATGGGGTCGCGGTGTGCTCGCACAAAAAGGCACTCTGCATCGCCACAATCGTATTCGCTATTCTCTTCGCCATATCACTCATCATTGCCTTCGCGGGACCACAAAACGGTACTACGAAATCAAGAATACTTACAGATTTCGAGATTCTTCGAGAAAAAAAAAAAAGTTTCATTCGAGTTTACGAACGAAGAAGAAAAAATTCAGCAATTGTTTTAACGTTTTTTTAGACTGTCCTTGCGCCGGTGAAAAACCGGCGAATTTGGAGATCGAGACAGACGCGGAGAGCACGGAACCCCTTGCCACCAATGGGGAGGTAATATATTTCATTTTCAGATTGTGGATTTTCCAAAAAACAATCCCGATGTCTATTCGCGTTGCTTTGCACGGGAAAATATTCCTTTTTGATATCTTTTCATTCCAAAAGTCGACATTCTTTACTCAAAAATGATTAAAAATTTGTTATATCGTTTTGTGAATGAGGAATAATTTCCGATGTGTCATTTTGAATGTTTCGTGGTTAGAATTTTCGTAGTATTGTCACAAATGTCGAAATGGATAATCGGATAGTATTTTCAAGCCAGTGTGTAGTATTTGAAAACGCTATTGAAATTCACGCTCGCGTCTGAAGTGTCTTTCCGCTCTCGCGGTTGCCTCCGGCCAGACGACGACGTGGGACAATGCAAATATGGATGTAAAACGTGTATATTGAACAGGGTTTGAGATCGATGGGTTTTAGCATCAATGCGACTCGTATTCGTCGTTTTTCACCTTCATCGAACGTTACCATACGCGCCAAACATGACACATAAAGATTACTTTGCTTCACTGTATTTCACAGATATTTCCGTGGGACAATGTCAGGCTACCAAAGTTCGCTCATCCGACAAGGTACAATCTCACGATTCATCCGAATCTCACGACTCTTGAAGTCAAAGGTTTGTACATAAATATTTTAAAACATGAACTAAGTATTTGAACGAAAAAACAATACACCAAAATCTTTACGGTAAAGAAAAAAAAACATTAGCGAACAAATCACTATTCTCAATTTTTTAATAATTTCATCCCAAAAATATTAAATAACGAAAAATATGAATAACTTCCTACCGAATTGAATAATTTGCAGTAATCTTCAATTTTCATTTGTTATTTTTATCAAAAGGAATATGGCCGTTGTTGATTTCATTATTATTTAATATGTTTCGCAACGATTAATAAAATTATTATAAAATTTCTCAACAGGGCAAATCACGATCGAATTTTATGTCGATCGAGAGACCAATTTTATCGTCTTCCACAGTAAAAATTTGACAATAAATGAAAAGGTTCGTATCCGTGTTACATTTTTTCACAAATATAACAAACAATTTACTGCAAAGAATCTATTTTTTTTCTTTTTCATCATTTTTAGATGGTGCAGGATCGCAAAGGTCACCGATTAAAAATAGCTAAATTGCTCGAATATCCTAAACACCAGCAGCTCTATTTAGAGCTGGAAGAAAGTAAATTTCGTAAACGTGGCAATTACACGGTACATCTGCGTTTCGTTTCGAAATTGACGAGTAAACTCGAGGGTTTTTATCTCAGTACTTACGTCACAGCCGATGGAGAAAAGAGGTAAGAAATTGGACAAATTATTAACGAATTTTGTTACTTAATAATTATGTATTATTTAAAAAATATAATTCAATGCAATATTCATAATTAATTAATAAAACAAGTATCAAAATTCCATTCGAACATTAAATGCAAGAGATTCTAACCAATTTCTTTTCCAATTTCGTCTTATTTAATTTCCTTCGCTTGTTAATTTTCCAGATATCTCGCAACAACACATTTTGAGCCCACGTATGCGAGATCGGCGTTCCCGTGTTTTGACGAGCCCCAATTTAAAGCGAAATTTAAAGTTTCGATATTCCGAGACAGATTTCACATAGCCCTGTGCAATATGCCTGTTGTAAATACGGAAGATGCTGGTTTTTACATGGGAACGGGCCTCGTGAGTATATTTCAGAAGAATAATAGCACTGGACCACACGACGAATTAATAATTGATTTTTTTTTTTTTTTTTGACGTTATAAACGAACGATAATATTACGAAAAACTTTGCAATGTGCCTCGATATTTCATAGACGATTTAAAATATTTATGAGAATGTTTGACTTAAAAAACTTTTCGTTTTCCCTCATTCCAATTGTCTTTTATTTCAATCGACAAATTTAATAATTGATTAAACTTTTTCAGATGTTTTCACTATTTTACACGCGTTCTTGTGGCAGAATTATAAAAATTCTCATTTCACGTAGTAGCTCCGAAACTTTTTTGCAAATTTTTTCATTTTTTTTCCTCAATTACGGAGAACCATATGACGAAGTTTGTTTAAAAAAAAAATCAAGAATTTTGACCGATTTTCGAAAAAATTAATGGTTTTATATTTCCACACGAAATAGCAACAAACATTATTGATTATTCCATAAGTCATGTGCGAGTTTAAAAAAATTGACCGAGAAGTTATTTCATGAACATGATTATGCCGAGACTACTACGTCATTCGGAATTTTACTGTAAAATACTTGGCAGTGTGAATGTGAAAAAAAATGAAGACATAAAACTTGAGAATGAATAAAAAATACGAGTATACGCACATTTCGTAATATCGATGTTGATTCACGTCTTTTAAGAACTTCGTATATATCAGCCTAATGTAGTACGATACGTCGGATTTTCAGCTTCGCGATGACTTCCAAGAGTCCGTCGAGATGTCCACCTATCTCGTAGCATTCGTTGTTTGCGATTTCAAGAGAGTTTCCGAATTAACCAGCAGAAACGTTTCCGTAAGCGTTTACGCTCCTGAGTCGATGCTTCCACAAGCCAAATTCGCGGTTACCACTGCGGCCCGTATGATGGATTATTTCGAATCTTTCTTCGGGGTCCATTATCCACTGCCGAAACAAGGTAAATGTCTCAAATAGTGAAAACATTCATTTACAGAGTCCAAAATAATGGAAAATTTATCTTTATCGATTTTTTTCTGTTTGTAAATCGTATTTTATAACTTTTGAAATTACTTTTTCTGGTCTATGAAAAAGCTGCGTGATTGCAGAAATTATGAGAAATCAATAGTTTTACCTTCTCGTGTTTGATTTTATCGCATTTCGAACGTTGTGTTCATTAAAAATAGAACACTCGCTTTTGCCGATTTCCTGCAATTTAGTAGTAATTGTTTCATAACTTCCACACCTTTTAGAATAAAAAAAAAAAAAACAAGATCTAATAACTTAGCAACAAATGAATTATTGATATTTATACCTTTTTTCATAAAATCGACGAGAGTTCTCATTTATATATTTCGATTTTTTCCATTAACAAAATAATTCAGATCTACATAGAGAAAATTCTTTCGACAGTCGAATTTTCAACGTAAAAAATGAGTAAAACGTTTTTTTACATATTTCCATATTCGATGCAGCAACTTAGGGGTTCGATAAAAATGATCAATAACCCATGAATTAAAATTGATCCGAATCATCAAAATCAAGTTGTAGAAAAAATTGCATCGATTAAAATAAGAAAGACATGATTGATAAGAAAATGTAATGTTTTTCAAGAAAAAATAGTTTTGAAAAATAATGAAGAAAATATATTTTAGTCAAGATTTTTTATATGAAAAAAAATCGTTATGCAGATCTTATAGCGATTCCGGATTTCGCTGCCGGTGCTATGGAAAATTGGGGTCTCATAACGTACAGGGAAACATCGATACTTTACGATCCTCAAGAAACGTCGACGGGAGCACACGAATTAGTGGCAGTTGTAATAGCTCATGAGTTAGCTCATCAGTGGTTCGGTAATTTGGTTACGATGAAATGGTGGAACGATATTTGGCTGAACGAGGGAGCAGCCAGTTTTTTCGAGTACAAAGGGGTCAATAATATATCACCGGAATGGAGTATGATGGATCAATTCGTTCTGGACCAGACACAATCGGGTTTGGTACTCGATGCGTTAGCAACGAGTCATCCGATCAGTGTACCGGTTAAAGATCCTGCTGAAATCGGGGCAATCTTTGATACGATCAGTTACAGCAAAGGAGCTTCGATCCTTTACATGCTCGAAGGTTTTTTGTGCGAAGACGTTTTCAAAAAAGGCCTCAACGATTATCTCAACATCCACGCATATGGAAGCGCCGATACTAACGATCTTTGGTCGGTTTTTACTAAACGCGCCAACAACACGTTCGATGTCAAGGTGAGTTTATCAGAATTGAAAAAAAAAAAACAAAATTCTTTTTTATTCTCATTGTAACTTGTCATGATTCAAATTTCTACATGGGAAAATCTTCAAAGGGAAGTTCCCAATATCGACTCTAAGAAAATCAATCATTTTTTACTATAAAAAATATTTTTGTGCCCTACGTAATGGCTTTTTCGAATTGAAAAAATCTACCTGCTTGATGTTTATTATAATTATTATATTTTTCAATCCTTTGTTTGACCCCCTATTGATTTTGAAGTCATGAAATTAGTTTTTTATTCCGACGGTTCGTTTTCAAACGTCCGTGCAATTAGTGTTTGAAGAAAAATGATGTTGGAAATGATTAGTCCCCCATAAAATAAAGTTTAAATATGAAAAAGATTATAAACAAGTTGTTGAAACAGACTGAGTTGAAAATATAAAAGAGTCTAAGTATAAAATACTTTTCCAGGCAATAATGGAGACGTGGACTCAACAAACGGGTTTTCCTTTGATAACGATAAGTCGTGAGGGTAACGTAATAACAGCGACCCAGAAGAGATTTCTTTTGTCGCCGCAGGACAATGGAACAGAATTGATTCAACCAAAATCACCGTTTAATTACAAGTGGTATGTTCCGCTGAGTTACTACACAGACAAAGAGCCGGAAAAGCTTCACAACGTGTGGATGAATATGAGCGACGTAACGTTCGAAATATCGGAAAACGTTGAATACATAAAATGCAACATAAATCAATCAGGATTTTATCGAGTAGCATATCCAGAAGATATGTGGAACGTTATTATTGAGACTCTGATGAAAAATCATACGAAATTTAGTCCAGTCGATCGTGCCAATCTCATAGACGATTCTTTCACTCTCTGTGAGGCTGGAGAACTCAATGCTACGATACCCTTGAGATTGTCATTGTATTTGTTAAACGAAAGAGATTACGTTCCATGGGCAACTGCTCTCGGTTACCTTCACTCGTGGAAAGAAAAATTAAATGCCAGCTCGGGCTACAAAAGATATCTCGCTTATCTTAAAAGATTGTTGGGTCCAGTTACCAAATATGTTGGCTGGAGCGACGAGGGTTCACATTTGAAAAAGTAAGTTCTATTTGTTTTTTACACTAAAATATAATGAGTTATTTGTTATTTTTAATCGAAACGTCACATTTTTCATCAACAGATTGTTGAGAATTTCTATTCTACAAGCAGCTGTTGAACTTCAATTGGAAGAGGTCATAAAACCGGCTAAAAATCTCTTCGAGGACTGGATGATGAGGGGCAAACGAATAGCACCAAACATTCGAGATGTTGTTTATGCTGCTGGTAAATAAAAGTTTAAAATTTCAGTTTCTATCCACTGCTTTTTTATCATTCGCTCGAATCATTTGAAATTGAATATTTTCGACTTGTTACACTATTTTTTTTCATATTCGTGACAATCTTGTTTGTATTTTCTGACAAATTATCATTTCAAGAATTCTTACAATCGATCATCTTTTATGTTCGTGTTTGAAAGACTTTTTGTCGCTCCTTGCAATTAACAATTTTTTTCTTGTTGCTGTATATTTGAATAATATTTTCATTTATTATCAGGTGTCCAATTCGGGGGTGAAGTTGAATGGCGTTACTGTTGGGAAATTTATCGAAAGACACAAATACCAAGTGAAAAAAGAATAATGCTAAATGCAATGGGTGCAACGACTGATCGTTGGCTACTGCAGCGTTATCTTCTTCGATCTTTAGAGCCCGAAGACGTCAAAGCCCAGGATATAGACTCGGTGATTTCGTCGGTAGCACGTAACAGTGAAGGCAAATTTCTTGCCTGGAGACATATGAAAGCTTATTGGTCACAACTTATCGATATTTTTGGTGACGGATCACCAACGTTTGGTAGCTTGATTTCCTCGGTCATATCTGACTTTTCCACTGAATACGATTATCGGGAGGTAAGTAAAAACAATTATCAGTAAACAATAAAATTGATTATTGTTCTCCACATATTTTTAGAATGGAATTCACGTTCTAGACAAACTGTAAATCGTTCTTAATCGAGTTTTTTTTCTGAAAATGACTTCCATTACTTTGAATTTTCACGAAGTATCGAACGAATAATATTGAAAAAATTGATTTTGATGGTTTTTTTGTTGTTGCAGGTGACGGAATTTTTCAAAAACGTTGATGTAGGCAGTGCTCAACGGGCTTTGAAGCAAAGTTTCGAAACGATAAGATTTAACATAAGATGGGTGGAGGAGAACGTGGAAACGGTGGATAGATGGCTCATCGATTATCTCAAGGATCACGCGAGATAAGCTTTGCAAATTTTTTCATATTTGACACACACAAAGTTACGAGCTTTAACAATCACACACACAAACACATATATATATATATATAAATAAAAATATATATATATGTAAATGGGATTCGCGTTGATCGGGTTTTTGCCAGATCTCTGAGTCTTTTCCGTGAGATATCGATGGTTCGTTGAATCCAGAAAGTACGTGTCATCGGGAGTAGCCTCGGATAGTTCAAAATCCGAGAAAGCTCGAATTTCTATGTTTTTACGGTAAAAAAAAAAAAAAAACAGAAAAAAAAGTACAATATTGCCCACCGTAAAAGTATCGATTGAGAGAACCAAAGAAAAGTATAAACTAAAGTTTTGAACCGTAAACTTCGAGTTTTAATGCTACGAGAAGAAGAGACGGAGTGTAGAAAGAGAGGAAGAGATTGGAAGTGGAAAAATAATAAATAGCGTCGATTTATGGTGAAAATGATCGATAAATTTCCCAGTGTGACGTGACAGGAGGCGTTTTGCGCATGTGATGTACAATAAAATGGCGATTACCGGAATTAAACGATACGTTTTTATCGCAATAGCGATATAAAGAAGAAAAAAGAAGGAGGAAACGCAGAGGACACACGAGTGAGAGTCATTTCGTACGTTTTAAGTAGCATATCAAAAGAAATGGAGAATTAAAAAGAAAAAGAAAAAAAAACTAAAGAAAATAAAATAAAAGAGTTTTCAAAATATGAAAAAAAAAAAAAAATTAAAAATAAAGAAACGAAAAAACAAAAGAAATGAAAATGAAATTAGACGATCGACGCGTGAATCGAGAGAACGCGATCACGGTCGTAAATGGAGAAGAGAACGAGAGACGCGGTCCCTTTTGTCCGACGTCGAGATTGCGACGCGCGTTACGTTCATTCAATCATCCGTAATTAATAATAAATATATAAATAAATAAATAAATAAATAAATAATAACAATAGTTACATTAATGATATTAAATAAAAACAAATATTAATAATATGTATAATAGGAATAATAATATAATTATTATAATAATCACACTGATAATGATAATAATATTAATAAATAATAATAATAATAATAGAATAATCCCCGAGCCAAAAAGATGAGTTCAAGATAAATAACCGAATCTCTATTATTATGGACACGACGTAACAGTTATCGTAATAAAAATCGAAGCGAAATATTGCGAGGTATTAATATGTCGTGTGTGCCATGTGTTCATATTGCTGAAAGGTTAAAAAATGAAAATAAAGTTAATAAAAAAAATAAAAAAATAAAAAAGAGGCAGTTAAAGAAAAAGGGCCTTGCGAACTTATGGACGCGCGGGTTACGTCCAAGCGCACAGGTCTTCGTAATATAATAATTAAAACGTTTTCTTCGATTGTTTATTCATCATTTGGAATTTTTTTTTTTTTTATTTTTTTTTACGTTGCGTATGAAATACTTATAGGTCGTAATAGAAAATTCGATATTTTACTACGAGAGAAAAGAAAAATAAAAAAAGAGAATAACATAGACGTATGTTTGAGAGTGCGTGTGCGTGAGTTTAGTTACATAATTAACGAATAATCGCGACGTATTTACACGAGCGTCTCGATACGCCTAATTAATCGTATACTAAAAAATCGAAGAGAGAAGAAAAAAAGAAAAGGTAAAAAAAAAACACGTGACTTAATGTCGATATTATTATATATAAAAATACTTAATATATTATACGATAAATCCTGCCCGTTTTTCGTGATGACGCTCTCCGTCAAATGTTCATTCAAGGGGGCGCACCGTCGCTTCGTTTCACCCTGCCGAAAACTAAAAAATCGCTCTTGTTATCCTGAACGAATGATTATTCGAAAAGAATGAATTATATTCGTGAGAAATATTCAGGCTTAGGATCGAGTCTGAATTCTTTAAGTGATTTCACATTAATACTTCGAACAACGCTCGGGCGAGATTTCTGAGACTTTTTTTTCGTTTATTCTCTAAACAGAACACATTTTTGTCCGAATTTTAAGCGTGGGTTCCCCCTTCGACCCTCGCATGTCCAAAAATTGTACTCTTCGTGTGATGAATCGAAAATTTAAGACATGCAAGGGTTCAAACGTACACTAAAAATTAAGAAGAAAAAAAAATTACCACCGTCCACCCCCAGCATCGTGATAAACAGAAGCGATCAGTCGGGGCAGGCTATTTCACGCCCCGAAAGTCCGTGAAAAGACATTTTTTAAAAAACACTAAACGAAATGAAAAATTTCAATGTTCCATGTTCGATGATAATGTCGCGCGATTTTTTCACGCGTCTCGTGAGCCGCGCGACATTTTTCAAAACTCGTATCCGTCGATCTCCCCTCGCAACTGTTATGTTTTTTTCTTGTATATATTTTTTTTAAACCATTCAATCGCGCGATAACAAGAAAACAGCGTTGAACAGTGTTGAACGTTAGGGAAAGACGCCGATAAGAAACATACACGCACGAACATCCGGTCCACTGAAAAGAATTTGAAAAAAAAGAGAAAAGAAAACGAATTCCTGAAATTCTTCAATATTCCAAAATGAGATAAATCAATCGAATCGAAAATCGTAAAAGAAACTAATACGAACAAAAAGTTAAACACTAAAAAACTGAATATTTGTGAAACCACTGACGTGAATTCTACCGCTTCCAATGAAGGCGAAAGAAAGAAATAAACTTTAAAAAATCATGAGACAAAACAAAATCAAATTACGAAAGATAAACAATGCACTCGCGAAACTATAAATCCTGTCGAACTTTGTAAATACTTTAACGGCACTCAAAAATAGGCCTCTAAAAAAAAAAAAAACGTCTGGATCGCATAGATTTTTATACCACTCTGAGGAGAGGCGAATATAAATGAGAAAATACAACCAACAAAAACAAAATAAAGTGAATTTAACAATGAAAAACCGAGAAGAATGAAGGGACAAAAATAAAATAGAAATTAGAAACGAATCGACGCACAACTAGATACCTACATGTAAATAGCATATTTTTTCACTACTATAACGATTTTTTCTCACGTGTTCAGTCACACAAACACACGATTAATACGAGACCGGATAAATCGTTCCTTTTTAAGGCCGTGAAATAGTAAAAAAAAAAAAAAAAATTCATTCATCCATCGGCCTATCATATTTTTTCTTTCATTTTATTTATCTTGCCATAGTTTTTTCTGTTTTTTTTTAAATACATGAATGCGACATTTTTCATTGTGCGAAGTTCCATTGCGATTTCGATTTCTATATTCATCTAACACAGATATATATATATATTATTATATATATACATAAATATATATAAA
Organism: Campoletis raptor; assembly: GCA_948107755.1. NCBI lineage: Eukaryota > Metazoa > Arthropoda > Insecta > Hymenoptera > Ichneumonidae > Campoletis > Campoletis raptor. Next base: position 18,185,607 of record OX403623.1, read on the forward strand.
AAGTTTCACTTTCGAATTCTATACACACGGTGCTTTCTCGTTTTGCGCCAGACGCAAAAACAAACCAGAAGTGTGCAAAGAAAGAGAACATGATCGAGCTTCTTTTCCGTGAGATCATGAAGATGTAATAAAATCAGTATGAAAAATTATCCAAAATATCGACGTGTGGTGAAAAAAAAATTGCGAAAAACCTGACGAAAGAAAGAAATAAAAGGCAAGAATTCAGTTTCTGGAATTGCTTTTAATAAGGAATCGAAGGACGAAGACTGTGCTTGATGAGGATGAGGATGAGGAGTGTATTGTAATATATTTAAAAAAAATACTATAATTAAATGACAGTCGTAAAAGATTGGCATTGCAGAATTTGTTTTTGTTAATTTTTTCATTTTTTAAATTTATTTATTCTAACCCACGAACGAGAAGCAATGCCGAAATGTATGCATTAGCATATGTACATATAATTGTTGTAAAATGCTCGTATAATTGAGGGTGTAATGGTGAATACGAAACAATGGAAAGGGGAAGGGAAAAAAAGAATTTTTTGCATCTCACATTAATGAATTAAATTCAATCGATATTACGATTATATTGTATACATTGTTCTCTACTGTACTGTTGTCATAGATATTTTGTTGTATATAATGACGGAGAGGAAAAAAATGAAGAAAAAAAAAACAAACAAACAAACCATACGAGACATGTACAAGCATACAAATGAATATATTATATGTTTAAAATATGCGTTAGCTTTTTTTGAGCCTTCATTCAATAATGAAGATCTCGATTTCATCTGCAGTCAACGCTTAACAATGTTTTTTTTTTTTTTTTTTTTTTTTTTTCGTGTTCTATTGATTCGTCTACGACGATGAAGTAATGCTCATTTCCCTAATGGAATCATCCAGGTGTCAAGGTATATTGAGAGCAAGAGAATCAAATTTCTATTCATAAATCTTTTATCCAACTACGACAACATATTTCATTCAAATACGACTTCGTCTTATCTTTTGAATGTTCATGTTGAGTGACACACTGTTCCAACACAAAACGACAAATTTCACACGTTTATAACTGAATATTTTCGGTGATAAAATCGAATTTAAATCGACACAGAAATAGGGCTTTTAAGAGCCCTAAGATTTACGAAGTTCCTTGGAAAAGTGTGCCTCTCACAAGGTCAGAAAAAAGAAATGAAACGTTTCGAGAGTCAATTGAAAGAAAGACGAGAAATTCAGTTGAAAAAAGAACCCACTAATCTCACTTCATTCATCTTTCCAAGATATTTTAAAGAGTCTAATCTTTCATTAGGATGTAAATTGGAACTTGGTCAATTCTGTTTCAAACGCGTCAGCGATCGCATGATTGATTTTATCGCCACCAGCGCCACCGCTACCAACGATGGATCCCTAAATAAATCTCTATCAAGTTTTCCCACCATCCTCCTTTACCGACGATAACTTTACCAGAGTCATCGTCTACCGCAAGAAAACTCTACCTAACGCAATGTCTACCATTCGTGAAGATTAAGCTTTATTGTCGATAAGAAGTACTGGACATTGCACAACAAAAACCCCACAGATGGCAGCGTAAATAAATACACATTAATCAAACATTTGGGCTGTTCGTATTCTTGGTTTTTTATACTTGTCAGAAAGATTTAAATTTTAGATTGTTTGATATCAACTTTTGATTAAAAAAAAAAGCTAGCATGAAAATTCAAATTTTTGATGCTATAACTTTATCCAAAACCACTGTACGACGACCAAGAGATTTATTTATTTTAGAAAATCAATTTACTTGACTCGAGGGGACTAACTCGGAGGAAAATTTTTGAAAATCGTGTTTTGAAAGAATGGTTCACCACTGGCCGATCTAATTGAGCTACCAAGAAACACTGTACGACCACCAAGAGATTTATGTTTAAACAATCAAGTTGTTTGACTTGAAGGCGTTGACTCAGGAGAGTCCAAGCTGCAAATATTTCTGGTAGGGTTGCGGAAATGTGCCATGGTGACTGTCGATACGGATACCGACGGATGCGAGCATAAGGAAGGGAACGTGATTTTATCTGACAGGATTTTTAAACTATAGTTTTCATATCTAAATCACGTGCTCATACACTTACGATCAAGTGTTTCTGTGATATCGAAAGACACTTTGCGCCACTGTACTATTGCATCAAATAGCGCAACATATTGTGAGGTCCAGAATTTGATAACATACGAAAAAATATATAGTGATATACTTGAATTTATATTGATATATTTTGTAATATATATATTTTGACGTGTTTATCAACATACGTGACATATACTCATAGTATTGGTTTCTCTTATGTAGTTATAGAAATTCAGAAGCAAATGATGACGGTCGTTCAGTTACACTCGTGAGATAGTGACGTGTACTTCTGTTTTTCTAAATATAAAGACATTAACTTTTTTACAACCATCATATTTGTTTGCATATATCGATTTGCCCCACGAGAAAATTTTTTTTTTTCGTTACGTAATAAATTAAAACGGGCCCCGTAGACTTTGATCAACTCTCGCAACGCAAAACACATTAGTACAGGGATACACGCGCATAAGTGATATTGTTATTGTGAAATGGAAGATCTTCCGCAAATGAGGACTCTGGCACCCGAACCAATCTTGTCAATGTCGCGAAAGAAACCGATGCTGATGGAGGTGAGTTCGCGACTTTTTTTTGTTACCGCACCTCGAGTCGGCATGTGCATGTGTACTTTCGGTGATAGCGAAGATCGAAGCTTGACTCACTATGGAAAAGAAGTAGAGAAACGCAGATGCGTTCGATGATTTAGCGCGCATGCGCTCTAGAAACATCGGCGTTGTTCCCGCGCAGGCGCCATGACGATCGGAGTAGACATATCGCTCGTTTGATGATGTTGACCGATTAAAAATCGAGACTCGTGCACTATCGCTCGATTTTTTTCATCTGTTACTACGCGTCTCTGCATTTTTCCTCACTTTCGCTTCGTTTTTTGATCATCGTGATAACTGTCGTGATTAACGGATTAACGGATCCTGTTGTCATAAAAAATGACTTTATACGCAAAATTTAATCCTCACCCTGCCGCGTTTTGCCTTCGCTAATTATCCTCCACTCTATCGGAGACCGTTCGAATGGCAATGAGCGCTTTTCTCTCTCTTTGCGCTTTTTGATTACAATAATACGTAGGATTGGCTAATTGGAGAAATTTAAGGACATCTCGTTAATCGCACTTCGAAGACGGAAATGCATTAAGACTTCCCACCCCAATGTCTCACTATCTGCACAGGCTTGCAAATTTTGATTTTAAGTTTTCGATCAGTTGAAATACTTCTGACAATAATGTTGACGTATTGCGTTTATATCGGGCCCGCTTAACATTAGATCATTCGATATTGACGCATACACGGAACAAGTTTTTTTTTGAATTATAAATAGGTCAATCGATGACCCGGCGCGAAATATAATTCAACACAGCTGTGAAACGATAACAACTGTGTCTCTATTATAATGTCTCCTGTATATACGTATAACATCGCGTATTCACGATGATCTTTATTATACATGTCCGCACAGACAGCGATCAAAATTTAGTCCATTGTACGAGTACAGACCTCGGCGAATTGTTAGGAAATCAAAAACTCTCGATTACTTTCCGATTATATGAATTTTATTAATTATAATGTTTTATTTTATTTTTTTTAATTTTTTGACTTGAATAAGACAAATTTTTATATTTCTTTAAAAAAAATGTTGTCGATTAAAGGAAATTTAATCTAATTGGCTTTTACGAATCATTTTTAAACGGTAACTCTATCAAATAAAACTATTACGAACGATCAAAATTTAGTCCATTGTACGAGTACAGACCCCGGTGAATTGTTAGGAAATCAAAAACTCTCGATTACTTTCCGATTATATGAATTTTATTAATTATAATGTTTTATTTTTATTTTTTTAATTTTTTGACTTGAATAAGACAAATTTTTATATTTCTTTAAAAGAAATGTTGTCGATTAAAGGAAATTTAATCTAATTGGCTTTTACGAATCATTTTTAAACGGTAACTCTATCAAATAAAACTATTACGAACAATCGAATGTTTTTTACTTCTCCCGGTGTTTGTGAACCCTTAATTTTTAGATGAAAATCGTACTTTTTTTCCATTCGTTTGTTATTCGCATATTTCCGAGACCATTGCAGTACTTTTTCTGTAGAATAACTTAATTACTAACTTCGTACTGATTGCTATTTAAAGCATCAGTTTAATGGCCATAAGAGCCCATAAAAGTGCCTCAGGCCAAACAAAAATATTTCTCTTATTTTTCACTCGACACGAAAATTACTCTTTGTGTCAATTAACTCAGCAACGTCGATTAGTCGCAGTATCTTGTCGCACTTTCCAGTCAAGAGAAATTTTTTATGAATGCGATATATTCCTAAATACTCGATAAATGTGTATTTCAACGTCTGGTGGATTTCAAGATATGAGAAACAAACTGTTAAATTTTTTTTGACCACTGCATTTTTTTTTGGAGTAATTTGACGGAAAAGGATGTTCAAAACTTTATTTTTAAACGACACAATAACCAAATGAATTTAACTTTTTTGGTATTTTCGGTTTTTAAAAAAATTTTAACGAATTTTTAGTAAAATTTGTACTTGTGATTCTACTCCAAATTTTTTCCATACATAATTTTGTCTTTTTTCGTCAATATCCGTAGCACACAAAGTCTGAGAATATAATTGATAACGAAATGTTAACAAAAGTTCTTTTCGCTACTTCATTATTTATTAAAATTAAATGTAAATTGGAGTTTTTTAAAAATATCAAATTTTCTATGATTTTTTCTTTTTTTTTTCGAATTATTTGTTTGAATAAATATGAAAAACTTGTGATAAAATACATTTTGGGGGAGAAAATAAATGTTTTGACGGCCCTGTCGATGCGTTTGTGGCACGACGTTGCCTGCAGTGAATGTTGCTGATGTGAGTCACATATCACCGAACAATCTCTCCTGGTGAGACGAGTTACGCAGTGCTCCGTTTATATCTTTTGCGAAAAAAAAAAAAAATACGAAACAGAAAAAAAAGATACGTATATCTCTTTGTTATTACGATTGCGTGGCAACACGTCTTAGCGTCATAGGATTTTAAAACATCGTAAAGTACCAATTTCAATCTCTTTGTGTAGCACTAATTTACATAATTATCAATTACGATTTGAAATTCGCGGGCTCCTTCGCTCGTGTCAATACCTATGTCAACACGTGTATGGCTGCGTCCGCGTAGTCTTTATAAGCGCTATATAAATGTGACTTATAGAAATACTTATAAAAATCAATGGTATATAGCGGTAGCATTGGTAGCGCAAATAGCGACTCCCCGAACTCACCTTATGCACGGATAGAAAAAAAAAGTCGATAAAAATCGCTTAGTCACGAAACTTAATCTTATATTATCGAACACGATATAGAACGTCGTATGATAATCTAAAAGTGAAAAAAAAGGAAGAAACAAGTGTTTTGGTGCATCGATTATTTTTATTGTAAAAATTTTTTACATTTTTTAATTATCTTTATGATTCTGCCAATCATAATCGAACCCACAGTAAAGCAAATGCTTTTCAAATTTATGCAAAAACAGGTTTCCATTCGACGTCAAACAAAAGCACAACACAAGGTCACAAAGTCGTCGATAAATTCATGCATTCCGATGATGTTGGTGGAAAAAAATAAACTTCACTATTACATTTAGACGAGTGCACATTAGTAAATAATTGCTGGAGGTTATACAGTTTTACGAATAATATTAAAAAAGAGAAATTCTCGTGAACGCACTAGCACTGTTGTGAATTGACATTTTTATTTTGCACCTGTCATTAACACTTGTCAGAAGAATCACTAAAAATTTATGGACAAAAGAATGAACGAGTTTCGTGGAGCGATTTGTTTTAGCCTAAAAAACTCTGCACTTTTCAATTAATCCTCACTGACTCGCTTTCGAATACTCTACGTGATTGATCAGCGTTTTTTATTCTTTACTTCAACCTACCAGAAAGATCGGCTCATCGAAGTCCATGACCTGTCAATTTTACGACGCGCAATTTTACGGTTTCGAAGTATTGGTACGCGTGTGTATCAGTGAGTTTCGCGACGAGTCGCGAGCGCCCGCTACACGGTCGCGAAACGGCGAAAATCACTCCTACGTTATATACATATCGCATTAGTCCGCCTCTGTTGGCCGGCTGCGTACTAACGTACTGAGACGGAGCAGCGTCGAACGCGAAGTGGTGTGTAAAATTTCCCCCGGGAGTAGTGTCAGTGAATATAATCGTCTTGTATGACTCTACCTGTTGACAGTTCGGTGAGAATCGCGCGATTGAGGAAAATGATGAAATAATGGATAAAAAAGGATAATACACGTGTCGAGTCGAAGCTCGATGCAGCAATCGCAGCACAATTATGGAATACGCGTTTAATTTTACTTCTTTTAACCTCCATTGAAAAATAAGCTCAAGTGATCTCAAAAGTTTAAGTTTAACAGTGTAATTAAAAATATCATTTAAACAACGATTTTACACGTTGAGTGTGGTAAACATTTAAATTTAAGACTTCGGCGAAAAAAATATTAGCTCCTGTGTTTGATCCTTCGTGATTTTGAGGTTATTTTTGTACGCTTGTAACTGACCTACACTCGGACTGCGTCGGGCTCCAAACTGAACGTCTTTATTTCGAATCTGACGTTCCGACGAACAGGTCGTGCTCATTTGATTCTCTCTCCTGAGTTTTCTCTTCATTTTTCATTTTTTTTCATCACCCTCAAATAGTCTTCAATCCCGCGGTCCGACAAAAAATATATAGCACTTGACAGATGATAAAACTTGCGTATAAATTAACCTCAAAATCATCAGCTGATCGTGAATTGATTTTCGGTGTTTTTCTCTTCGTACTTCAGAATTAATAAATTGATTTTTTTCTTGTTATTCAAAGTGCTACGGCGTTGGAGATAAATAGGAGTCACAAAAAGGACTCAAATGTGAGACTGTGCTAATGAATGGGAAAATGTTGGACCTGCTTTTCGTACTTAATGTCAAAGCTGATCCTCTGTGACAGCTCAACGATTGAAACATTTCACAAATCTTCATTGGAACCACATTTTTCTTCATGTTTTTCTTCGTAATAGTAAAAAAAGTGTCAATTAGACAAAAAAAATTTTGTGATAAAGAAAACACACAGTGACATAGTTTTGAAAAAAGTGGACAAACTTTTCTTTCGCCAAAATGTTGTGTTTGAAGAAATTGTACAGTGATGAGCTGCTACAGCTTGCTCTGTTGCTTTCTCTGTTGCGTGTTGATCCTGAATCATATCTGGGATTGGATAGTTTGAGTGTAAGAGTCAGTTCGCTCAATCTTAACAACGGCTCAGGATGGCACACCGATGCTCGTACCATTGTCCACCGACCGGTTTACGTTCATCCAAAAAATCTTGACTCTATGCTATTGAGCTACGAAAGAGATCTCTTCGAAGATCTCAACTCTCTCGGACGCTACAACAGATTGAACTCTGCCCAAAATAATATACACGCTTATTTGTTAAACATTGACGATCCTGGAAGAGACGCCGCTGTTGCTGGACCTAGCATTTCTGCTTCTACCGATCCTGCTAGAAATGTCACTTCTCCTGATCCACCGAGTTCAGCTCATAATCCTGAAGAACCCAATGTCGCGACTGCGGAACTCACTCAAGAGGTACTGTTACCATCAAGGTTCTTCTGTATTTCATTCTACGAATAATAATTTTTCCTTAAGCTTGTTAATCTTCAATTAAAGGTTTGAGAATGTTCAATTTCATTGAAGAATTTTCTTTTTAATGACATTTAACGAAAATTCTCTGCAAAGGATGCAAATTCTTTTTTTCACATTTTGAAGCAAACTTTGCCAAAAATATGTTAAATACTCAACTATACTTATTAATACAATGAAACGATTTTCTACAAATCTTTTGGGTGATGAGTAAAAAATGATTTCTTTTAAAAGTTATCTACAAAAGATTTTTCCATCAGTATTGTCCATAGAAGACTATGACGACATACTGTCGCGCATTTATCCCTCACATTTGTTCAACTCTGCATTCACACACGTGCATATTTTCATACTCGGCATAGATAATAACACTAGCACTACTCGATTGAGAGATTTAATAACGTTTCTACACTTCCCGTTCTTCGATCCTCGATATATACATATAAATGTGTCATACTCATACGCAAATACTAACTTTGTTCGTCCCATCAAACTTTTTCTTTGTCTCTCGTTGCGTTTCAATCCTCATTTGGCACGCGTTCAAACGCATTATACTTTTTGTAAACATTCGGTCCACGTGGCACAAAGCATCATACATCTCTCTCTCTCCCTCTCTATTTATTTTCGACGTTTTCGTTTCCTTTGAATATTCGCGGTCATACGCCAACGCCTAGACAAACCATGAATTGAACGAAGGTCCAAAATTCTTCTAAATAACAATGCACTTGCGACGCAATGTTTGAAACGTCACGTCAAGGTTATACAAATATTGTCTCTCGCAAATACGACTCGGAAGTAAATACGTTTTTTTTTTCCAATTGTATCGTTTTCGAAGAATTTTTGTTTTTGTTTCTTTCTTTTATACCGGAAGTTGCAATGTGGCAGATATTTACCCAGGCTCGAGATGAAAATTGTGACACTTTTTTAATTGAACAATATTTGAACGAATGATTTATTCTTTATTGATTATGGTATTAATTATTTAAAGAAGTGACAAATATTTTGAACAGTTTAGTTGCAGGAATTTTAATATTTAACAATCGATACATCAGTTTAAAATAAATGAATTTAAATTTGTCTCTTATTGGCTTTAAAATGTCACCATTATTTTCGTACGAAGGAACATTTATATCACTTTTTTTATATACTGGGTTGAATGCATTATTTACATATGCAAAGTCACCGTTATTTTTCGGTGACCAGATAACGGAACTATCCTGAGATATGAATCTTTTTCACAAACAAAAATCCCCATCATTCAATAATCAATTTTGAATATCGAACGAAAAGTTTACAAATAATTAAACATTCTGTTGCCAAACTACAGAATCTTTAAAAATTATATTATTCAAATAAATAATGTACAAACAGTTATGAATTTTTCGAAATTGATTTATAGAATAATGAATTCATATTCAATATTCATGGAATCTACTCTTTTTATAAGTCAATATTATGAAAATATAAATTTTACTGAAATAATAAATTATTTTCAATGTCATAAACATACAAAAATAGAAAATGAAAATTTTAGGTAAATTTTTCTTGGATATATTACGGTTTATCATCAGAGCAATAAATAATTCACCTTGAGAGTTTAGTGACTCGATGGCTCGACTTATTCCAAGGTCGAAGCAATTAGCTCATCATCATTCGCATTTTCGATCAAAACAGCATCATTTTGTTTTTCATACGAATTTGAAAATTCGCGAGACTCTGCGGTGATATTTATCGGGATCTTGATAATAATAAGAAAATATATATCAGAAGGAAAAATAAAATAAGTGCGTAGTTTGGCAAGTGTGTTTGATGAATTTTTTGAAAGCTATTGGCTTCTGGCTATTTATCAATTTTTATTTCGGCAGAGGACACGCCGGTTTTCCGCTTGAAAGAATTTTTTATTCTTTTTATTTCCAACGCAAGTGGTGTATGCAAAATTAAAAATAACTGGGCCTCGACAGACGTCGAGAGGAAACTTGGAAAAAAACAACAAAAAATACCAAAATTACAATCGCAAAGTCCGATTTCTCGTTTCGCTTCTTCTCCACTTTGACCCTCATGTTTTTTTAGTTTTTTCATGTACATTTTATTTCACTTAGATTTTTCACACTCGTGCTTGTATCAAATAAACTTTTATTACAAATATCCTCGTGGAACGCAAACGTCACTGCGTATTTGTATACATTTCAATAGTTGTTTTCTTTTTAACTTTTCTTTTTTGGACTCAGACTGCGCACTGGTCCAAATCCTTGCACATCTACATGACCTTGTAGCAAAAAGAGGAACGTCCTTCGTCTCTATACGTTTTATACACTGTTTCCTTTCTCTTCGGGAATTCGCTCACGCGATTTGGCTGACTCTCGCGTATTTATGTATACGTGTAATTCGACGTTGACATACACGAATTTTTACACCCAGAGATTTGTCACTTTTTTGCTGAGGCTTTTGTCATCTCTCGCGTACATTTTCAACGAGTTTGGTGAATTTTTTTTATTATTATTATTTTTTTTAACACTAAACAAGAATCTCTTACTTGCCAACAGTATTACGAAGTACACGTCTCACAGGTTACAATTAAAGACAAGCGATAACTGCTGGCTCTTTTAATTTAATAAGAATACATCATTTCGAAATTTTATTAAATCACTCCCAATCATCTAAAATGTTAATTTGCTTTCACAAAAATTCAAGACGAAGACATTTTTTTTCAACTTGTAACATTATTATATTCATTTGGTTTCATAATTGCAAACTTACATCTTCGTTGATTAAAAAAAAAAAAAAAACATCAATATCTTTCTAGTGGTATGTCAATCTTCAAAATTACAATCCCATACATTTTTTACGAAATGACCTAGAAATATAGTGATCAATTGAAGTCAAAATTAACAATAATGTTTAATAATAATCACGAACAATAATAAGGATCATTTTTCGTATTACATCGGTGAATTTTGTTTTGTTTTTTTTTTTTTTCATTATCAAATTAAAAAAAAATTATCGCTCTCGATTGTACCGGTAGATTGAAATTCCAAATTGCGAAAAAAAAGTTTATATAATATATTTAAAAAAAGAAGATATTTTGTTGAATTTCAACGATGCAGAATTCAACATCGCGTCTGTTTTGTTATCGTTCACGTTATATATAGATATGGGAATGTAGTTGCTCGATGTTGGATATACGGATGAATAGCTACAATCCTTATTGACCCTCGTAGTCCTTGGACTTATGCAGGTCAATCCCATATCGATGCAGCTCGATCTGGGTCGTTTAATTAAAATTTCTTATTCCGCCAGCACGCACTACGAGTTTTTCAATCCCTCATTATTTATACACGGTTCGGCCTTCGAGAAAAAAAGGAAAAAAGAAAAAAAAAAAAAAAGAAAATCGGTTTACTCTTCGATCGAGAGTCATCCGGTGTTAGAACGACGGAGCTGGTTCGGTATAAAATAGATTGCAAAGTCCATTCGAGCTTGACAAACCGATGCACCAAACGTGAATCACGATGCAGCTCGTATAGAAATTAAAGATTAAAACACACGGGCTCTACAATACCTTAAACGACTTCGGCTGTTGGCCTTTTTTGATTCTTTCAAATACTCGCTCGAGATCCACGTCATTTAAAGGAGGTATTTGAGTTTATTGCCGTTTTTTTCATTTAAGTTTCATTGCTATGAGTCATCGCGGATTTTATTTTCTGCGAACTAAACCATCGTATTGTCGACATACACTCGATGAATCGTTTCAACTGGCTCAGTCAGCAACCTGGTGTGTGTGCGTCCTCTTATGACCTTCGCTTTGATCCCGTTTCTTGTGTGATTGATTGTCAATCGCGCTTTACAAGGCATTGTGAGAACGAAAATCAAAAAATTGAAACAGTCAAATGGAGTAATTTGGAAGAGTAGAATCCTTTTTTTATTTTTCTACCAAATGCTCCGTCATCGAAATCATTCCTGATAACTTATAGCTCTCGATACGTCTACAAAAAAATTTCACAGACGTGCGGTAGAAGAACAATTGAAAAAAAAATCGTTTTCTTTAGAATTTCACGATCTTTTTGTTCTTGAAATCTTGAAAATGTCGTTAAAGACTATCGCTGGTATATATACGTGATATTAAAAAACTCATTACATTTGCTGATTATCTCGTTCGCTCGGTCGGATATGGACTTGAATAACCTCTGGCACGTGGTTTGTACTGCATCGTCGTACATCGATCTTCTCGTCTGTACACAAATGTCTTGATGAGAATCTCGAATATTGTGAACACTGTTTTTACTCGAAATTTGCAGTCTATCGACTGAGTTTTCTCTCTTTTTAGACTCTGCAGATGTTGGTAGGAATTCTTATAATTAAATCGCAGGTCTGTCACAAAGTTATCAACTTATTTAAACATCTTGGATCACGTTCGAATGAAAATATTTGTCTCGTAATATTTATCTTCGAAAATACCGAGTAGATATTCACGCTCGTACTAGAATCCCCCAAATAACAAAAATGCGATGCAACAAATTATGCACTCCAATAAATAAATGGGTATAGAATCGTCTCTATTTCGATTCATCCAAGGGCAGACTTTTCGATCGTGTTCGAAGTATTTTTGAATTAGGTTAACGGGGGAGTAAGCACACACTTGGAGAGAGCTAGGAAGGGGAAGAAATTTGTTCGTTTTACTCGCATGTGCAAGAATCCTCGAAGTGATCCGGGGCCATTTGTCACTCGAGCAAGAAAAATGCATGAATGTTTATTGCATGAATTTTGTATTCGCTATAATTTAGTCTCTCTATACCTTCGGTAAATGAGGACACACATCTGCTCCGTATTTCTGACGTTTTTCAACATGCTCTTTTTGTTTTTCCGATTCATCACAAGATCTTTGCGTACTGGTGTGTTTTTTTTTTATTTTTCTTTTTACTTTCTTAACGAGCATTAACAGTCTAATTTTTGGTCGACGATTATTTTTACTATCGAGGCCAATGCACGGAGAAAAGCTCAACCGTGCCGCGTGCAAATACTTGGTACTTATATGTATATTTTTATTCGTATGTACAAACTCGTCCGCAAAGATACTTGTACACGTGAATCTTTGCTTTTTACTCGGATGTACCTTGATGCGCCATCGCAAAAATTGCGGACGAAGTTAAAACAGCGATAATAATAGTCGTCGACGAGGCGCGGTTCCGCGAAAACATATATTTAAGTACGTATCCCTCCCACCTCGACTTTTTTCTCTTTTCAATCTTGCCAACGAGTGCCTTAACGTCGTTTACATCAGCTATAAAACTCTTCACTAATGCCGACTTTGTAATTCCTACCTCGAGGAAATACATATTTTTTTTTTTAGAATTTACCTGATACTTTGGTGACTGGGGGAAAAAAAATAATTTCTTAAATTGTTAAATTGTTGTTAAATTAATTGTTTTATTGTTAAATTGTTGTTAAATTCATTATTTAACTGTAAATAGATTGTCTAGTATTTTTAGGGAAAAAGAACGTGCTGCCATTTTTTCTATTTCACTCGTTATCACATGCATGCACGTTTAAATTCTTACTGTGCGTTCAAATCCCCTGTACGTTGCCGGAGGGTTACGAATGATCTAGTTTTCGAAAATCTGCCTGTATTTCACACTATAATAATAATTATTATTATTATTCTACTTCTATTTTAATTAATCAAGAATACGATCCAATTTCGTAATTTTTTTCATATTTCCAACCCTTTTCTCATCGTGTTGCGTTATTTTTTTGTAAGATTTATTCGACTCTGGTACAAATTAAGATGCATTAAGGTGGTCCGTCCACAAAAAAAAAAAATGAGCTCGAACGTTGTCTCTGCTCGACAAGTCTTCGACGATGCAGAACGTCGCATTTTGATTGAGGAAATCTCGAGTTCACAATCTGCCACGACCTTGCCCCCTATTCGCATGCACAATTTGTGCTGCATTGCTAGAAAATATTGTTTTATTACACGATGCTATCGGAGCATGTAATATCTTGACAAAGTGTTGGATACAGTCGTTTTTTCATAACACTTAAACTTGAAAACGCATTTGAAAAGATGAAAAAAATTATATTGTATTTAATGTCGTTAAAATGCATCGAAATTCTTTTTTCTTTGGCGGCCTCAATTTTTGAATTGTTGATATATTTGTCGAAGAAAAATCATTGATCCAATCGAAACTTATTTTCGTGTTTCTATAAATTCGAAATAATCCGAATAAAATTCCATTCGGGAAAATCACAAAGTTATTACCTCGATAGGCTTTAGAGCTTATAAATGAACGTCGTGAAAATAATAATAATAATAAATAATCAGTAATAAAATATAAAACTCTAATGAGATTTGAGTATCGTTTAGGTCGACGAGCATTTGTGTTGCACGAAGACTTTCGCTGTGAACAAGTAGAGAACAGAAAAAACGCTGAAACTTAATTAAAATTCCCCCTCATACGTTAGAACAGTGAACATATAAGGCAATATCAGAGATACAGGTAAGAGCTAGAGAACGATCGTGTTCTGTTTAACTTTTATTCGTAGATACATGCAATCGTAACAAAAAGTTCAAAACACTTGATAGAAAGTCAATTTTTCGTGGTTGGGTAAAAAATCTTAAAAAGTTCAAAGATATCGAAGACCTTCGAAGCTTAAACTTGCAATGATAAGTGAATCAGTGAATTCATTCAACATAAAAAATATCAAATATTTTCATTGAGAACGGAACAATTTGTTTTGTTCAATATATTTATAAATTAATGTTTCGTTATATTTGTTATTAATTATCGACGTTTCTTAGCATTTTTTTTTTCAATGCACTTTAAGTTCATATTTTTATTACATTGCACAAAATCGAAATTGCTCACCTGATGTCAACTTTCATTATGATTCACTTACAATGAAAAATATATTTCGAAAAATGCCACGTCTGACATTTCTAGTCGACAGCTTCGCTTTTCACGTATACGCTAATTTTCTGTTTGGCAGTCTGCCACTTTGGACTGTTCGAGACCTCTAAAAAGTACAAGGAGAACGTTGATCCGAGTTCAATGTTCGAACGATACAAAAAAAAACTTGAATTTGCTTTGAAACTAGCTCAATGAAAATGATTTGAGGCTTTCATTGCACACAAAATTTTCATTTTTTTATGAAAATCTTTTCTTTTTTTTTTTGAATAAATTTTGATATTCAAAAAATAATAGAAAGCGTTGATATCACAGACTGAAAATTTTCCCCATACATCGAAAAATAATAATTCTTCAATGCTTGTGATTTATTTTTTATAATTGAAATATTTCAATGCTTCATAATAAGTTTTAGAATATATAAATATATTTTTAAAACGTATAATTTATATTTAGTTGTAAGTTTTGAAGAAATAGATGTTTTTTCTCCAAACACAATAAAAAATATTCCCAACGATAATTAAACAGACCGCTGATATGGCATCACGAGGTGTGGGTTCATTGAATTTCTTAAATTTTTTAAATAACCTAAATTCATTCGAAACAATTATTTCTTGTGTTCCAAAAGAAAGTTGACATTTTTTTTTGTGAGCCTAAAGTTAATTTCATAAATATTGTTCATAATTTAGTCTACACAAATTTGTCGTCATTGGCCTCGGCAAATTAATCTGTTCATTGGTGCGCTGTAGATTTCTCTTATCTATTTTCACGTGGGACGAGATAGGCAAATTTACCTCGAACACTATTTTCCACACTGCGTGGCGTCCCGTAAACCTTCACGGATCGTTTTAAGTGAGATTTTCTAAGTCGTGTGTGTTTGTCGTACAAACAGCACGAACTTTGCCCTACCAAGTAGAAGAGTATGAAAAAGTCCATCGATTTATTTTATTTTCGTAGACTTCAAACACGGAAGAATTGTGTCTTTATTACTAAATTGGAGGTCAGTGTTCCTGGACAATTATATAGTGGTGATTTTTTGCCTGTATATAAAACGTGCGATGTGAGCTGATCGAGTGTTTTATCGGTTCGTAAAATAACTTCATTAAATTCAGTGAAGGGTGAAATATCTATTTAGATAATATAGTGACAAGATTTCTTCATGAGTCTTGATCGCATGGAGCTCTTAAGAAATCTTGCATGCTCAAGGTAAGCAAGCTTTTTTAATTGTCAGCCAGTTTGAAAAAAAAACCCTGTTTTTTTACGATTTTTTTTTCATCCACGTTGAACCGTTATTATCCCATTTGTTAGGGAAACAGCTCTGGCTAGTAATTGATTTCATTTCTATTACGTAATTTTCATTTTACTAACAAACGATTTACAGTATGGAAATATAAGACTATCGATCTTTATCAATTAGATCTATAATAAATTCAACGATCTTTATCTCATTGGTTATGAGTGTCTTCATATATTAGAGCTGCCAATAAAATCAAAAATAAAATAAAAATGAAAAAAAAAAAAAAAAAAACCAACAATTTATTAGTCTTTTTTGTAAAACACATTTTGACATCGTTGGAATGCGACGAAATTTACTCTTTTTTTTAACGATGCTTACTATTTATGTGTAGTTTTGAGCTACAAAAAATGATAACGTTGTTTGAAATCCGAAACTGATAAAAAGAAGAAAATAATTATATAACGAGTGTAGAATTTCCTCCAAGATGTATTCTAGCGATGACAGCTTCAATGAAAAGTTTTTATTTAACTTTATGAAAGGAATAATGATTTTAAATAATTGTAAAAGAGTAAAAATGTCTCGTTCACTGTAAAATAAATACCTAACGAATAAAAATTCGACCCAGAAAAATAGGAGTACGGATAATGGCACTGTCCAAGTTCGGATTAATTGGTGACGCTGTATACACTTTCCTCGGAAAGCAATCACGACCTCGTGCCGATTTTCCTTCACTACTATTCTCGTTACAGTAGTTCAACGTACCAAAGCCAATCCTCGTACATGCACCTCTGTCATATATTTATTTCTATGAGAAAAAACGTATCTGTAAGTGTTACATGTGGAGCGTTTATCGATTACGATTTTATCGATTTATTTTGTGCCTGATGATGACGCATCTACTTGTCGATTTTGAAGGACATTGGAAAAGTTCGAGATATATTTAAATTCGGAGATATATATCGTTGTGATATATATATTTTACGTACTGATCCAAACGGATCATTCCTCGGATCATTCATTAATCGATTTCAAAAACGTATATATTGAGTTATCGTATCGTGTTTTTTCATCCGATCTGAACACGAGTCAAGGTCAATAATTCGATCGATACTCTTAAAGAAATGAACATTTCAATATCGTCTCAATGAGAATGAAAACGAAAGTGGAGAAATGTAAGAAGTTGGATCGACTTTCTCATTCTTCTTCTCGCTATTCTGCTGGAAAAAAAAAAAAATGATTCGTTACATTTTAACGATGAAGACTTCAAATGCAACAAACTGCATAGTTTTAACATTCTTTTGATTATCTATCTACTCTTCTCTCAATGTCATCAACTGATACTCCATTCTGTCGGTATTTATGAGTCAAAGAGGGAAAAAAATATTTTTATAGTCCCTCGGATATATACTTGCGTGTGTCTCATTTCGATGCTGTGATTCGAAAATGGTCGTGTACGTGCTCCTCGGAGTCTCGATCGCCCGAATTCGATTGACCTCCGCTACGTGCCACGTAGGAAGTCGTTTTTATCGATGGTATCATAAATTATCATAAATCAGAATGTTGAACGAATGCAAAAGTCGACCTCCCGGATGACACCCGGCCAACCCCGAGAATGAAGAAAACAGACATCGCACTGTTACGAGGACACAGCCCTAAATCGTTTGTGCGTTTTCCTCCGTTCCATCGAACTCGTGATTTTTCAGTCGGATTAAGCTTCCTCGGTGAACGATCGTGTCTTTCGCTCCGTATCTACTCGCGTTACTTTTTCAACCATCAGGTTAGGTCTTTTTTTTCTCCATTATTAATTTCGGAGCTTGTGCTTGTTTTTCCTCTCGTTTATTTTTTTCTTCTGTTTTACGCCCTCTGTGAAACTTGAACGTATCGACGGATAATTGCCCGCTATGTTTATATAAACCGCGTTTCAACGTACACCACATGCGAGAAATATGGCGCGCAAGAAGAAGAAGCATCCCCGTATGATCTCCGTTTTCGTGCCCGATGATGTACGCCATTTTTTTTTATTCTCTTATTGTCACTTCCATGATGTTTCCTAGATATTATTATTATTATTATTTTTCAATTCTGATAAAATCGTAGTCTAATTCATACAATTCTTCAAAACTTTCATTGACACGTGGCACATTGAGTGAGTACCATTCAATCTTTGAACTAGAAGTACCAGTCGCCTCGTTTTTTTTGTCACCTAAATCGTCAGGTGCAATCGTTACAGATTTTTAAATTTCATAACACTCTTTATAATGACATTTAAAAATATATTTAGTGCATAGAAATCGAATAATTTCTCGGTTCATTGACGATTTTTATTGCATCAGTGATTTTTGTCAATTTACAACGGCATTGTAAATATTTCTTCAATTTAAACTTGGAATTTGCTCATTTTTTATAAATTTTCATTAATAAAAACCGATTTTACGGATTTTGATATCGCACTTCTGCATTTTTAAGCAAGCGATATCGAATTTTTTGAATGTATTATTAAAGCGTAATGTTGTAATGTTTTGTAAATATTATCAGAAAATTCTGTGATATAAAAAAATTATTAGAATTGACACTACGAATGTTTTGACACTACGACCAGTGAAGAGACTCATTGTTGACGTTTGTTTTCTATTTTTGTGTTTCAGGTACGTATATTCAGAGTGTTTTTTTTTTCGAACTCAACGACGAGTAGATTCGTTAGAAATCATTGAAAATGGACGATAAACAAGGTATGTTGAAGGAAATTTTATGTGCAATTGCCATGTCGACGTTATTGCAACTGACATGTGCATCGCACTGCTGCATAATACGGTGTGGTAGATTGAAAATTTAACCGATTTGTTCGACGCTTTGATCGAGTCTTCTGGTTTGCTAAGCCATTTAATTGAACAATCATCCTTTACGATTCTAGAATTTACATTTTTTCAAAATTTATTGATGTTTTTTCACTCTTGAGATAAAAGGATTGAATATATAGGATAAAAGATGTGATGAAAGCTCGAAAAGTTAGTAGATTTTTTTTTTTCGATGCCGCAGTGATTATGAGAGAACATTGTAAAGACCTGTGACTCAGAGTTGGCTTTTAATGTTTGCCAAATTTCAAAACAAACTTGCAAAGAAATCTCGTATTATTTGCGTCGTCAAAGAAGCGTTTTGCGATGCTTCGCCACGTACGACATTCACAAATCGCGTGATTACTTTTTTTTTGTCGCCAAACCAACTAATTTACGTGATTCGCTGGTTTTATTCTTCTGTATTATAAAAACTTGACCTATTGCAGAGTTACGATATAATTTAAATTTAAGAATACAACTTTAGGGTATAAAGTTTTTGTTTAATCGACTCGTACATCAATCGCCAGATGCATGGCCTGGATCCATCAGATTTCCCATAGTTTGCCTTTGCCCTTGTGCAAATATGACACAGTAGTGCATTAGGAAAGTGCAGCTACGTGTAACGCCTTTGGGGGTCGTCCAAAAAAAAAAAAAGAAAAAGTAGCGCTGTACAAGAAATCGAGAAAAAATTGTTAGAGGATGGACTCTCATAAATATAAAATATGAAAAATGTATATTTTTATTAATCATTCACGACATTAGTTGATGCGGGAAAAGAATTTTTTATTCATTTTCGAATGGCTTTTCATTGATAGTTTCGATTAAAAATATTTTTCATTGTAAGACGAACCAGCAAATATTAGTGGAAATTTACATAAGTGAAAATTTCATTGCTAGCAGTTAAAGGTTGCGTCTGCGATGTATGACATTATTCAAGGTTGAAATTGGATACGTACGCAGCCGACAGTTCAGTTTCGTAAAAATAGCTGTCGGCCGTTTTTTTTTCTTTTTTTTTTTCACTTTATTTCATTTTATTTTTTGAATATACGTACGTTTCGCCGGGTGCAACAGACTGTTAACCTTGCCGTGTACTTTTTGGCCCACGCGTTATCCGACTACATGACCTGTGGGTCTGATATTTTTTTTTTAAATCGTTTTTTCTTTTTTAGTCGTGTAACTAAAATTTTATGATCGGATTTTGGCAATTCAAAACACTTTTTTTTTTATAGCGGCTTAACATTTTTACAAAAAAATATACAATTTCGCAAATAGAAAAAAAAAAGTACTGAAAATGCTCATGAAGTTAGAACATACTGGCTCGGTAAGCAGTTCTACTGATAAGCGAAACCATGGGGCGACGAAAGTTACTGTGTCCTGACACTGACATACTAAAAAATAAATACTTGAAGGAAAATACGTATTTGCGAATAATACTTTGCTAGATCGAACCAATAACCAAAATCGAACTTTAAGACTGCAATAATCTCCGATAAATTGAATTAATAAAAATAGATAAAAATTTATCACTCAAATTTATTTTCTTTCAATTTTTTTCTTTCAATACGATTCATGAATTCATAATTTTATGGCATTAAGATTGTTTGAACGGATTATTTATAGATTTTCGCGTGACTGCAATTGATTATCTATTTTATTTTTATATTTATTTTTCTATGACCTTACAGCCCCGATGCATGGGAAAACGTAATTATATTTATCGAACCAAAATTGTTGGGTGACTCACGATAAGGAGTGTTATTTCTTGTTTTGAAAACAGTGACGTTTCACCGTTTAGCGGATAGAGAGCGGTAGTATTTACACCCGAAATAAGCCAATATAGAAAATTTCTGCATTATCGACCATCGATTACAACTTACCGATTGTTGGTAAAAAAAAAATTATTCAGTCTTCTCAGTAAAAAATACAGTATTTTTCTTTGGCAAAACTGGCTGAGCTGTCGGAGCTGACAATTATAAGCAGTGTTTGCCACGATAATTACATGATATAAAAAAATAAATCAACGAGAAAAATTGAGACGGAATCAGACATTTAAAAAATAATGAATAAAAATTATATATATTTTTTGTTGTGTTCCAGGGATGCAGACTTTAATATCATATATTCGAATGCTTCGTTCACTCGCCAATTAGTATTTTAATTATGAAGCAATTCATTACGTCTTTTGAAATCTCGTTCGAATTATTTCGAAATTGATTGATTATTTATTTTATTATCAATCGAATCACAGAAGCTATTTAAGGCGTTTCATCAGTTGCCCGAATAAAGCGAAAGAGATGACTTTTGACATGCGCTACATATTTCGAGAATGATAAAAATTTCACCTTATTCTGTAATGACGAAAAGAAAACAACGCATTTTAGGTTTTTTTTTTTTTTTTTTCTTTAGCAAATAGCATATTTCGAGTATATTTTTCATAAAATCTTTTTTTTATTCATTTTCTTCTAAATTATTATTGAGTACCATCCTCTAGTGTTGAACAATTTATGGTGTTTTGTTATTAAAAAAAAATGTACAACTTTTTGTTGTTGTTTATAAAACAATTGATGAACACGTGGTTGAGTTACATTCAGCTATATTTCAAAGCATTAAAGTCATTATTGTGTAATGAAAAATACGACTTCCTAATAATAGACTGCAAGTAAACCGGATAAATAACAGACAATTTCATAATGAGATCACGACTCTTGAAGTCCATGTTCAAGTCCTAGAAGATTAGTATTCCTTCGTGCATCGATGATTCTGCGCTATTCGCGGCTAGGGTTCGACGTTGAGTTTTTGTTTAATAAACGAATTATAATAATAATAATCGCAAGATTTCAGTGCAGCAAAAGAAATGTTAGAATTTTTGAAATTTGGAACTCGGAAAATTGAATAGAATTGAATTTCCGATCAAAATTCTATATTTTTTAAATCCTTTAGAGAGTTTTTGACGCGAAGTAAAATTTTCAATGTTTGATAATTTTTGAGGGAACGATGTTACGATCAATCAAAATTTTACAGTCGATATCGATCGCGGTATGCGATGATAAAATCTTTACGAATTCTACACCGATTCAAATTTCGAAGATAAAACGCATTGAATCCGTTGATTGATAAAATAATTATGTATGTCATATTTCCATATTTGAGAATATTTCGCAGTCTTTATTTTATCATGATTCTAATTGTTTCTAAAACAATTATCCTGTTTTATAAATTCCCAGAAGATATGAAAATAGAAAAAAAAAATTACGAAGTCACAATCTAACGACACACACATTGTAAAAAATCAGATGCAACTTGTCTTTCGAAAGGTCAATCGCGGTGAGAAAATGTATGCGTTCAATAAATAATTAAATAATGCGAACTTCACAGTATTTTTATTATCATACTTGGAGTAATTTTTTTATCAATCCATAACATAAATGTTAAAATTATTGGTATCGCGGTAAACGTATTGAGCATTGTATAAAAAGCTACAAAGTGCGTTAATAGGTGACCGCGAAGGTCTTTATATCTCTGCAAGCTGTCGAGTGCACGATCACACGTGGAATCACGAAAAATGATATAGACGTTCAGAAAGATTGAGAGTTGAGTAGCAATAGGACGTAACGCGTAATTTTAAACGAGCAAAACAACATTTTTCGCGGACTTTTGTATGCTAGCTATCGACATATATACATCGCTCTCATCAGTGGAGTATACACTTATGACATATAGCATTCGTTATCTCTGTTCTCTCTCCTTGTCGCTTAACGCGGTTTGCTATACCGACCTGAAGTCCGTCCAAGTTAGCAGACTCGTAGTTTAGTGACTCGGGTGCTCGGCGGGAACGACGATCGTAACTCTCGACGTCAATATCTTTCCTCAATTGCTAAAACACAAATTTGAGATACAAAAAATACGTTAAGTTCTCGTTGCGTAATTGCATTCAGACATTTCGTGGCTATATCGGAGAAATTGATAATTGTGATAAAGAAACTGTGACTCGCCATCAAATTCGGAGGAAATTCGTTCAATACATAATTTAAAAAAAAAGAACTCATTTATTATTCCTTATTTTCGGGAGGATTGTTGAAATTCTCTTCAAGTGACGTCTTCCATAAGTGATTTGTGTGTCGTGATAATTTCTTCTTGATAAACAACTTTAACCCCGAGGATGAGTCGCTGCGTTATGGAATCAGTGGTAGGTTTTTTGCCTTGAAAAATCTCCCTTGAACTTCCGGCACTATTCGCTTGAACCGTCATCAATAAGACAATTAATTGTCTTAAAAATATAATCGTCAGGCTCATCTGTCACGTATTGATTGCACGTCCACATTATCAGGCAGTGATCATCGCAGAAAAAGATTCTCAGACTTGTTCAAAAGCCCAAGAGTCGACAAACCGGAGCTCATCATTTCGTCTTAAAAATTTCATCATCGTAACGAAAATATATAAAGAACCGGTCGTGATTCTTCATTTCTTACTCATTTAGAATCGGCAGAAAGAGGAAGAAACAGGGACGCCAACGATTTCTGTTTCTAGTCTGAAAATATAAAAGTTTCTGTTCCTTTTTTTGAATTATTCTTACGTAGTTTCGATAAACGTGGCTCTAAACACGTGAACGAATCGTTCGAATTTTTAGCCCCTCGATATAACCACCTTTGACATCACTGTCAAACATGGAAAAACATGCCCCTCTTCTAACGGGAAATTCGTTTCGACCCTGTCGTTAATTCGTTTCCTTATCTGTCGTGGCAGTCAACCTCTCGTAGTATCCTTACGATCTAAGATATCTGTCGGATACAGCGCCGCGAGCAGGAGGAAGAGAAATTGAGTGGCTGTAAAATTCCACGTTTTTTTAAAAGTAGATTTATGCAACGAAAACCTATCATTTCTTCTTTTGTTTTACACATGAGCCCAGAATTTCATTGTACTTTTGGACAATGAAAAATTGTTCCATTTGTGTGCGACAGACATTAAAATTGCAAAAAAAAAAAAGAATTTGACAGATTACAATCGAGAGATAGAGCAATGAAGCAAAAGTCTTTTTCCATTGATGCTGCAAACGCTCTTTCTGTTATTTAAAGATGATTGACACTCGTCCTCATTGTCACATTTGAATTTCGGTCAATGTGTGTCCGTGTGTGTGTGTTTTTTTTTCATTCTCCTTTTTTTTCTGATTATGCAATCGATGAGGTCATTGTTAACTTTGTTACGTCATGAGAAATGAATTATTATCATAGATAATTCAATGGACTAAATTGTCTATTCGTTTTAATCAATACTTGGGATATTCACTATAATTTTTATTAATGGATTGACAATTGTGCAAACAATACTAAGTTTACGAACTCACATATAACTAATCGCTGGTAATTATCGTTTCCTGTAATTTCTCTGTACGTTACAATGTTATTATTCACGGTCAAGGTCAATGTCTATATATTTGTCATACACTTGAAAGACGCGCCAGCCATACAAAGAATCGATTCTTTAATACTCACACAATTGCACGTATTGAGAAGTTTCGCATTGCGAATATTAACTCGAGTCTTTTTTATTCTCCAGCGCAACTTTGATAGTTTTAAAGTTTGAGGGACATGGAACACGATTTTTTGGTTTTGTTGTAGAGTTCAAAATGTTAGTCAATTTTTCAGAAGCTAGAAACTACATCTGTGATCAAAGCTTCGGACTATTAAAACAATTAATGGTTTAAAAAGAAAGATTTTGCTCGCAAAACTACGAAAAATTCGACTCTATACGTTTCGATAAATGTATAACATGAAAATAACAGTTTTTTGATTTCCATTGAATCAAATTAATTCATTAATGCACTTTTCAAAGATATAACAATGGTACCAATGGAACACAGAAATTACGAATAAATAGACGGTTCGACGACACTGTGTTGAGCTTGACACGAGCTTGATTTGATCGAGATTATTTATCATGAGAATGATAATTATAGTGGCAGAAGTAATAGAAGTAAGGGTTACAATTGCTCGCGGTACAACTGATGATTGTTGACGTTAGAGATAACGTCAGACGTCTTGAGAACGAAGGAATTCAACGTACAGAAAAAAAGCATTAATTACTGCTGCAATTTCCTTTTTTCCCAGTACAGAAAAATCTTACTTTCAATCTTGATGCTACAATGTAGAAAAATATCAACTATTTTATTTATCATCGTCATCAATTAACATATTCCATCTTCCAAAGTCAAATAAATTATTCCATTGCTTACCAAGAAATAACATTTACAAGCAAACCGGCACGTGTCGTGGTTTTTTTTTCTGCGTCTATGCAGACAATCTTTTTACACAATTTTACCATGACGTTTGTTTATTCACTAATTTTCGTAGCCACCGACGATGAAATAATAATGTGCCAAAATTGTGAATCACTTGGTGGCAATGAGTTGTTGGTTTCTATGGACTATACCAACCGCAGATACTTTACCGCATCGACTCATGGTACACAGACTCTTTTTCAACTTAAGTTCTCGCATCAGCCATAAGATGGCAGGACGAATCATGTCCCCTCAAAAAGCTCGGGATAAAGAATTTTGAAATAAAAAATCAATTATTATTGTTATTTGAATATTTCGAACTTATGGATTTTTAATTCTGATTGAATAACTCCGTATTAATTTTTCTGGCGATAGAATAAATTTCTATCAAGTATTTTAAAAGACGCGGAAGTTAAAAAAAAATCGTAAATGCGGGATGTGAAGTTTTTATGGGCCCCGTACAGTTTTTATTAATTTTATATCATTACAGATTTGGATTTTAGACCAAAAAATCGATTAGCTTTTATAATTGTCTAAAGTAAGCTTATACCCCAAATAATTCTTGCTTTGATAATGTAACAACTTCGTTCCAAGGAAATTGTGCAAGAGAATAACTTCTATCAACGTTTTGTGAGGTTTTGCATCTCACGATCAGTTACGAACTCTTCGCATGAACAAAATTAGCGCTCGATTTAATGGATGATGTTTCGACCGATTTATCGACAACCAAAATCTTTTCCTTCGAGTCTCATTATCGATTTTTCAAAAAAATCTACCTTTCATATTTGACAAATTATCGCAAAGTCTGTGAAAAAAAAATAATCAATGATTTACCGGGGTGGTCTTTCGTCACTAAAGGATCGTTCGAAAAGTACACGTCATTACGAATTTCCGCAGCATTCGCATAAATTTTTGTAACTGCACGTGTCCAATGGTTCTTCATCGTGGAAACGCTCAACTTTTTAAACGTGTATTTTGATTGATTTAATATTTGTGACTGTTTTGTAATCAGAATAAAATGAAGATAAAAATAACGTTTTAGAAATCAGTGATATGGACGATTATTAGATGAAATCTTGGAAACGGTTTTTGCTGACCGTGCAAACTTCAATACTTTATCCGGGATTGCTTCAGGAATTGTTGAGTGGGTGTTTTCATCCAAAATTTGTTAAATTTGAGGCAAGGAAAAAACGATCGATTGAAAAAGGACCACCTTCGGAGTCTCGCATCATAAGACTCTTGTTCCATTACCATAAACACCAAGTATATATATATTTATGAGTGAGGTCCACGAGAAAGGCCACCCTTGAGTTCTCGCTGCGTGTTACCTCCGGAACGTGTATTACAGAGAGGAGAGATCGAATTTTCGTTTGTCTCTTCTTTCTCTTTTGATCGTAAGAAAGTCCGAGTGAGTGAAAAAGAGAAAGAGAAGCGTACGCAACGTTATAGTGACTAATGATCCGATGGTATGGAAAAGAAGACGCCGCCATTAACGTTCCGGAGAAAATGCGGAAAGAGAGAAAGACGAGGGACTTTGAGAGGATGAAAATAACGTCGCGACAAGAGACGAAAGTCATAAGGAGAAATTTATTTCTCATTCGAGATGCCGCCACAATACCTTTACAAACAAGAAGAAAAAAAATCTTTTTAATAATTTCCTGATTGCAATTTTTATCAAGCGACCCGACGATATTCGCGCTCGTATGGATAATTTGCCTGGGGAAGAAATAATAATTGTGGAACACAACGCGAGCTAATGAAGCGAGAGTCTCAGAGAATTGAGCCTCTGCAGCTTATTATAAAGTCATAAATATGTACAGGGAATTTAATGCAAAAATTACGAACACAAATACATTTTCCAGAGCATAAAATATGTGACAGTAATTACCCTAATGATAGAATTCCTATAAATGATAAATTTCGTAAAATATTCCCTTTTTTTGGATCTGATTAAATATCGACGCAGACTGCTTTTATTTTTGTAAAATTTTATCAACAACTCTATTCGTAAAAATATTATTTTGCTATGGAGAACTAAGCAGACTTTTAGGAACAACTGCCACGTTATTTCGACACTCAAATCCTGTACAATTTTTCGAAAATATACATTATCGTCGATCGAATCTCTAAAAGCAATAAGGAATCTGTCGATTCTACCTAAAAAATCCTGTATAAAGCCATGACTCCTAACAACAATGATAACATCAACGTACAAGTAGTATCCTCGCATCTCGAATAATTATCGATTTGTAATTATCTCGGATCTTGAAACGTGAATCCAAACACAACACAGTGATAATGAACTATGTTTGATCGGACAGAGGACAGACGCGTAGCTGTATTTGCGATCGTCTTGAAATGAAAAAAAAAAAACGAAGCAAATAAAGACTTGTCCGAGGCTTCATTATTGGTCGCTTTTCTTCTTTATTGCCATCTTTTCTTTTATATCTGTTGATGCTTTTTTTTTCATTTATTTATTACATGATACCAGCTACGAAGTTGAGATTTGCATCGTTGGAACACACTTTCTTTAGTCAGTGCATGATGCCCTGAATTTATATACAATTTTGTCCACGAATCACAGATTTAATAGGATAGAAAAGTTCAATTATAGCATAAAACTAAATTTAGATATTACTGATGAGCCATTTTATCAAAAATCCTCGATACTCATGAACTCACTTTTCTTTTTACGTATCAGCAAAACTTGGACGAATTTTCAAGTGTTCTGGACATTACAAGGTCACTTCTCGGGTCACTTTGTATGAGTAGGACGAGCGCGACAAGAATTTGTTAAAGATGCCGCTCCTCCATTTGTCATTCGACTGTTTTATTCTTCTTTTTTTTTCACATTCAATCCCTTCTTTTTCTTCGTGACCCATCCACCACCCACCTGTCTTTTTCTCTGTTCATCCTCGTGGTTCATCTTTACTTTCGTTTCGTTTCGCGTCGCTAGAATACACGACACCATTTTCAATACTTTCTGAGGCAGGTGTCTGTGGCATCCAATGAAAAAACGTCACGGTCCTCCAATTATTAACTACGAGTTGTGAAGAGCAAAAAGATTTCAGGTGTTTGACTCGCTGTTCAAATGTTTAACACATAGAAATGCTGTCGTAATCGATTATTTAAAAAAAAAATGATGATTCGAATCTCCAGACGATGATTCTACTCTCGAAGTCAATCGTTTTCTTAATTAAGATTCTTCACAGAGATAGCTTTGTTTACGTGGGAATGAGTTTCGAATAAAATCAATCGAAGGTTTATCTAAAAAATATTGAACATGATTTTGGTTTTTACATTTTCTTATTTCTTATAATGTTTATATTAAAATAATAATTCATAATAAATGAAAATCTGATGGTAAACATTGAGAAACTATATTTCATCCTACAGAGCAAAACAAAATGTATGAATGTCACAACATTTTGCTAACGGAATACGTGGGCTCGTGAAATAGTAAAAAAAATTGTCAGCAAACAAATTTAACAATACACAAAGAAGCGTATGTTTGGCGATTCCCTCGTTGACATTTATTCGATTCTTTTATGGATTATTCCTCACACTACTCTCAGGGGAATATACGGAACTCATTGTGATCGCTCGACGTTTTCTTATTCGTGCCTGGTATTTGCGGTGTAACAAGCGCACAATTTGAAATGCTCATCGGAGAAATTCTCGCGCTTCCGCGTTTTATAAGAGCGACACTCAGTGGTCGTGCGGCAGTTGAGCGTGAGAGAAGAAACGAAAAAAATATTTTGACACCGAGAAACGTCGCGAGGTGATCGATGCCCGTTCCCTTGTGATTACCCCGTGAATTGCATTTCCCATACATGCTCTTCATATATGTCTATATATTTATGATGCTTATAAATGTATGTAAATATATATATCTATATATTTATGAATCATATTTTGTCTCTCGCACGAATGTTTCATTTCTCATTCTCTTCTCTTCTTTTATCACTTTCTTTCCAAGGGCCATGTTCCCACGAACGAGTCAAATGATTCCAGTGTTATCAAATTGTTAGAAAAATTAGTTTGTCAACCAATTTTGGCTTCACATCTATTTTTACAGTGATTTTTCAATGGCTTGTATCTCTGGTTTAAAGATTTTTATGTGGTCCAGTTGAGTCAAATATCGGTTCACAATTTTTTTTTGTTATTCCACTTCAAAAAAACGTATCTGCGGTATAGAAGTTATTAATTAATTATTATACTGTTTAATTATCACTTCGACGATCATCGAATTTGAAACGCTGCGTCTATGAATTCGTTCGGGGTCATAGAACTGAACTTTGAGTCTAATTTTTATTTTGGTTCGAGTTTATATAAATTGTGAGATCATTAGATGCAGTTAATCGAAGGATTAAACAAAAAACATGTGTGTTAGGATATAACACTTTCGTTAAAACTGTTCGAATAATTATTATTCCGAAAGTAACGCACCAAAACCAGATTTTTCGATGTTTTTATTACGTTTTTTCTACGTTCATAATGACAGAATGTAATCAAGTTTTCCGTTAGGTCGTCCTGATAATTTTTTTTCTTTTTTGCACTCCATCGTGTCAACAAAACTGACGCCATGTGTCAGACACAACGACGGTCGATCACATGAGCTTTTTGTTTCTTCATCGAAGCCTCCACATTTCAACGTCGTTGTCTTGCTCGAGAAGATAAAACTCGTGTACCGTTTTTCAATCAGTGTACATCCGCGAATTTATCATTCAATGACAAAATATACAAAATTAAATAACGGATAAGATAATCGAGACGACCGAAAAAGAGGAAATAGCCACTCGACAAAATAAAGGCTGGCTAACAGCTTAATCAATCATTGATAAAACTGATTGTCGTTTTTGGATGTTCTAAAAAAATAAAAAAATCTCTTTATTTTTCTAACACGTTTCATTCGATGGAAGAATCGAATTGATGAGCACGATTTGTGATAAAAATATGAAGACAATGACTCTCATTTCCCGGACGTTCCTTTCGAGGCTCTAATTTCTAGTTTTTGGACCAAACCCCATAAGCCCATCGCCATATTATTATTATTATATTATAGAATATGAGGCGACCGGTCACCCACTATCAACCGTGAGAGCACGCTATACGGAGAAAGGCGAACCGTGTCGGCACTCCGATTGGATGTTAGGGTTCACTCGAGCTCGTAATATGTCCCCTGCTGTTTCTGCTTCTCTGAGATGCTACATACATTCACATGCAAGCATATGTGTGTATTTTTATATGTATAAAGCGTTTATGTGCTCTGTATAAAGCGCCCGAACAAATGGCCGCCAGAACTCGGTTCGACCGAAACGACGTACAATTCTGGCGGAGATCCACGAACCAAATAGCAACGACACCATCGTGTGAAAAAAAAAAAAACACTAACAAAAGTGGGTCATAGATGCAGTCCGCGTTATCTGCTCTTTTGAAATTGCGTACATTTGTGTACATAAAAATAATAAATCTTCGGTATAAATATCCAGGATATTATTAAGGTTGGATTTGGATGCGGTAAAAGCTTCATCGATGGCAATTTTTCATGCTATTCCCTTTGCTATTATCCGCCGCCCACGATTGACCCTCTATTCCCATTACTTCCCTAACATCCACGACGTTTCATCGTTTTTTTTTGTTGTTCCAACCCTCATTTCGACAATCCGCCCTCTCTCGGCCCTCTCAGTATCTTACCATCAAATCCCCTATCCCATAGAATCGTATTTTGTACCGGGCCAGATAAGAGCAATTAACTATGATAAGGAACGTGGTGCTGGAAAAGAGGGAAGCCAATTTTTTTTTCTTTGTGACATGGAAACTCGATTTCACCCTGACGGATCACCAGAAAGTTCCATTAGGAATAAACCCTCCTTGCAATAAGACCCATAATCCTTAAGGAAGAAAATCACCCCCGTGTACGCTCGGAAAAAAGTTTGGAAATTTTATTGAAACTTTTTATTGAATATTTTTCAACGGCAGAGCATTCGTTTCACTCTCTCGACAACACGAATTCTCTTTCCTCTTCATGTACCTTCGAAATCCCATGCAACAAATCCAAAAATCCATCCATGAAAATATGTATATAGAGTTTTCGTAGAGTAGTCTCGAAAATGGGTTTTCTGTCGGCAACTGACACAGAACGGAATCCGCTCTCGTGCGGCACGGCGATAGAGTGAGAAGGCAACAGACTTGGCGTCCCCTAGGATATGCTTCCTCTCCTCTCGTTCTATCTTTTCTTCTTCTTCTTCTTTCCCCCCTTGTTCTCTTATTCCCAATCCCGCACAGGATCATTAATCAAATTCCCCTCTGTCCTCTTCGCCGCCATGCCGCCGCCGCCTTCTTCCTCCGCGCGTCATCCCCACCCTCGGTTCGTATATTCCATTTGTGTGTGTGTGTGTGTGCGTGCATTCACATATATATTTCCTATACGAGAAAGAACCAACGACACGACTGCGGGCTACAACAGCCGCCATTGCTGCTGCGTGCATACCGGTACCTCTCGCACTAATTAAAACGAGGAAATTAATGCTTTGTGCCTTGCGGAAAGCGCGACGAACACGAGGGGGGTCTTTGCGTGCGGGCTAAATTCTCTGAACGAAATTACTTCCTGGAGACCAATAGCAAACTCGTGCTAATTCTGCAATTATTTTCGTTCTCTCGATTATAATATATCGGGGCTGAGATGAAATTTTTTTCAAAAAAATCAATCGAAATGTCGTTTTTACAGTATTTTTCTTCATTTTTTACGTGCAATTTCCGAATATTTCTTTTCGTCACTAGTACAAAGATGT
Source organism: Campoletis raptor (assembly GCA_948107755.1). Taxonomy (NCBI): domain Eukaryota; kingdom Metazoa; phylum Arthropoda; class Insecta; order Hymenoptera; family Ichneumonidae; genus Campoletis; species Campoletis raptor. The sequence continues at coordinate 18,217,455 of OX403623.1, forward strand.
TTTTTTTTTTTTTTTTTTTCATTAAAATCACAGTGTTTCACGAAAAATGGTAGAAACACCTATTTGTGTGTTGAATTTTATTGATTTTTTCAACCAGAACGAAAAATAATTGAATCGAATATTTTTCATTGAATTATATTGGATTTTGTTCGATGATCAAATTCTTTTTTCTCGGTGTTTTCAGCAAAGTCAGTTTTTGTTTCGAACCCATAGATTTTTTTTTGTTTGTTTCATTTTATACGAAACGATATTTCGCCGATAATCGTAGAGTTAACTTCAAAAAGAAAAATCTTTGATCCGATGTTCAGAATTGAGATAAGATTTCCAAATATGTGTTTTAGTGCAAGGCAAAAAATGATGCTTTTTCAGTAGCATAGAGTGCAAAAAGAAAAAATCGGGGCCTTATTTTACCTTTCCCAAGAAGACCGAGGTGCTGTGGGCGTGACCCACGGGGGACCCATTAGCGGTCAGAGCACGCTGTTTTACAACTCTCAATAGTGTGGTTCACCGCAAAAAGCTTGCTCGTCTCGAGTCGTATGCGATCTTTTGCATTCACAGTTCTCGTACAAAGGGAGAGAATTACACTAAGTAATTTATGGTCGTAACGCTGAGACTCTTGCCGGACGTCAGGTAGACAACACAAACTTAACGTCTATTCCACTTGGCTTTCCTTACATTTACCATATTTTCAGTGTCTCATTACTTTACGAGCCACTGAAATCAATCACTTATTTTTACATTCAAATGCAAAAAAACTCCAAAATTTGAATCTTTACTTTTCCAAAATAGTCTCCTCAGTTCGTTTCGAGTTTGATCGATTAAAATATTCAATCAGTACGGAGAAAACACATAAGCTTTACAATTAATTGATGCTGCGATAACTTATCGACATTAGAATAAACTTATTTCTATTTCAACACCAAATACAATTATATTTTGTCAAATTCGTTTCGTCTAACTTCGAAAGTTCTTTAAACTCCTTATCCCTATGCACGATGAATTAATATATGGCTTCGAAAATTGTAGACAATATCGCGGATAAAAATTCATTTTTCCTACCGTTTGATCCCAAAATTTGTAATCGGTTTTCACAGTCGTTGTGACAGACACACCGAGCAAAGGGATATGGGAAGGAAAGGGTGGTGTAGCGTGAAAATCACAGATAATGGACTGACCAACCTGCCCTTACGGTATACCGACCATTAGTAGGGAGAAAGGCGTTTATTGGCTCGTCTTGGTTGTTACAAAGTCAGGTACTGATTTTTCTGCGTTCTCTCTCGCTCTCTCCGTTTACTATATCTATTTTAGAGGTTATTTCGATATCCCATCAACAGCAGGAGTGCAACCACAGTAGTTTCAACACTTGCGGCTTTCTGGCGATGTACACATCGGCCGCATTCATCCTGCTGTAGCCAGTCCCGCGGGACTCTCTCAGATTCCTTAGTTTCCGTGAAATCCTGCCTTTCTTCTCGTCTCTCTAACAACCGAGGAGAGGAAAGGGTGAAGTACAGGAGAAACCGCCACGGTACAACACCTTAACGAGATTATCGGCAGAGCAATTTGTTCGGATCAACTTCAGCTCCTCTCTTTCTTCATCTCTTTCTCTTCCGGTTGTTCGATCTCGTACAACAACAAGAACGAGTTATTACCGATGCTACAAACAGGTTTCCAAAATCCTCTCCACCGGGAAATTCTTTGCAGGATATTGAGCGAATCGCTGCAAAGTGGAATACTTTAGGAAAACATTATCTTTTTTATTGATTTTATTAAGCGGTCCGTATTACTTTTTATTACTCATTCGCGTATTTGGAAAAACGAGACATTAACTTTGGTTCGATTGCAATTGTGCGCAACTAACGTGTATAAAAAAAAGTTGAAAGAGCGTGAGAGATAGAGAAGAGGGGGGGGGGGGGAGAGAAAGAGTGGAAAAGAAAATCAGGGAACCCCGCGGGTGTTTTGTGGGCGCGGCACCGATACCCCGCTGCGACTCCAGCATGGCGGCTCATCGACGAATCCTTCGTAAAACACCCACACGAGATATCGTCTTTTATTCGTGCCATCGTTGCTCTATCGAATGATAGAAGACGGCGTGAGAATAATTTTTTAAACGCGATTCAACATTCCTGCTTTACAAGTTCCAAATCAGTTGCATGTTAACTTGAAATTTGAAATAGATGCTTTGCTCTCATACACAAAAAAATTATGTTTTTAGTTTATGAAAGTTTATTTTATGAACATCTAGTTTTCAATTATTATATTTCAATGTTTTAATGTAGTGAAGAAATTGGGATAAATGTACTTTTATATGAAAAATATTTATTCATACGCCAATAACAATTGTTTTTTCACAATTATCGATCCTTGTTTACACAAGTGGCAAATATAGGCCAATTTTCGATTTTTCATAATTCATTAAATGCCCATTCCTTTCTCTCTTCTATTATTTACTTAGAATAATTCAGCGGGGGGTTCGAAAAATGTTGCACAACGAAAACCATTATGAAATTTAAACATCACTCGTAAATGTCTTCAGAAATGGGAGTCAGGTGCTTGTTTCCGGTTGGCATTAGTTAGTGAAAGATTGAGTCTGTTACGGATTGATTGTGAAGAAACTGATGACTTTGAAAAAGTGAAATCGTCGCGTCTGTTTGTCGTCGTTATATTTATCATCATTCAAATGCAATGAAAATAATTCGCGATGCTTCCATTATTATTATTATTGTCGTTGTTTATTCTCGACATATGAATGCAAATATTTTTGATAATGAAAAAACATCTCGTGGCATGATTTTAGCTCAAAGCGAACGCGCGCATAATCCTTTAATCAATTACATTTCAATAAAATACAAGACTCTTAGAGAAATCTTTGCGAGAATAAAAATGAGTACATTGAATTCTTCATGAGGACGTTACCCATCGTGACTAAAACTTCTCCAAGTTGTAAAACAATTTTATAATCTTTATTTGAAATTTTTATAATTTTGTAGTCCAGAGTGGAATTGAATTAATTGAATTTCCGGATCATTGACACTGCAATGGCAAACACGCTTCTCATCATCGTATTAAGAACTTTTCGTTACGCTCATTAGTGACAATACCATTCGAAAGGCTCTCTCTTAAATTCGTACACTTAGCACAACGTCTTTTTATCTATTAAATTGGCGATGAAAATCCGTAGATTGTTTAACAAGCCAGAATCCACGATAAGTCGAGAAATTGACTCAATTAATGCTTCAAACAGAGTACGAAGAACAAAAATAACCGTAGCTTCATAGCCCCACGCCATTTTGTGCCATGTCACTCCTATATATCGAGCCTTTCTTTCTCTTTATCCCTCTGTGGGTCGTTTCTTCAATCGAGTATCGTAGACACGTGTAAATATATCTATATATATACATACATATTCATATACACAGACAAGTAATATTACCTATATCGAGATGCACATCGATATCCGGCTGTCGTTAATCACGAGCTCTTGTATATCCCGCATCGTTGATGAAAACCCATCGCCATCTTTCCCATCGAACAATCTTCTCTTCGACAATAGACAGAAAACGATCAAAGACTTATCGTTGTCTCCACTTTATGATTTCTGCCTTAAAAACTCGATTCATATCCATGTAGATTGTCGGAAAATGAAGCTTCTGATGATTACGTCAAGAAAACTCAACTGGAAGCACTTTTTTTCATTTCTCAAGTACTCAATCTTTTAATTCCGATTTTTTTTTCTCAAGACTTTGCTTTACTGATCTGCAGTTTTTCACAGAATGCAACTTGACTTTCATAACCAACATGAGTTTCCTTAAATCATTTCGATTTCACTAACACGTTGCCACCATTTTTGTGTCTTCAGGATATGGACCTCATCGAGGTATTATGGAAGCAGGACGTGGATCTCGGTTTCACCCTGGTTGAACCAGAGCCAATGAAACCTGCATCAGCTTCAACTTCAGAAAAGGAATCAGCGGATGATCTCGAAAAACTGAAGGCACTAGAAGCCATCAACGCTACTAAAAACGAGGTAAGACCTTCGTCTTTCTACATTCCTGTAAAAATATGATTTATTCTTGAATTAGTTGTCCGTAAAAGTATGAAGTACCATTGACACCGAGACAAAAGGATTAACACTAAAATATCATGAAATTTTTATTGAATTGAACAACAAAACTCACTTGAACGAGCTTCACTCTTCTTACAAATAAAATTATATTAACGTTAGGCCTGTGAAGATAATTATAAACAAAAATACACTAAATAAACACTGAACATATTGTTAAATAGATAAATAATAAATACGTGACAAAAATAGAAAAAACGTAGTACACTACGTTGTTGTAATCGTTGGTAGGCTTAAAAATAAGGCACAATAAACGGTGTGACGGATAAACTTGGATCAAGCTGATTTGACCACCTTGTGAAGAAGCAAACGTTTCCAAGATTAGATCTCATTAAAGCATTGCGTACAACGAAAACACGCGAGCTTGCATGGGTTAGCCACTGCCCCGTTATCTGCATATGTATATATATATTGTCTTTGGTAGAAGATCGAAAAGATGATTTGTGTCGGCGTTCGGTGCCAGTCGATATCGAAGGCAAATCTATTCGGTGTGGTCGGATCATCGACATGCATATACATATACTTTGTAAACCCTCGTATATGTATGTTAAGGTATGTCGAAGGTGACGTCGCCATATTGTGGCCAAACTGGAATCCGACCTTCCTCTTCAGGGTGGCTATCTCATCACGATATATACGTATTCATAAATATATACATATATATATATATTTTTTTTCATGTATATAGATAATTTCTTGATCGTGAATTCCGTGGTCGTGGACATGCGCCCATCATTCTTTTCGTATATGCACATCGGTTGCGTGTGCCAAAATCCAATCTAACCGAAGATCAGTCAATATTTCAAGGATCATTTGGTATCTAAATGTCAGAGACAATCGATCGCGACCATTTTGCTTTTCAACCCAGATAATATAGCGTAAAAAATTCCACTTAACCTACTTACGAAGCAGCAAAGAAAGTCACGAAATTTATTGCTTTGTGGATCAATTTTCATTCTGGTGGATCTTCAATTTTTATAAACATTTTTATAAACGTATCGGCTTGATCGTGAGCATATTTAATCATACCCTCGAGGATTTTCGTCCAAAGGAAATTTTTTGGAACCTTCCTGTGCATCGATTTTTTTACAGTGATTCCGGCCACTGTTTGACAATTACCAGAAAAATTATAGTAATCTTTGCTCTATTTCTGTTTTTCTTTTTTTTATTTACTTTTTTATGATAAACCGGTTGGAATCTTAAGACCAGAGCGTCATATCGGCAAAAAGGGTGCAACTCTTAAGCCGGGAAATCTTCTGGGAGCCGTGTTCGGGATGGGACACCACAAAGAGATTAGCCACGAAGTGCGCCATCAATGTGGTTGACGCCGTCAACCCACGCGCTCCTTACGCCAGGATACGATCTCTCTTGCGAGTATCTCTTGCCTGTAGACCAACACCACAAAAAGATCCCGCAATCTGTTTGTTTATCTCCTTGATCTTCATCTCACTCTCTTTTTTGTTGTCTTTACTCTAGATCCTCAGAGTCGTTGAGGGAGCATGTTCTCATCCCTTTCTCGAATCTAATTCCGATCTCAATGATCGACAATCCACTTCCATTACTAGCGGATCATGCTTTTTCGATTCTTCATTTTTTGAGCACTTCAATATTTTTCTTGCAGTTTTCACGATGCAAAAAAAAGATCAGGTTCAAAGAGTTTTCGAAAATTTCATTAAATATCTTTATTAAAAGCATCGGATGTAAACTTCAAATTCGATCGTTCGAGCCGCAATAATTGAAAGCAGGTCTCGCGGGAGGTCGTGCGTATTGGCCATCGATCCCAGATCGGTAATAAAGCCATTCCTGCATGAGATGACTTTGCATCGCGACGTTTCTTGGCGTCTTTGGTGAAATCGTATTCTTCGATTTTTCTCGTTTGCAGTTTTCTCCCGTATGTTCTTTCGTTTTCTTATTGTCTCTCACTCGTCGATTTACCTCTTTATTCGGTCATTACAGAGAGAGAAAACATTCTCGAAGCTCGTTCATGTCCTTCTCACGTATGAATGGCTCTGGATATCTCCCTCAGTCGGATTCACAATCTTGTATTTTTCAATCTCTCTTTTTTATTCTCTCTCTCTCTCTCTCTCCTTCGCGATCTCTTGCTATCGTCAATTCTTTTCACTCCTTCAAACTCTCCTTCTTTTTCTTTCTTTTTAGCACACTCGCTCTATCTCGTAGACTGTACTAATACAATCATCCTTTGAGGATTGGTCAAGATGCCGCACCGCCATCGAACCAAAAGAACTTCGATGTTTAAATATATACATATTCTAGCTGTGTCTTCGGCTTCATGCAAGTTTCTTTACAAAAATAATTCTAACAATGACAAAAAGAACTGCGATCGTGGTGAAAATCTCATTGACTGTTGACTAAATGGACATTTTTTTTTTTACTCTCATGCAATTCATAGTTTGGGGTAAAATTATCGGCATTCTTATAGTCTACCAAAATTCCATTCAAAACCTCATCTCAGCGTCTCCATTTGCTATTTAAAATCACAACTTCTTGAATTTACAAGATTTCTAGGATTTTTAATCACTTTTCCACAAAAACCAGAAAACCATTGTGCTTGCAAGTTTTTCGAGCCATCACACTAATCATTGCAATTCATTATCATTGAATTTACATGCTTGATTGAACCGAGCATGTGAATTAAAGATTTCAAGAAAAATTAGTATACGTCAGCCATTTTTTTGGATACCTGAGATGGTCAATTTCAACGTAACATTGCTGCTTCGACCATCGAGGGAATGTATAAAGTTGTCAAGATTTTTAACACATTAGACAACTCTCTTACGGGGTGATGACACAGGGTTAGTCAACAGTGACTGGACGAAGACTCTTTTGATAGGAAACATTCCACACGAGCCTGATCCACTTCTCATATTATTCCACCGGATCTTGTTTCTATTTATCATGCTCGGCTTCATGACGAAACATTTCATTTTTTTTTCTTTCTCGATCGTTTAAGTTACTCTTTCGTTGATCAGTTCGACAAATAAGAATTTACAATACAAAATCATTTTCCAAATAATAATGCTTTGTACATGCGGAAGACTTAGTGAATTATTTATAATTACTCTTCATTTGTTAAACAACAAATTCGTCCACGTGTGCAATGTACAAATAATAATAAGATCCAAGAAAACGGTTACTGGCACAACGAATGAGAATTTTGTGTACTGTGTGTAAAGAAGCATCGAAGTTAATGATAGAAACAGATAGAAAACGGGAGATGCTCTCATTCGTCGAAAAATTTTGGTGGACGATCGCGTATCGTGAGACTACTCACCAATTCGACCAATACGAGAACGAAATGCTGAAAATAGGGCAGCGGGAGGCGGCGGGGGGCGAGAGAAAGGAATAACAACAATGAAGAGGAAAAAAACAGGAAGAAATAAAAAGAAAAATAGAGTGGGGAGGAAAAAGAGACAAGATGATAAATGTCCTGTTCCTTTGGAATCCAACCTCCGCTGTTGGGTGGACCAGTTTC